>CM055880.1:22849125-23289125 GCA_029582165.1 Portulaca oleracea
CCCCAGTTGGGTTGGTACCTAGCATGGAACACGATGTGTGTTAGTCAAATCTAAGCATGGAGACACCTTACAATTCAAGTATGCATGAAAACCTAAACATTAGGGAGACTTGATTAGTGAAGCCCGTCGAACCTTGTCCCTTTAAAGCTTTCACTAGCTTTGAACATCATCAACATCATTTCATTTATCATTCATATAGCACCTCATCGTTGTTAATGCCTTGCCAAGTCGTTAACGCATCATTAGCATTTCCATGGGTTAATCATCATATCGATCGAGTTCATTTGTGGGCTTAATTGATCATGTCAAATCATCAACGTCCCTTATCATCATGCACGACGTCAACTTGTTTCCTTTTCGTGTTACAAACGTAAACATCAAAATGAACATGGTCCCCATACCTTATTTATGCTAGTATTTCCTCAAATTTACGTTCTATGAGGAACTTAATAACCTTGCCTTGGTCAGAAAATCATCACTTGCTTGCAAACATCGACTGAGACTATCATATTCAAAAATTTATAACTCACTCAATTCTTAAGTATTTTCAGTCCTTTAAGTTTGAGAATTTGAGTCTATTTTATCACTATAGTTTAGATTAATTTTTACATGCATGGATAAGTACATATTTAGAGGGGGGGAAAAAAACCAAACATGTATCAAAACTGACTTGCATGCAAACATGGTCTGGGACCATCATATTCAAAAAATCACAACTCACTCAATTCTTAAGCTTTTACAGTCCTTTAAGTTCTAAGAGTTTTCAAATTGAGTGTAGTTTATCACTATATTTTTATATTAAATTTTACATGCATGGATTAGTACATATTTAGAAAAAAAAAACCGAACATGTATGTATCAACATTGACTTGCATGCAAACACAGACCGGGACTATCATATTCAAAAATTCATAACTCACTCAATTCTTAAGCGTTTTTAGCCTTTCAAATTCGAGGAGTTCACAAATTGAGTCTATTTTATAAATATATGTTTAGATTAGTTTTTGCATGCATGGATTAGGACGGATTTAGTAAAAATCGAACATGTATCAAAACTGGATTGCATGCAAACACAAATTGGGACTATCATATTCAAAAATTCATAACTCAATCAATTATTAAGCTTTTTCAGTTTTTCAAGTTCTCGAAGCTCACAAATTGAGTCAAGTTTATCACTATATTTTAATATTAATTTATGCATGAACGGATTATTACAGATTTCGTAAAAACCTAACATGTATCAAAGTTGACTTGCATTGGACAAGGCTCAGTTAAGTTAGCATTTCTCTAAACTCTTAAGCGTTTGGTACAAACATATTTTTAAGTATTTTGCCTAACATCTTGAGCTAAAATTTTCATTTGGAGGGTTAAGTTAAAATATGGCTATAGCTAGGGGGAAGATCGAGCCCTAACTGAGTCAGTAAAAACAAGTGTTGGAGGCATGTCCCTTAATAAGTTTTAAGTAAGAGAAGTATGATTTATGTTCCTTGACCTTATGTGCTGCTTAGAGAACAACAATGGAAGTCTTAAATGAAGTTTAAGAAATCCCAAAAAAAGCTTGGGATCACTCGATTCAACTTCCTTTTTCCAAGCTCAACTCATGATCACCTTAGAACGAAGGTCGGGTCTAATGGTGCATTTCTCTTTCTATGGTTGATTTGAAAGTGTTTAAGGTTGTGTGTTGAAGAGGATCGGGTACCTTACTCTTCACTCGTTGCCCACGTCAAGGGTTGCAACCACTCGCTCGAGCATGGAGGTTCAATTTTCCCTTGATTCCGGGCCTTGCAAGATTATATTGGTCATCCTTTGGATGGGTCCCGAGCCCTCTAGAGACTCGGGACATGTCACCAACCCCGAGGGCCTTTAGACCTTAACATCATGTCGGGTCGTCCCAAGGGAGTATGGTTATTTTGAGATCAGGGGTCGTTAGTGGAGTGGATTGGAAAGACAAGTCGAGGACGAGGAATGGAGGAGATGGCGTTTGGGTATGGTGTTGGCCACCCCTGCCCTTCTCGCCTTCTCTTTCCTTTGGTTTTCTCCCAGAATCAGGTGTTGGGCGTGCCTTTGATGTTTTGCACGCCTCAACGCGTTTGGAGGAGGCACGATTGTTGTTAGTTGAGGCGTTGGCCGCGCCTAATTCTGTCGAGGCGCGACAACCCTGTTTTTCTTTCAGCATCTTTTTTTCCTTTTCCGTGTTTTTTATTGCATTTTTGTAAATTTTGTTGCCTTCTATTCCACGCCTTAGTTTATATTCTCAACATTGAAAAGGAAGAGCATTCAACTTGTTGGCTATTAATAAAAGTTAGGGTTCACTCCCAAAATTCTCCCTCTCAAATCTTACTCTTACTTTAGCCTCAAATCTTTGTGTTGGTCTTAACAAGTCAATTCCTTTATGGATAGTGGTGCTAGTCTTTATCTAATCTTGGTGGGTTGTAGCTCTTGGTAGTGGAAACCTCCATTACCAAGTTCATAGAAAGTGTTCAAGCTCCATTAAAGGTTTTCGAGTTCAAGTTGTTCTTCCTTCTCAACTGAAGCAAGTCTTTACCACTATGTCATGCTCCACACACACACACACAAATATATATATATATATATATATATATATATATATATAGAGAGAGAGAGAGAGAGAGAGAGAGGGAGGGGGGGGGGGAGGGGTCGAATGAAGGGAGTAGTGGCGAAATAATGGAGTGCTTAAATTGTAACTCCCTCCTCATCTCTTAAGGAGTGTATACATGACCATGGATGGAATATTACGATTCCATGCAACTGAATTTCAACTGAGTTTTGGGGCTTCTACATCCCCCCTCTCCCCTGCTTAGTAATAGTAGTGTTAAACGATAGGCATCATGGTGTAGTCTCATTAACCCCTCTAATCAAACTTGTTGAATGATTTTACTAGTATTATTCTTTTGGTGTGTGAAGGTCAAGCGTTTGAGGGTCCTAAGGCTCAAGGTTTTCGACTTCTAAAAAAAAAAAAAAAAAAAGATGCTCGAAAATGAGGTCTATAAGATTTTGGGAAAAATTTTCGAGAATTTTTACGATTACCCATCTTAAATGTCATGCTTATTCGAAGAGGCCTCTTACAATGATATATATATATATATATATATATATATATATATATATATATATATATATATATATATATATATATAGAAAAATTGGATTATAATAATCTCAACTTTTACAAATTGGACAACAATAATCCATACTTTCGGTTTGTATTCTGGTGGTCCAAAAAAAAAATTGGATTGTAGCGGTATCAAATCCACCTCCACATTCTTTTCATTATTTTCATTCATATCCCATATTGTTTTTGTTTTTTCGTTCCTACCCCCAGAAAGGTAATGCAGTGTAGTTACTAAAACATTTTTTAAATTATTTTTTTGAGGCTCTGAAAAATTATTATGATTTTTTTAAGAAATAAAATTGAAAAAATCATAAAAAAAATCTAAAAAACAATTTTAAAAAAATTGGGAGAAATGCCGTAAATTCATTAAAAATCGTTGTAAAGTGTTTTACTAAGTTTTGAATCAAATGCAACACAAAATCTATGTTATTTAGGGTATACTCTCGATGATGTCCCACTACAATCCAATTTTATGTTTTTTAGACCACCAGAATACAAACCGAAATTAGGGATTATTGTTGTCCAATTTGTAAAAGTTGGGATTATTATAATTCAATTTTCCTATATACATATATATATATATATATATATATATATATATATATATATATATATATATATATCCAACAAAGTCACTGAGTTTCGACCAATTGCCTGTTGTAACACCTTTTATAAGGGAATCACCAAAATCATTGCATCACGGATTCGAGAGGTCCTCCCTGACCTAATCAACCCAAGCCAAGGGGCTTTTGTACCCGGTCGACCGCTCCTTCACAATGTACTACTTTGCCAAGAGATAGTAAGGGGTTACACTCGATCGACCATAGCTCCTAGATGCTTAATGAAAATCGATCTTCAAAAAGCCTTTGACTCGGTGCATTGGACCTTCATTGAAGAAGCACTTCATGCTTATCGATTCCCGGGATAGCTTGTCAACTGCATAATGGCTTGTGTCACAACTCCAACATTCGCGATTTGTTCGAGTGGCATCACCTCTCCCACCTTCAACGGGAAGAGAGGACTAAGGCAAGGTGATCCGATGTCGCCACTCCTCTTTGTTCTGACAATGGAATACCTGTCCAGATCTATTCAGTATTATGTCAGCAAGCAAGAGGGTTTCAAGTACCATCCACTTTGCAGACGACTGCAACTCACTCATCTTGTTTTTGCGGATGACCTGATCTTGTTCTCCTCAGCTAATAGACTCTCTATTCAAACCATTAAGAAGGCTTTTGACCACTTCTCGGCAGCCAAAGGTCTAATTGCTAATAATGGGAAATCTGAAGTGGTCATAGGGGGCGTTCCCAATGACGTTGAATCGCTCTTCTTATAGAAACAGGATTCCGAGAAGGTACGCTTCCTTTCAAATATCTAGGAATTCCTATCTCCTCCAGTAATCTCACAAAAAATGATGCCAATATTCTTGTGGATAAGATTCTCTCGAGAATCAAAACATGGGAAGACAGACACATCTCTTATGCTGGCAGGGTCACTCTAATTAACTCTGTATTGATGGGGATATATAGTTTCTGGGCTAGAATTATCATCATTCCTAAGCACGCCGTCGAAGAAATTACTCGTTTTGTCTGGGAAATTGTCTGTGGGGCTCTTCCTCCCATTATAAAAAAAGCCCCTATGGTGGCCTGGGAAATTGTCTGCAGACCAAAGCACTCGGGAGGGCTAGGTCTCCGAGACCTTGTATCCTAGAACAATGCCAACATTGCCCGGCTGACTTGGGCGATTCAGAGAAAAGAGGATAATTTATGGGTCAAATGGATTCATGCCAAATACATTCGAGGGTCATCCTGGTGGGACTATCAACCCCCTTATGATGTCTGCACCTACTTCAAGCATCTTTGCCTTATTAAAGAATACTTCAAATGGGGTTGTGACCACGGTAATGCAGTATTTGGAATGGGAGAGAGGCTACAGCTAATGGGGATTACGATACGACATCGGGGTATATATGGAGCCTCGGGATTATGAATGAGGAAGGTTGGGCTTCAATCATTTGGAATCCTCTATCAATCCCACGCCATTCCTTCATAACTTGGGTCCTGTTACATGGTAAGCTACATGTACGAGTAGAGCAATGCGTTGGCAACCTACAGGTACCCCGCTTTGCCCCTACTGCGATTTGGAGACTGAAACAATCGACCACCTTTTCCTTGGTTGCGATTTTGGGAAGGAGGTGAGCCAAGCTATGAGACATTGGGATCTGGGCAAACTATCAACCACCCAAGAATGGAAACACCATTTGAGTGAACTCCGAAAAACGAGCCAAGAAAATCATCTGAATTGTGCTATCCTCACAGCATATGTCTACCACATCTGGACAGAAAGAAACAACCGAGTCCACAAAACGCGTAATGCTACCCCTCAGGTGATAGTAAATTTGGTGAAAAATGATGTAATGAACAAGGTCCTTATGGCAACAAAATCTAGGAAAAAATATACAAGTCTAGTTGACACAGTACTCTGTATGTGATTGTTGAGGGATCCTGCCCTCACTATTTGTAAACTACATTGATGATTGTTATATATAATCTGTTTGCTTGTGCAAAAAATAAAAAAATAAAAATATATATATATATATATATATATATATATATATATATATATATATATGTATGTATAGGGATTTGTGAATGGATGGCTAGGATTCACTCTTCTTCTCTTCTCACTTTAAGGCCTTTCTCATTATATCATATCCTATATATATATGGGTTTTTGGACATCAATAATATCAACTTTGGGGGTATTGGATATTAATAATACAAACTATTTTCTTGTACACTTGCAGTACGAACTATTGACCTATTTTCCTCTAACAGTACACCGTCGAATTGTAATTGTTTTAACTTATCGAAAAGATGATGTGGCTCCATAATATGTGACATGGAAGGAATCACAACTAAAAATATGTGTATTACCAACCACTTTTTCCAACCAATTTAAAATGGTTGGAAAAACCAACCATTTTAGCAACCATTTAATATTCGAACTATTTTTCAAAAATTTTAGCCGGAAAAAGGGTTGGAAATTCCAACCAATTTATCTAAAATGGTTGAAAAATTTTCCTACCAAGCTTTTTCCTACTATATGAAAATGGTTGGATTACTAACCATTTTTCGAACCAATTTCAAATAGTAGGAAAAAGTATGGTAGAAAAAATTTCCAACCAATTTTAGCGAAATTGGTTGGAATTTCCAACCTTTTTTCTCACTAAATTTTTTGAAAAATAGTTGGAATATTAAATGGTTGCTAAAATAGTTGGTTTTTCCAACCATTTTAAATTGGTTGGAAAAAAGTGGTTGGTAATACACAAATTTTTTGTAGTGAATGTTAGTTTCCACGTCAACATTCGCTACCCAACCTCCGCCTTCCATGTCACACATCATGGAGCCACATCATCTTTCCGATGAGTTAAAACTATAACAACTCGGTCGTGTACTGTTGGAGGAAAATAGGTTGATAGTTGGTACTACTAGTGTCCAAGAAAATAGTTTGTATTATTAGTCTCCAATACCCCTAAAATTGATATTATTGGCGTCCAATAATATATAGATGTTCTCTGTCTAGGGTTAGAGAGAGATTCTCTCTCAGTGCCCCTGCCATGGCAAAGACTAAGAAGAAATCGAATCCAACTACAAATTCCAGTCGAACAACAAGATCGATTGTCAACTCTCAGAATGAAAATACAAAAGAACAACAAATCGAATCCAATGAAGCAGCAGTAACTCCAGAAATGTCGAAGAAAGCTCCAACCGTGACATCGTTTGCATCTCTAGTAGATCCGGATGAAGGCACTGCGTTGGAGATCTCAGAAGCAGAAATTGTAGATGGGATACATATAGCAAGAATTAAGAAAGTTGAAGTGCACCAAGAGGTGGAATACTGGAATCCCTCCATCCTTTGCTGTGTGATTGGAGCTAATCCACCATTTCCAATTATCGAAGGTTTTCTGAGGAGAATTT
This sequence comes from Portulaca oleracea, assembly GCA_029582165.1. Classification (NCBI taxonomy): domain Eukaryota; kingdom Viridiplantae; phylum Streptophyta; class Magnoliopsida; order Caryophyllales; family Portulacaceae; genus Portulaca; species Portulaca oleracea. The sequence goes on from CM055880.1 coordinate 22,856,236, forward strand.
GGGGCCAATACAGCATCAATAAAATAGCAGCCATTCGCAAAGGACTCTTCTTGGTCCAATTTGAGAAGGAAGAACAAAAGCTCGAGGTACTAAAAAAGGGGTATTTTTTTTTCTTTGACAATAAACCATTAATTGTCAAGCCTTAGTCGCCTCAGCAAAGAATTGATCTGGATGTTCTCAAATCTCTACCGATCTGGGTAAGGTTCCCGCATCTTGACATCCAATATTGGAGAACAAAGAATCTGGGAGGATTAGCTAGTTTGGTGGGGGTACCCATCAAAACAAACAAGGCAACCAGAGACAGAACCCATTTATCTGCAGCAAGAGTTTTGGTTGAAGTTAAGATTGATGAAAAACTACCTGATGAGATCAAGTTTTTGAATGAGAATGATATTGTTGTCTCACAGAAAGTTGAATACGATTGGAAACCGGTTAAATGTTCCAATTGTCAAATGATGGGGCATACGACTGATGAATGCAAGAAGAAAGAGGAGAAGAACTCAAAGACAAAGCAGAAACAAATCTGGCAACCCAAGCAGAAGCATCAAAGGGAGGTGGATGAGAATGGCATTATCAGGCCTTCTAAGACAATAAACAGGCATACTCCAACCAAATCCACACCTCACACAGGGCAGACCCCAATCAAGAATAATTTCAATATTTTACAACAAAATGAGGAAGAACAAGAAGATGCTTCAAGAGAGAACTCAATGCATGAAGGAGATGATGGTAATGAGGGGGATGAAATTTCCTCAGGATCTGATTCAGATCCACAATGAAAATCATCACGTGGAATGTGAGAGGTCTCAATGACCCCAAAAAGCAAGAGGATACGACGATCTTCTTGCGGGAAATAAAAGCCAATGTCGTTTGTTTGCTTGAAACTAAGGTGAAATCTGAAAAAGAATCCATTCTTTCTCAAGGTATGTTCAAATCTTGGTCTAGTTACAATAATTTTGGTACTCACTTGGGTGGAAGAATTTATCTTGCCTGGCGTTCAAATAAGGTGGATGTTCAAGTGTTCCAAGTAGATGCACAATTCATTCACTGTCAAATAATTGATTTCAACAGAGACACAAAAGCCTTCTATACTTTTGTCTATGGATTCAATCGAATAGAAGATCGATTAAGTCTTTGGGAAAATTTAAGGATTATTTCACACAATGTTGATGGAGCTTGGTGTGTGTTAGGAGATTTCAACTCTATTTTGCATGAAGAAGATAGACTGAATGAAAGAGATGCAAAAGAATACTACAGAGGCATTCTTAAGTCTGCTCAACAGCTCATCTCACAGCAAAGCAAGCTAGCTATCAATGCTTATGGTGATACTTGCTCCAAACTTTTCTTTAGCAAAATGAAGAAGAGGAAAATCACCTCAACAGTCCACTTCCTAACTGATCAGAATGGTCATATTATAACTGGTTTCCAAAATGTGGGTTGTCACCTTGCAACTTTCTTTCAAAATCTCCTTGGTACGGACGCGTATCACTCGCATCACATCAAGCAATCCAACATTCAAAATGGCCCTGTTTTAAACTATCATCAGTAGGTCCATTTATGCAAGCCATTCAATAGGGAGGACATCAAAGAAGCACTTTTCTCAATCCCGAATAATAAATCAACAAGCCCTGATGCTCCCTGCTCTTAACTCCACTATTCTTGCCCTCATCCCAAAGATAGACAATCCAGGCACAACTGCATATTTTAGGCCTATATCTTGCTATAATACAATTTACAAGACAACTTCCAAGTTGCTTGCCTCAAGATTAAGGGATGTCCTTCCCCATTTGATCAATGACAGTCAAACAGCTTTCATTCCCGGACGTGAACTTCTTCATAATGTTCTAATGTGCCACGAGTGTTTAGACCCAATTTTGTGTCTAAATACCGCTTAAATCCTTAGGCTTTTAACTCGTTTCGTGGTTTAATTTCATAGTTTTTAATGCGTTTTTGGTTATTTTGTAGATTTTGGAGTTTTTACTCAAAACGTAGCAAAACGGGCCTTTTTATAGCAATTTTGGTGATTTCCCGACCCGAGCCGGACCGGAAGCCGAGGCAGAGTCGACCCAGGACCACTTTCCTCACCTTTGGTGTCAATTAGTGAAGTAACACCTGCTACGACCCTCGGATCGGGCGTTACATGCTTCGGAAAGAAAGAAGAAACAAAGGGAAGGAAAGCCAAGGCGTAGCCCCTGCCACGATTGGCGTAGCGCCCGCTATGCCCAAAACACATTTGGAGCCGAGCTGGACCGTACCCACGGTCCTGGTGACCGTAGCCACGGTGGGCATATGCGGAGGGTGATGTGACCGAGAAAGACCGTACCCACGGTCTTGGGATACCGTAGCCACGACGCTGCGAAGGAGAAATCGCCTGGGGATTCTTCCCTGGTCGCGCCCGCGACAGGGTGGGTCACGCCCGCGACCCCCCTGTTGCTGGCGATTCTTCGGGCCTTTAAACGGCGCGTTTTGGCCAACTGTTTTCACTTGTATAAATAGCTCTTTGCTGCGATTTTTGGGGGGATAATTCGGGGATTCTAGACTTAGACTCGATTATTTTAGCTTTGTATTAATGACTTTTAGAGAGAGATTAGTGAGAGATTAATCTAGGGTTTTGGAGATTTGTGTTTATTATTGAAGATTTGGGTATTCAAACAATTGAGAGATTGTTGGATTACCTTTTTATTGCTTTCCTTTGTTCATCTACAACATTTTGATAAGTATTCTCTTCCCTTAACTCTTTCATTAATTGCTTTGCTAATTACTTTCTTGCTATTTTATTGTTCTTGCTTGTTTATGGTTGTTTGATGTTAGAAAGCATGTTTAGGTTTGGTTTGGATGTTGTTAGCTTAGTTTTTATCATGATTAGTGGCTTGAAACCCTATGGGTTAGGGGATAATTAAGGGTGTGAATCGGTGATTAGGTTTGGGTTAGCAATATTAGTGAGTAATTAGTTGGGAATTCAATTTCCCACTCCTATCCTTCCCTCAATTAGGATGTATTTGGGTTCGAAAGCTCCCGAATACATCCAACACTTGTGTTGGAAGGTGGGAATTGGGATAGTTAGTATTCTATTTGCGAAAGCGAATAGAAGCTAACTAGGAAATTCCGTTTCATTAACCCTCCGGGTCTGTCGATGGACTTTGGGGAAGTTAATCCGGACTATCCTCGGAAGAGGAAGCTCGGTTGGTATTTTCTAATGGAATTGCCACTAGATTCTCCCTTCTTGTTATTCCCTTGTTGCAAAACCCATTTCCTCATCCCCGTTTGCATCCCGAAAAGCCTCCGAAGCCCATTTTCCATTCCTTGACCAACCTTAGTTTTATTTGTTGCTTCGTGACCTCCTCTTTTAACCCATTGCCTTACCTTAGCAATCTCGACCCGACCATTGACCTAGTTTCTATGACCAAGGCCGTCAGCTTCCTGAGAAAGAACGACAAAACCGAGGTCCACAAAACCACTGTTACACAAAATGGCGCCGTTGCCGGGGAGCCAACGCCCCTAGTTTTAGTTTCTTGGTTTTTGGTTATTTGAGTTTGCTTTCACGCTAGAAATCAGTTTGTGTCAATCCAAATGAATTTGATTCTTCTTCATTTCTTGTAGGAGTCTTCGCGTTCTAATGGGTGAAGCTCAAGCTGGTTCAGCTCGTACCCTTCTATCATATGTCGTTCCATCATTGGGTACAGGAGGCAATCCTATCACATTACCACCATTACCACCCGATGCTGTGTTCGAGTTTAAACCGCACTTACTTGAAGTCTTCGAAAGAAACCCGTTTTATGGGGACATTGCTGCTGGAAGCCCCATTGCTCATATTGATAAATTCGAAGACCGGATTAGCTTTATGCACATTCCAAGGATATCATCAGAATATTTGAATTTAAAATTCTTTCCTCTCACTCTTGCAGGGAAAGCAAAGATATGGCTTCAAACATGTCCACCTTGTTTTTATTGTTCATGGGAGGCACTGAAAGGAGATTTTCTTCACCTTTTCTTTCCGACGGAGGAGACACACCGACTTCGAACAGAAATTTTAAGTTTCAAGCAAGGGCCGGGAGAGAGTCTTTTCGACGCTTGGGGGAGATTTAAGAATCTTCAACGCCAGTGTCCTCATCATAATTTACCGGATTGGATGTTGCTTCAACATTTCTATCATGGGCTCCGTGGTCCTCTTAGAGAATCTATTGATAATGCGTCCGGAGGGATGTTCCTAAAGAAGACTGCGGAGGAAGCCAATATTTTTCTTCATAAACTATCTCAGAATGTGCCTAGTCGGGGAGGCGGCCAAAATTCAGGAAATGGGGATGATTCTTTGGAACACAACCCCATTATCAATCTTCTAATGGCTACCGTCCTTGATTTGCAAAAGAAGATGGTGAATGATGAAGTTTCCAACCAGTTGAACTTAGCCCGAGGTATGCAAGCCTTTGCATCCATTTCCGCTCCACATCTCGAGCATCGATGTGTGGAGTATCGTCAAGTAGAACATGTGAATGTCGTTTATTCCAACCAACTTTATTCCCATTCTTATGAGGATTATGATCATGGTTATATTACATTTGCCAATCCTACATTTGATCCTGTTTCTCAAGTTTATGACCATCATGCATATTTTCGAGAAGAGTTTTCACCTAAACCCACCTCACAACCTCAATTTTCTCAACCATCTCAAGATTCTATGATTGAAAAGTTGTTGCAACAAATTGTGGCTAATCAAGAAAGTGAGGGTGCTCGCCTTAGAGACCTTGAAACCCAAATGACCCAAGTTGCTCAACAAGTATATTATTCTCAACCCATTCAACCTCAACCTATCCAAGGGGAGCAAGTTGAAGCCATTACCCTAAGAAGTGGAAGAAAAATTGAAGAACCTATGGTAGTGGAGGAGAATGTAGAGGAGGAGAGACCTTTGGGAGAGAATGAGGGAGTTGTGGTGGATAGCAATGAAGAGGAGGACTTAGAAGTTGAGCAGGCTAGGATTGAAGAAAAGGAGAATGATGTTGTGGTTAATGAGGCCGAGGATGAAGAAAAAGAGAAGTTGGAAGAGATGGTAGAGATTGAGAAAAGACGAGAGAAAGGAAAGGAAGTCTTGAGGGAGGATATTCATGAAAACCCATTGGAGAAACCCGTTTCATATAGACCTCCAGTTCCATTTCCCGGAAGATTGGTTCAACAAAAGAACGATGATAAATTCTCTAAGTTTATTTTGATGATGAAAAAGCTCCAAGTTAATATACCATTTCTAGATGCCATGTCAGAGGTGCCTTCATTCAAGAAACATCTCAAGGACCTTTTGACAAACAAGAGAAGAATCAAGGAGTCATCGACCGTTCATCTCACGGTTAGTTGCAACGCTATCATGGGAAGCAAGTATCCCGAGAAACTAGCTGATCTCGGTAGTTTCTCTATTCCATGCTTAATTGGTGATATGAAGATTGATAATGCATTACGTGACTTGGGGGAAAGTGTTAGTGTCATGCCACACTCTATATGTAAGAAGTTGAACCTTGACGACTTGACCCCGACAACCATTAATTTGCAACTTGCAAACCGAAGTTTTAGGAGGCCCTTGGGAATATTAGAAGACATCCCGGTTCAAGTGGAGAGTTTCCTTATCCCTTGTGACTTCGTTATTTTGGAGATGGATGAGGATTGGAGAAGCCCTATTATTCTTGGTCGTCCCTTTTGGCTACCGCAGGAGCTACCATAGATGTGAAAAGAGGTCGTTTGTCTCTTCATGTGGGTAGAGATCGTATTGATTTTGACATTGACCCTGCAAGAATGAAATCCCACAAAGAATCTCATTTCAAGGCCAATGCAGTGGTAGGCATCTTGGATGAACCCCAAAAGGAGTCTTATTTTCTTGAAGTGGAACTGGATGATTGGGGTGGAGAAAGTCATTCTAAGTCTATTCATTTTGGGCTTTATGGAGATAGTCTCACCTTCCGTGGTGATTTCCTCAACACTGTGCCTTTGAGGAGGGAGATGGCCTTGGGAGAAACATATATTGCGAATATGAAAGTGAGAGTGATGGATTACCGAGGCCCGAGGCCCGGCACATCATCGAATATAAAGCCGGGGCTATCTTCCCTTTTTATCCGGCCTATCAAGTCTTCAAGGACACATGCTCAATCCTTGCGCAAGAAGAGGAAGCGATGGAAAAGGAGGAAGATATTTTGGTGGAGTAAGTCTAGGAGGCCATTGCCCTTAATTCCTTCGGAGTTGGCTAGACCACCGGAGGATCATTCCAGTTTACTCATGAGTTCTATTAGAGTGCGCGGGAGGAGAAGGAAGAAGAGTTGGTGGAAAAAGATTACCATGCTCCTTTCTTGCACACCACGCCTTTCGAGAATCAAGTAAGTTATTAGGTCAAGCTCGGAACCTTAAACAAGCGTTCTATGGGAGGCACCCCATAATTTTTGAGTTTCTTATTTCTAATTTTTAGTTTTTTGCATTTTTTTCTAATTTTATTCCTTTTTCTTCTTTCTAATCTTTCTTTTTAGTTTTTTTTTGTTTTTCCTTTTTTTTCTAGTCTTTTTAGTTTTTCTTTATTTCTTTCTTTTGTAACTCGAGGTATTAGTTTTAGGTTCAAAAAGAAAAAAGTTTGAAAAAAAAGAGGAAAAATGAGGTGAAAAATAGAAAAAGTTGGAGTTGAAACAAATAAAAAAAATTGAAGTTGGAATGAAGGAAGAATGTGTGAGTGAGTAAAGTTTTGAAAAATATTTGAGTGTTGGGAGAGTTTGAGAGTTGGAAAATTTTGGATTAAATGTGAGGAAGTATGAAAAATTGAGTGTGAAATATGATAGTTTTTAGGAGTTTGAAGTTTGTTGGAGTTGATAGCAGAGCAGGGGTAGCAGGCGCTACCCTCAGTGTAGCTACGGTGTAGAAGACCGTGCTTGCGGTACCGCGCAGCAACGCCCAGCACGCCTAGACGCTCCGCAGTGTGGCGCCCGCGACCTGACACTGTCAGCGTTTTATTTTTTGCCCTAAAAACCCGACTTTCTCTCGCTTTTCCTCATTTCCTTTCTACCTCACTCGACACCCTCTCTATCTACAGCCCCAAGCGACTGCAAACACCACCACCCACACTTCAATCCTTCCTCCCATTCATCAATTCGACCCCTTCTCTTTCTCCATTTTCGTATTTTAACCCTAAGTTCTTCTCTGCTGCAAGAATTTGCTGCTAGGGTGCGAGTTTCTGCCCAGATCTAGTCAACTGTGCGGCATTGTTCGAGCAACTAGTATACATATCTAAGTGAGGTATTTCTTGTGTTAGTTGTGCGAAATCCCTTCCCTCTCTTCTGCATTCTAGTTTGTTTGTCATGCTTTGTTGAGTTGGGTTTGTTTTTGTCAATTTTTCACGCATTATTCTGCCTCAGTGTGTTGCTAAGTTCGAATGCTATGGCATTGTCTTGATTTTTCGTGTGATTAATTGTTGCTTTCCATCTGTTGAAAACACATGCTCTCGTTGCATCAAGGATTCTTGTCAATTTACACACACACCCACACTTTGAGCTGTTTTAGGGTGTTGTGTTTATGCCTTTCTTTGTGTTGAGTTCGAGTCCTTAGTTCTTACATCAGTGCTTTGTGTGAGTAATTGCTGCATATAATCTGTTGGAAACACACACACACTAATTGCACTAATAGTCCTTGTCGATCTTCACACAAATTTACACATTTGCACTGTACACTCAGAGTGGTATGCTTTACTTGCGTTCTGTTTGTATATGCTGTGTGTTTGGTTCATTTTGACAAGCAAAAGTTGTTCCTCCTTGGTGAATACACGTTCAAGTGCTCCGATCTGAGGTAATCTCTAGTGAATTTTTGTGCATAAGCTTTTCAAACTCACGTGTTTGTTGCTTGTGTAGATTGTTTTTGGGTTTACCTTTGAAATTAGGCACTGTTATTTGCAAAATTCTTGCCAAGTCTTGCTTTTGTTCATCATGAGTGGAAGAAGCAAACGTTCACGAGTTGAGGAAGCTCCTTCATCGCAACCGAGACCATCCTCATTCACAAAGGATCGTTACCAAGCGCAAACGGCCATACTAATTCGGTGTGAACCAGATGCGGATGTGACTTTCCGGGATGAAGAGCATAAACGACGGTATGAAACGCTACAAGCACGGAAGCTATGTGTGATGGAAATCAGCCCACACTTGTTCCCCTAGGCCCAATCAAGAAGGCCCAATTCAAGGTCCATCACACTTATAGGGTCCTTCATCAAAGGACTACAACTTATAAAGGGCCAACAGGGCATATTTGGATCAACTACATCAAATGGGCCAACGAGGAAAGATACAAAGTTGAACTACGAAGGCCCATTCATATGGTGTGCTTCATATTTCAAGAGGATGTCCAAACATCCTAGATGGGCCAAGGCCACACGCCAAGCCCAGGGAAGGAGGAGCAATACACGTCCAAAGTCAAGTTACAAGCCCAAGTTAATGATCATGATTTTTGGATGTAATTTAATTATTTTTCAGCTTAATTAGTTTTTTGGTGTGTTTATTTTAATTAGGCTAGAATAGTCGTGTGATTTAATTCCTAGTTAGGAATTGGCTAATTTTGTAACTAATCCAATCCGGATTAGGAAAGCCAAGATAATTAGGATAAGGTTTGTTACAACCAACTCCCCCTAGGATAAGGAATCCTAATCCAAGGAGGAGTAGAATAGATTAGGCATCTAGTAGTAGAACTCTTTGGCTTGCACACCAAGTTGGAGAGTTCTAGTCCCTTTAGGACTCTCATAGTATAAATAGGGATGTAGCCTCTCAAGGCATTTATTCAATTCAGAAATATGAAACCCCTTAAGCTTTTAGCTTTCCCTCGAGTGTTTGGATAAACTCTCACCCTTTTCTTCTATTGTATCTTGGTTTGGCACCCAAGTGGTTAGGAAGAGCTTGACCCTAGGTTGCGGTCTAGGTCAAGTTAGCCCTAGGTTGTCCTATTTGTGGATTCAATTAGGAAACCTAGATCTATCCGTTCTTACCTTTCTATCAATAGTTAAGGTAATTACCCTGTGAGCTTTCTGTCAATACAGTTAAGTCACATCAACCCTAAACCTACCCCCCTCATAAACACACGCCACCTTCCTTCCCCATCACTCCCTCAAACGTCTCCCACCTCCTCAACCACACTCCACCTCCTTTTCTTTTCTCTCTCTGTTCGGCCTCATTTCGAGCCGAATTTCTTCTCTTTTATAGGGTATATTTGCTTGTTTTAACCCCTATTTAAATATTAGATATAATGATTTGGTGTTTTGTAGGAAAATAAGGAGTTAGAAGAAGTTTGGGCTTAATTGAAGGTTTTTAGGGAATCCCGAGCTATTTCCTGAGTCAAACCAAGTCAACACGAGTCGAGATCCGAGTCAAACCAAGTCAACCCGAGCTGAGAGCCAAGGCGAAACCGAAGTTGGAAATTCCATATCAAGATTGGCGCAAAACAGGGGAACGGTACAAACTCAAAGGTTTGAAATACGTGTGCCTTCACCCTTTGGGTCATAACTCCTTCGTTACAACTCCGATAGGTCTGAAATTTTGGGAGCTTAAAGTACACACCGAGAGCTTTCCATCGATATCTTACGGGCCTAAAACGGAGTTCAGATGAAGAAGTTATGCGCGTTTGAAGTCGGCAGGGAAAAACTGCCCAGAACAGTGGCTCGCCCGAGCCAAGCTTCTGGGGCAACAAAGACACCAGCCAGAATTCTAGCTCGCCCGAGCCACTCTGTCTGCAGACGCGCGTGCTGCGATTGTTTCTAGGGTTTTGGGTTGTATTTTTCCTTCTTCTATAAATACCCACTTGTATTAATCTAAAATATCAATTAGCCTAGGTAGTTTTAGGAGTAGATTAGATTTAATTGCTTTCTTTAATTGCTTTCTTTAATTGTTCTTCAAGTTTTCTCCATTGTTCTTCAAGCTTTCTTTAAGTTTTCTTGCAATTGTTATTAAACTCTTCTTTCAAGCATTCTCATTGAAGTTTTACAACCTTTCTCTCTCTCTTCCTCTCTCTCTCTCTCTTTCTAATCTCCATTGTTGACTTGATTTCAAAGCTTTCTAGGGTTAGCCACATCAACTCCATTTTTAGTGGGGAGGAGGGTCAAGGAACTCCAATTCTACTTACTAGTGAGAATTTGGGGGATTCTTGGTAATCCAAACCACAATTTCTTGTTTGTTCGGGGGAAATTCAAGTGTAGATTGAAGGTTTATTGAAGATTAGTCATCAAAGGTATAATTTCTCGTTCCCAATTTCATTGTTCATTCATTGTCTTCATCCATGCCTTTTAATTGCTTTCATCTTTAAGTGCTTTCTTTATTGCTTTCTTTTAATTGCTTTCTTTATTATTATCATGTCTAGGTTAGATTTAAATGCTTTCTTTACATAATTTATCGCTTTCCGCACTTGAGAAAAACCCATTTACACGAACCGATTACCTTAATCAAGCCTCACACCCATCCCTGTGGACCGACATCCCTAACTTATAAAACCGCAAAAATTACAACCGAACAATGGCGCCGTTGCCGGGGATGGCGTTATTTGATAGATTAGGCTATTGGTTTGTGTGTACATAGTTTATTGCTTTCTCGATTATGCTAGAAAAATGTAGCGAAAAAAAATTGAATATCGAAAAAAGTGAGAAAAGAAAAGAAAAAGAAAAAAATAGAAAATTATAAAAATAGAAAAAAGAGAGTTATGGATAGTCCCAAATTCCCTCAATTTGAGCATAAAATATTTTGGAGGTATTTTGCTAGATTACATGATTATCGTGTTCAATGTGAATTATATGGTATCTTTTATGATACATTATCTCTTTTGGGAATTGTTAGTGAGGGTGTGAATTATGAGACCCGAAACCTTTTAGATTATTACGGGTTTTCTTGTTTAGGTGAAGAAAAAGCATGGGAGTTACTTGAATGGTTGTCTAGGGATTCCTATGAGTTTGAACAACAAAATGTTAGTCCTAGCTTCCAACCTCCTTATGCACCACCCTTTGGGACCGAAACTGAACAATCATGTGAATACCCCGTGTATGTTGATGATCAATCTTATGATGGGGGATATGTGGAAAACTGTTATGATCTTTCCCAAAGTGTCGATGTTGAGTCTCCTTCCGTGTGCTCCTTTTGTGATTCTACGTATCATAGTTCAATTTCTTGTTTGCAAGCTACAGTGGTTTCCTTCAAGGCAGAAGTAGAAAAATTATGTGCGAACATGAATGAGTATATGCGTGAATTTGTCCATGAGAGTAATCAAAGGGTAGTAACTCCTTCTTCACAAATGGTTGATTCGAATGTTGAAATAGGTCATTCATCGTCTTTGAGTCCTGAAATGCATGTTGATTCTGCTGTGTATGATGAGGATGATGACTATTATAACCGACCATGCCTTGGACTACTTAGTAATTCCTTAGCTCTAGCCCCACCTAATGAGCATGAGGAACATGATGATTCTGTGTGTGATGATATAGAATTTGTTGAAAACATGCTAGATGACGAACCATTGTCCACACCCTTGTCCATGCCTTTGTGTGAAGAAAAAGTTGAGTTTATCGAATGCCATTATGCTTGTGATGCAATTGAGCATGATCTTGTTAAGGGTGAAATTGAATTTGTTGTGATTGAATGTGTGCTTGATAACGATTTGTTTACTTTCATTGAGGATCATTGCATTAGTGAGGCTTTAGCTACCCTTGTATGTAAGTCCATTGATGTGCATACCTGTGATGATGAGCATAATTCTTTGGGGATTGATCATGATTGTTTGAACTTGGTTGTTGATGATGATGCTTTTAATGATGACATGCTTTATGAGTCATTCACGATGAGTTATGACCCTGAACCTTCCACTTTCACGTTTGATGTTGCTTTGGATGATGCACCTTTGTCTTTTGATGTTGATAGTTCTTCTAGTGAGTCTGATATTGATGAAGATGAAGATGTGCTTGTGTGTGATGTTGGGAGTGTTATGATGTGGTCTAACCCTCTATTTTCCTTATTACCTATTGACGATTGTGATGATTATTTGGATGAGAGTGGTGATTTGGAATTTGTGATTGATGAAAATTGCATGGAAATTGAGTTTGAACCATTGTTTGCATCCAAGACTTCGCATGAGCATGTTCAGAAATGTGTTGTATTGCCTCCTTCAGTTGATTTGTATACCCAATCTCCATTTACGAGTCAATGGGAGGATCCATTTGTCATGTCTTCTTTCACCGTGTCTAGAAAAGTCTTGTATATTCATGAATTTCATCAGTTCTATGACTCTTCTAAGGCATTTGATAAATTGTTAAGGGCACTAATGTTTGTTTATGTGCTATTGCGAGTGTGCTCTTACCACCACCATTCTGAGATGCATGAGAGGATGCATGATTTGTTACTCCGGGCGTTGAATGGTTCTGACTTGGTGCCCGATATCGTGAGGTGAGAAGGAATGAGCTTATTGATAAGAAGCCTTCTAGGTAATATCTTTCCTCACCTTCTTGTGTTTATTTAGTGAGTCGGTTTTCTTTTCTTTTTTTTATTTTCTTTTTGTGTGTGTCTTTTTCTTTTATTTTAGGGTGCTTGCTTACCTACTTCTGTTTCCATTTTGAGGACACGACAATCTCTTTGTGTTGGAGTGGGAGGGTAGTATGTATTCCGATATTCGAGTCTAAGAAAAGAAAAAAGAGTTGTTTTGTAAATATTTTAGTTTGTTTTCTTAGTTCATTAGTCCTTAGTGTCTTGTATAATTTGTTTTTCTTTTTTTTTTCATCTTGCATGTGAACCATCACACATAGTATGTTTTTCTTGTTTATTTCTAACCTATGGTGTGATGTTCTTTGGATCGTGGATTGAGTGCTTTTAATTGAAGATCTTGAGGTAACTTCTTGCCACCCTCTCTTTATGTGAATATATCGATGATCCATGATGCATGCTTGATTTTCTTTTTGGGTGGGCGAACCCCTTGAGTGTGAACGTTGGGATATTATTGTTGTTGGAGCCGTGTGGGCTCGGGTCACCACCAATTATTGTTTGTTATGTGTTTGTTGTGTGTTTTTAGGTTTTCTACCTTATTTGTGACACCCTTCTTCTCACAATGGGGACATTGTGAAGTTTTGTGTTGGAGTGGGGGGTGATACTTCCATTTGTCATGGGTAGATCACCTAGTTTTGAGTCTTTGTTTTCGTTTTTCGTAGTTTGTGTCGAAAAATTTGAAAAATTTTGTGTGAAAAGGAGAAAAAAGGGAGTGAAAAACCTTGAAAGTTTTCGTTTTTTGTTTTGTTTTTGTTTTTGCTTTGTTTCTTGGAGTTCGTTGTTGAAATCAGGAAGCCGTTCTTAATCTTCTTTGAAAGAAACCGGTTTGAGCATTTTTGACCCTAACTTGGGCGATTGTCATGACTTACCTTAATTAGATTCTTTTCATCAAGTGTCTAGTGAGATTCCATTTCTTCTTTTTATGTTCTGGTTGAAACTGGGAGATTCTAGGGGTTCATATCCGAGCTTGTTTTCCAAAAAGAAAAAGAAAAAAACAGAGAAAAAGCAAAAGCCAAAGCAAAAGTCAGAAAATAGCAGCAAAATTAAATAATTTGACTAAGTGGGGCGTGTCGGCTTTACGACATCAACCACCATACACTTAGCCAACCTACACGGGCCCGGTATCAGTGGTACGGCACGGATGCCCCTTAACCCTCCTCCTATATCGCTTTGCGACGGAGAGGCGAATGGAAAAGACCGTGTTGGGAGGGTATACCCCTTATATGGGCCGTCCAATTCCCGAAAATAAGGCTAATACCGACATTAAAAAGAAGAAAAAGTTTGAAGTGTTAATAAAGTGAGGGGCTCTTCCTTGCATCACCTGCGGCCCTCACCAAGCCAAGGGCGACCAAATGCGGGGAGGGGCAACTCTTTCCTTTCCTTTGTTCGTTTCGCTGTTTTGTAAGCTCGGGTGTGAGTCTTTTGGGTCGTCCGGGATCGATTAGAACTGTTTAAAACTCTTTCAAATGGGATTAAACTCTACATGAGGTGTAAGGAATCAAAAACTTCTAAGATTGGCAGTTGTTTGAGTTAAGAGTTGTGAGATGCTCATAACGGTTCCTTTTGGAGGATTAATACCGTTTTCTTAATTTAAATAACTTGATTCATTGAAATGAGCGATTCTTTTCTTTTCTTTTAAACTTGTTTTGTTTTTCACTTTCCCTCTTTCCTTTTTCTATGGCTTTTGTGGGTCTAGTTGCTATAAACCCTCACGAGACCTACCTCGTCCACCCGGGCTGTCGGGGGGTTTAAAGGGCTTGATGCATTTGCTAAATGCATCCGCGATTCCTGCGAAAGTGAGTTAGGTTTTTAGTTTTTCTTTTTAGTCCTTTTCTTTGTTTTTTAGTTTGCTCGAGGCGAGCAAACCCTTGTGTTGGAGTGGTGTTCGGCCTCGTTCCGAGCCGAATTTCTTCTCTTTTATAGGGTATATTTGCTTGTTTTAACCCCTATTTAAATATTAGATATAATGATTTGGTGTTTTGTAGGAAAATAAGGAGTTAGAAGAAGTTTGGGCTTAATTGAAGGTTTTTAGGGAATCCCGAGCTATTTCCTGAGTCAAACCAAGTCAACACGAGTCGAGATCCGAGTCAAACCAAGTCAACCCGAGCTGAGAGCCAAGGCGAAACCGAAGTTGGAAATTCCATATCAAGATTGGCGCAAAACAGGGGAACGGTACAAACTCAAAGGTTTGAAATACGTGTGCCTTCACCCTTTGGGTCATAACTCCTTCGTTACAACTCCGATAGGTCTGAAATTTTGGGAGCTTAAAGTACACACCGAGAGCTTTCCATCGATATCTTACGGGCCTAAAACGAAGTTCAGATGAAGAAGTTATGCGCGTTTGAAGTCGGCAGAGAAAAACTGCCCAGAACAGTGGCTCGCCCGAGCCATCTGCTGGCTCGCCCAAGCCAGGCTTCTGGGGCAACAAAGACACCAGCCAGAATGCTAGCTCGCCCGAGCCAGGGGGTGGCTCGCCCGAGCCACTCTGTCTGCAGACGCGCGTGCTGCGATTGTTTCTAGGGTTTTGGGTTGTATTTTTCCTTCTTCTATAAATACCCACTTGTATTAATCTAAAATATCAATTAGCCTAGGTAGTTTTAGGAGTAGATTAGATTTAATTGCTTTCTTTAATTGTTCTTCAAGTTTTCTCCATTGTTCTTCAAGCTTTCTTTAAGTTTTCTTGCAATTGTTATTAAACTCTTCTTTCAAGCATTCTCATTGAAGTTTTACAAGCTTTCTCTCTCTCTTCCTCTCTCTCTCTCTCTCTCTCTAATCTCCATTGTTGACTTGATTTCAAAGCTTTCTAGGGTTAGCCACATCAACTCCATTTTTAGTGGGGAGGAGGGTCAAGGAACTCCAATTCTACTTACTTGTGAGAATTTGGGGGATTCTTGGTAATCCAAACCACAATTTCTTGTTTGTTCGGGGGAAATTCAAGTGTAGATTGAAGGTTTATTGAAGATTAGTCATCAAAGGTATAATTTCTCGTTCCCAATTTCATTGTTCATTCATTGTCTTCATCCATGCCTTTTAATTGCTTTCATCTTTAAGTGCTTTCTTTATTACTTTCTTTTAATTGCTTTCTTTATTATTATCATGTCTAGGTTAGATTTAAATGCTTTCTTTACATAATTTATCGCTTTCCGCACTTGAGAAAAACCCATTTACAGGAACCGATTACCTTAATCAAGCCTCACACCCATCCCTGTGGACCGACATCCCTAACTTATAAAACCACAAAAATTACAACGGAACACTCTCCATAACAAACTTCTCTCTCCTCCAACAACCTAACAACCTCACCCCTCTCTCTTCCATCAAACGCCACCCTCTCCCTCTCTCACCCCCATCCTAACGTCACTCTCTCCCTCTCTCACCTCCCTTGTTTCACACTATCCCCCTTCAAACCCCCCATTCAAGAATCATCCCTCTCCCCTCTTTCCCATTCAAGATTCATCCCACTTGAATCTTGAAACCACAAAAGCCCTCACGGCAAAATAACCCTCCATTAAACCCTAATTCACGAGAGCCTCCCCCTTTCTTTCTCCCTAATCTCGTGAACCACCCACCCTCATTGTTTGGTTCCACGTGTTTCATGTATTATTGGAATCAAGAACCTTTCTTGATCCGGTAATACATCAATGTGCACCGGATATTTATGATGCGGCGACGATCAAAGCCATCCATTGCAAGCTGAGCTTCGATGATCCCATTGGTGTTCTTGGTTGGGGGGGTATTCATCATGATTGACGAATCGATCGTGGACCAACCCATCCTCGAATTTTTAAGCTTCTTGAAGGTTCACGATGATGGCAAGAAGAATGCGCATTTTGAATACCAGGTCGCCAACAAAGACAAGACATGCACCTTGAAGCATTTTTGCCAACGGTTGGGGTTTCCCGAAGATGGGAGACTTTATGAGCGATGCGCGAATTTTGATGAGCAGAAGGCAATGATGGACTTAATTTGTTGGAGGAGGATGAATCTTGGCATGAAAGGCGAATATCCACGGTATCATTGCCCCCGCAACTCTAAGGGGCGTGAGTTTTGCAATCTAGTTGTTCGAATCTTCCATAGAATCGTGACTAGTTCAGTGTTTGGGAGAGATGACGGACGCCCCAAGGTTCGGAAGGATGATCTTTTGTGATCTACAACGCTATAAGGGGTAAAAGGGTCAACACCGGATCTTGTATTCTACATTGTCTCCGGGAGATTAGCATGGAACCCCGACCCACTACTATCGGGATGGGGCACATTATTTGCCACTTCCTAGTTCAGGAAGGTTTTGGGAAATATTTGAAGAAGTGGACTCCACGCTATTTTCTGGATCCTATCGACAAGGTGCGGTTGCAGAAAATGAACATCCTCGCCAAACACCCAACTGCCACGATCTATTGTCACGGACACGACAAAAACACGCAGATTCTTTTGGATCCAAACCATGCCAAACAGTGGTTAGATATCACTAAGAAACACAACTGGTCTTGTGGTCAGGTTCCTAGTGACCGCAAGGTTGGTGGTCCGGATGTGTCCAGTGGTGAGGACGAAGAGGAGGACATTGAGGAAGAAGGGGAAGAAGAAAATGAAGAGGAAGAAGAAGAGTATGTCGGCCACGGTGAAGCTAGTGGAAGTCAGAGTCACCCATAGGAAGCTTCATTTGAGCATCTCAACTCTCAATTTGAATAATTGAGAGTTGACCTTCGAGAGGAACGAACGATACTCCAGCGTCAAAACAACTTGTTGGAGACCCAACAAGATCTGATATGCAATCCACACTTCAAAGGCACGAGGTGTACTTTCAACAACAAAATCAGTATTGGCGTGACTAGGGATATTATCACTACTCCATTGCAAACAATCCCCCGGCACCACCAGAGTTCATGAACCACTATTATCCCACCTACTTTCCATATCACCCATATCCTCCCCCGGGAGGATCCGAGCAATAATTTGTAAGTGTCCTCACTCCCACTTTACTCTTTTTTTATTTATTTTATTTACACTGTTCGTGTCAGATAAGTGTGGGGGGGGTGCTTTATTGGGAAGTTGGGGGAAGTGTGCTAGTTAGTTGGTTTTGTTGAGTTTGTTGTCCCCATGGTTTGAGTTATTTTGCTTTCATTGCTTCATCATTGGTTAGGCTAGTCATGAGAGTTGTTTCACCCTCAATTCCCGCCTCAAACTAATGAGATTCGGGGTTGAGGTTAGTTAGTGTCAATGTACATATTGTGAATAGTTTGTCTTTTCTTTAGATTTTAGTCTCTAGTGTCTTGTTTATTTTTCTGTTTTTGTTCTTTTTCTTTTATGCATGCGACATTCACACTTACTATGTTTTTCTTGTTTATTCCTAACCCAAGTGTGATGTTTTCCCTGGATCGCGGATTTGTTCTTTAATAAATTGAAGACCTCGAGGTAACCTCTTTCCGCACTCTTTGTTGTGTATATATTTTGATCCATGCTGCATGCTTGATTTTTCTTTTGGGTGGCGAACCACTTTGAGTGTTTGTGTTGGGATATATTGCTGTTGGAGCCGTGTGGGCTCGGGTCGCCACCATTTTTACTTGCTAGTTGTTTTTGTTTGTTTGTTTTTGTAGGTTCTCTACCCTTTTCATGTGACACCTTCCCACAATGAGGACATTGTGGCGTTTTAAGTGTGGGGGGGGGGGGGAGATATTCTGTTTCAAAGGGTAGATCACCTAGCTGTTTTGATTTTTGTTTTCTTAGTTTTTTCCTAAAATTTGAAAAATTTTCGTGTGAAAAAGGAGAAAAAAAAGGGAGTGAAAGCCTTAAAATCTTTTTCTTTCAGTTTTGTTTTCGCTTTGTTTTGCTTTGTTTCTTGGATCTTGTTGACGAAATTGTGAAGTCGTTCTTAATCTTCTTTAAAAGTAACCGGTCTGAGCATTTTCGACCCTGTCTCGGGTTTTAGTCAAGACTTACCTAAATAGACTCCCTTCATTGAGTGTCTAGTGAGACCCCCGATTCCTTTCACGTTCCGATTGGAACAGGGAGATTCTATGGGTTTGTGTCCGAGCTTGTTTTGTTTTCCTATTTAGCAAAAGCAAAAGCAAAAAGTTCAAAAGGAAAGAAAAAGAAGTTATAAGATACAATAACCTGATTAAGTGGAGCGTGTCACTGAATGACATTAACCACCATACACTTAGCCAACCTACACAGGCCCGGTATCAGTGGTACAACACGGATACCCCTTAACCCTCCTCCTATATCGCTTTGCGACGAAGAGGAGAATGGAAAAGACTGTGTTGGGAGGGTAAACCCCATATTTGGGCCGTCCAATTCCCGAAAGTAAGACTAATACCGACCTTTAAAAAGAAAAAAAAAAGAGAAAAAGCAATTTCGTTGGTAAAACCAACCAAAAAAAAAAAGAAAAGAAAAGTTTATGCTTCTTAAAGTGTGGGGCCTCTCCTTGCATCACCTACGACCCTCACCAAGCCAAGGGCAACCAAATGCGAGGAAGGGCAACGCTTCTCTTGGTTGTTTCGTTGTTTTTGAGTTCGGACACGAGTCTTTAGAGTCTTTTGGTTTCGGTTAGAACCCACTTGCACATATTACACATGGGATTTTGCTGGGCATAAGATGTAGGGGGTTGAAAATCTTCAAGATTGGCTTCTATTTGAGATGGGTGTTTGTGAGATGCTCGTAATGGTTGCTTTTGGAGGCTTAATAACGTTTTCTTAGTTTAGGTTGTGGGATCTTTTGAATCGAAGCCTTTGTTTCTCTTTCCTTTTGTTTTCTTCGGTTTTGTTTTCACTTTCCCTCTCTTTTTTTTCTTTGGCTTTTGTGGGCACAGCCGCTACAAACCCTCACGAGTCCATCTCGTCCACCTGGGCTGCCAGGGATTTCAAAGGGCTTGGTGCATACGCTAAATGCACTCGTTTCCTCCCACTATAGAGGAGTTGGTGTTTAGTTTTCTTATTTGTTTTGTTTTGTTTTGCTCGGGACGAGCAAAAGTTTAAGTGTGGGGGTTGTTTAGACCCAATTTTGTTTCTAAATACCGCCTGAATCCTTAGGCTTTTAACTCATTTCGTGGTTTAATTTCATAGTTTTTAATGAGTTTTTGGTTATTTTGTAGATTTTGGAGTTTTTACTCAAAACGTAGCAAAATGGGCCTTTTTATAGCATTATTGGTGATTTCCCGAGCCGAGCCGGACCAGAAGCCGAGGCGGAGTCGACCCGGGACCACTTTCCTCACCTTTGGTCAATTAGTGAAGTAACACCTGCTACGACCCTCAGATCGGGCGTTACATGCTTCGGAAAGAAGGAAGAAACAAAGGGAAGGAAAGCCAAGGCGTAGCCCCTACCACGATTGGCGTAGCGCCCGCTACACCCAAAACACATTTGGAGCCGAGCTGGACCGTACCCACGGTCCTGGTGACCGTAGCCACGGTGGGCATATGCGGAGGGTGATGTGACCGAGAAAGACCGTACCCACGATCTTGGGATACCGTAGCCACGGCGCTGCGAAGGAGAAATCGCCTGGGGATTCTTCGCTGGTCGCGCCCACGACGGGGTGGGTCGCGCCCGCGACCCCCCTATTGCCGGCGATTCTTCGGGCCTTTAAACGGCGCGTTTTGGCCAACTGTTTTCACTTGTATAAATAGCTCTTTTGCTGCGATTTTTGAGGGGATAATTCGGGGATTCTAGACTTAGACTCGATTATTTCAGCTTTTTATTAGTGACTTTTAGAGAGAGATTAGTGAGAGATTAATCTAGGGTTTTGAAGATTTGTGTTTATTATTGAAGATTTGGGTATTCAAACAACTGAGAGATTGTTGGATTACCTTTTTATTGCTTTCCTTTGTTCATCTACAGCATTTTGATAAGTATTCTCTTCCCTTAACTCTTTCATTAATTGCTTTGCTAATTACTTACTTGCTATTTTATTGCTCTTGCTTGTTTATGGTTGTTTGATGTTAGAAAGCATGTTTAGGTTTGGTTTGGATGTTGTTAGCTTAGTTTTTATCATGATTAGTGGCTAGAAACCCTATGGGTTAGGAGGTAATTAAGGGTGTGAATGGGTGATTAGGTTTGGGTTAGCAATATTAGTGAGTAATTAGTTGGGAAATCAATTTCCCACTCCTATCCTTCCCTCAAGTAGGATGTATTTGGGTTCGAAAGCTCCCGAATACATCCAACACTTGTGTTGGAAGGTGGAAATTGGGATAGTTAGTATTCTATTCACGAAAGCGAATAGAAGCTAACTAGAAAATTCTGTTTCATTAACCCTCCGGGTCTGTCGATGGACTTTGGGGAAGTTAATCCGGACTATCCTCGAAAGAGGAAGCTCGGTGGGTATTTTCTAACGGAATTGCTACTTGATTCTCCCTTCTTGTTTTTCCCTTGTTGCAAAACCCATTTCCTCATCCCCGTTTGCATCCCGAAAAGCCTCCGAAGCCCATTTTCCACTCCTTGACCGACCTTAGTTTTATTTGTTGCTTCGTGACCGCCTCTTTCAACCCATTGCCTTACCTTAGCAATCTCGACCCGACCATTGACCTAGTTTCTATGACCAAGGTCATCAGCTACCTGAGAAAGAACGACAAAACCGAGGTCCACAAAACCGCTGTTACAACGAGCTATCCCGTGGTTTTCGCAGGAAAGTCTAACAATCAAAATGTATTTTCAAAATTGATTTGAGGAAGGCTTTTGACAGCGTGAAATGGGAATTTGTCAAAGAAATCCTGTATGCTTACAATTTTCCTCCACAATTTGTTAAGTGGATTATGAGATGCATTTCCACCACTTCATACACAGTTCATATCAATGGCGGAACGTATGGTTACTTCAAAGGGACCAAAGGTTTGCGTCAAGGAGATCCGATATCTCCACTCCTGTTCGTTCTTACCATGGAGTACCTTTCAGGGAGTCTTTATACAACTGCTAAGGAGGCCAATTTCAAATTCTTCCCGCGCTGTAAGAGTTTAAACCTAACTCACCTAATTTTTGCTGATGATTTGATGATCTTCTCAGTTGCAGATCCCTACAGTGTTCAAAAGATCATGGATACTCTGGATCATTTCAATCATGTCTCTGGTCTCAGCTCAAATGCACACAAATCTAAGGTCATGATCAGTGGAGCTGAGCAATCCATTAAAAGCCAGATTATTCAAATTACAGGTTTTGAAGAGGGTGAATTTCCATTTTACTACATGGGTATGTCGTTACTGATGGTCGGTTAAGCAAGCTGGATTGTCAAAAACTAGTCGACAAAATTACCGCAAGAATTAAGTCATGGAGAACAACAAATATTTCCTATGCCGGTAGGGTGACTCTTATCAGCTCAGTCATAATGGGTGCTTACTCATACTGGGCCTCTATAATGATCATTCCTCAATATGTCATCGAACAAATCACATGGCTCTGCCGCAATTTTCTTTGTGGAACTGATGTCAACTACTCAAAGACCCCCCCCCCCCTCCATTAGCTGGACAACCGTCTGCAAACCAAAATCATGTGGGGGGGCTTGGCATTAAAAATCTGAAGCTATGGAACACATCTATGATAGCCAAGCAAGTAATGACAATAGCCGATCAAAAAGAAAGTCTCTGGGTCAAGTGGATCCATGGAAGATACATCAAAAATCGGGATTGGTGGGAATACCAACCGAAGGGGGGTACGTGTTGATATTTCAAGAAGCTATGTGATGTAAAAGAACAAATTAAATCGGCTAATATCCCAAGAAACCAATACTTAGTGCCTGCGGGATACAAGGCTCTTGATGGGGATAATGTCAATTGGCCCTGGGCAAGGATCGTGTGGAATAAATACAACACTCCAAGACATTCTTTTTGTGCTTGGATGGCTTTACATGGAAGACTCCAGGTTAAAACTAGGCTGCACAACCCCGCCATTCATCCTACTTGCCCGATGTGTGGAAATCATGATGAAACAATACATCACCTACTGTTTGATTGTACTTACGCTCAACAAACTAGAGAACAACTGGACAATTGGGTCAAACTCCCCCGTGCAGCTAGTTGGGATCAATGGGGAAGGAAATTACTGAATCTCAAGAGAAATAAGACAAGAAAGCATATCACTTTTGCCGTTTTCGCATCCTACATATACAACATCTGGCTTGCGAGGAATACTTTATCTTTCAAGAACATCAGAAGAGATCCAGTTCAGATTTTTCGAACTATCAAACATCATCTTAGGGATAGAACTCTCTTCCTTATACTAAGAACATAAGAAGGTTCAAACTACATAGATTTGTTATGGAATTAGTTCGTATTACTGGCTTTGCCTTTTTATTCTTGAATATATTTCACATATTTGAAGGGTTTGTGCCCAAACTCAGACTTGGACCCGTCAATTTTTTGGTGGACCCAGACCCAATGGTTCCAAATTTGTTTTGACTTGGGCCCGCCTAAATGGATTGAGTCCAATCGAATCCGAGTCAGGTCCAGGACCTACTGTCATCCTTAATCTTGAGGAGACTTTCACGTTCTAACGAGGCTCCTTTTGAAAAGTCTCAACGGGAATTGTTTTTCCACTCACGGTTCACTATTGGGGGCAAGGTCTGACAGCTTATTATTGACGGAGGGAGTTGTACCAATTCCACTTCAACCTATTTAGTGGAGAAGTTCAACCCCCCAACATCACCTCATCCTCGCCCCTACACACTCAAATGGATTGGCGACTATGATGTCTTGAAGAAGTTGAAACTGATTCCCTTAGCTCATATCGAATCAAAACCGGGTTGGGTGGTGAGAAGAGAAACTTGTACACGAGGGAAACACGAGGTGAGTGTGCTCTTGGTGAGGTCAAGTTACCTATGACTTTGTCTTTGCCAAGTAGCAAGCCAAGTGAGAAAGAGCGTTCCAAAACTCCACAAAATTTTCCCACACCCTCCCTTTATTCTCATTCCTTACCCAACAAACCTCCAACCAATTTCTACTACAACAAAGATGGCTATGTGATGGGATTTGAATCCGAATGGTCCTCATTTATGAATGTTAATGGAAAAGTGTAGCAGCCTAAGGAAACTCCACCTAGTGACGTACTCTCATTTGATGAGTATGAATTCAATAAGATCATGCATGATGGGGCCGTCTGGAAGAGCTTCATGGGAAATGCCCACACGTCATCTTTCTTCAATAGTTGTCATGTCTATAGGAGGGGTGGGGTTGTTAACCTTGGTTTGCCCAAACCTTTGAGGAGTACTTATGCTGGGAACTCAAACCGAGGAGGGCGCCTCACTTTTTACTCGCAAGAGTTGAGGGTAACTCTTTCTTAAGAGGGGGTGCCAAGAGTATATCGGGGACTACGGGAAGGCTTCTTAACTTCTACTCACACGGGCCACAATTCATTCACCCCTGGTTTTTATGGGAGTTGTGGGCCGAATTCCATTTAAAGATAGGGCCAACACGCATTTCAAGGTGGATTTAGGCCCTCAAAACGATGCTTGGTGATCTCCCTAGGCCTTCAAAGGGGCTCGAAATCATGCGGCAAGAATAAGCTAGGAACAAAGCCAAGGGACAACAGCCAGTCACGACCGTGACTACTGTAAGTCACGCCCATGACTAATGGCAGGTCATGTCACAACCGTGACAGTGACCCCGAGGGTCGCGCCCGTTACCCTCGACTGTTAAATGCCCCCTTCCGCATGAAAACGAAGTCAGGACTGTGACAATACTTGTCACGCCCGTGACCATCAAGAATCACGCTCATGATCGTTAACTTTCGACTTAATTTCCTTCATTTTTTCTATTTGTCTATAAATATCCCAAGGTTAATTTTTGTAAGGGACTTTTATTGATTATCATTATGAATAGAATGATGAAGCTAATTGCTCTCCTTTTCCCCTAAACCTTATTTACTTTATCAATAATTTATTTGTTATGGTGGTGTTCAAGTCTCTCCTTTATTAATTAGTGGTAGATCCTTCTTTTATCTAATCATAATGGATTGCTAGTTCTCAGGTAATGGTTAACCCTCTATCCCAAGTCCATCTCCAGCTCTTTGGTGATTTCTAGGTCTTCATTCCGATGTTAATCAATCAATTGTTTTCTGGTTTGATCATTGTGGATGCGTGGTAGTATTTTGAGATGTGGATAATCTCTTTTTGGGTGTTCGAATGTTATTTTGGCTGTTTTGATCAACAATCGCTTCTGGCAATCAATGATCGTTCCCTCCATCAACTCAAGCAAATTGAGCCCACCGCGCCACGCTCCACTACCTCCTGGCACAACCTTTAGGAATTGATTCAATTGAACACACGTGTTACAACAAATGTTCCGAACATGAAAAATTGAGAAATCAAAGATACAACACATGAACCATGCAACTTTACACAAGCTGAAATACCATGCATACAACAATTCATCACCGAGGCAAGCAAACCCTGACATTTACACAGCTTCATAAGTTCATAGCTGCAAAACCCTCATGTGATGAACTGGTTACACTGCGAATTACTAAGAAACAGCAGATCCTATGAAGAAAAGCCAGCATAGATAGAGTTAGATAAAACCTAAGCCTGCCTTTTCCATGTTTCTACCACACACAGCGGTAAGTGACATGGGACTGGGTGATCTCCCCACCGTAAGTCACTTTGACCACCTGCCCTTTCTCCAGCCCATAGTATCGTGCAAGTGCATCCTTCACAGACATTCTTGGCAGCTGAAGGAGGAAAATGGATTATCAAAAGAACACATCAGACTCCAAACACAAGCCATATGGAACACACAATGCTGTAATTAGTCATATGGCTGGCACAGGACAACCAATATTTCAGCAGCGGGCATTAATGAGACAAAGATTGTCGATACTAGACATAATATATTATCTGCTAAAATGCTCAGAAGACTCGAATTTCCCAGTTGCTGATGAATTAGGAAACTATATGCCAATGTTAAAGTGCCAAGTACCTGATACATGTCTATCTTTCAAGGTTCAATTTCTGAAAAGTATATGCATGTGTAAGTCTAACTTGCAGGGCCAAGTTGCCATGTTCAGCACTGGATGTTGGCTTGAAGGGGAGCAACCAGGAGTGAGGCCGGTATTACATTACAAGTAGTAACGACAGCATAGTAGATACAACCAATCATAGAACGCCACTGATAAAATGTGATCTTTCTGATAAATAGAGAAACTTGACAAAATCCAGATTTCAGAAGCCCTAACTTTGAACCATACTAGCTGGTGCTCCAGGCAAAGTATGAGGAAAAGGAAATCCTACAAGATTACAGACCAATGCATTGTACCGCAAGTGGGACTTCCAAGAATACAGATGAAAGCTTCCACAATTTGCCATGGTGGATTAGGCCAAAGGTCCAATGACCAATATGGCTGAGAAAAAAAAGAAAAGAATTTATGCACTCCTCTACATTGTGTATGTCTTCAATCGGGTCAGGATTCAGGAATTCAAGCAAGGAGATCATGGTAGAATTAGAGTCAGCAGGATCACATACTAGAACTCTCTCCTTCAACGCTAAGGCCTTGTTATTTTTAGATATAGCAGCCTTAAGCTCACAGCTCCTAGCTATTTTCTATTTTTCTACTAAATAGTTACACTTTTTTACTGCAAATACTTACAGTTACAGCTCTTTAAAAGCTCCTTGGGCCAGCTCATTGCAGTTTCGTAGCTTGGAAAGATTAGGGCTTAATCATCAACTTTATGTGCATTATCGAAAGAAGTATTCCGCAGAATATTGTTTTAAAAGTCATCATGGTTTTGAAGAATGCAGAATTGGAGCTGGAACACTTGGCAGCAATTCAAATTTCAAAATGAACGGCAAATTATTTCTTTTCCAGTCCAAAACAACACGACAACTGTAATGTTTGATTGTAGGTCATGCAAAATATGCTTCGAGCAGATAAACATACAATTAACAATCTGATTTCATAAGCACCACCCAAGAACAGGGAAGCATATAGAATACACGCGTTACCTGCTTTTCCTCCAAATTGTATTTTTTCAAGAGCTTCTGTTTCTCCCTGTCAGTCAGCACCTGATGCTTTGGCTTTAAAACATGTTTTGTGATATTGACAAGCAAATCAGTAATCTGAAAACAAACAAGAAACTATGTGACTACCTGAAAACAAAAAGCACAGATTATTTTTTTTTATGTCAAATGATGTATTAAATACAGCATTGCTGTATAAGGGCATAAACACACATCAGATCCATATTATAACAGCAGGAAGAAACCAAAATACTAAAAATCTGTAAGCTTACTTGAAATATCTCGACTTTAAATGGCAAAATATCCACAGACTTCTGAGCTTGATTTGTTATCTTGCTTTGCAATATCAGTATCAAGCCACTCAAACTTTCCTTGTTAACAATCTGAGCACAAATGCCACGCATTACAGATACTTTGACCAGTTGAGGCCCACAAAAGACTACCAAGATCTGAAATCATATTTACCAAAACATCTTTTAAGTATTGAACTGAAAGAGATGTTCCTTCAAATCATATAAAGATAAGCAAAATAAAATTTCGGGGTGCCTCCAAAGCATACAAAGAGAAGCAGCAAAAACTTTTCCCCCTTCCTTTCCAGTTAAAATCACCATGTCACTTTATAGAAGTCAACTCAATCCAAGAATTCAACAAAACAAAATTGAATGGCATGGTTTGTCGCCCGGCTTAGAGCATCTCCAGCTCAGTATCCTCCTATCACCAACACCCCCCCCCCCCCACCAAAAAAAAAAGGATTGGGGGAATGAAACAAAGCTAAACAAGACCAACAAGGAAATGCTACAGCAAGAAGTCTAGAGCACCCAAGAAAAAGGGAGGTCTCTCGGTCTCTCCCTGCATTACTCGGTAAAGGACCCTCTTCAATAGACAGAGCCTGCAAAATGGGCACCCTTAGCAGCAGACAAGGACCAGCAAAATTTTTGCATCCAATATTACCAAGAGCCAATTTCATATAAGGTAAATTATAAATGGCGAGATGTATACTATGCCATGCAAAGACTTATGTTTCAAATCTTGGCACAAAATAATAGATAGTTATATAGAACATAGTAGGAATTAACAGTTGAAAACCTCCTGACATTTTACAACTAGCTCCATGCAAAGCATTTACGTTTCAAGTAAACCAGTACAGCGACCAGAAAAGAGAGTCTATTTCCATGTACACAAGCCTTGAAAGCCAACTGAGTATTGCTCTATGCGTACACATGAAACAATTGATTCCTGAGAGGATAAACAACATTTGCAAGACTCTCATACCCCCGCACAGTAAAGTTGTTTGAGTCCATCCAAGTTCCTGGGTTGGCTTTCTAAAATGTCTGGAACTCTGAAACCCCATGAAAACAAGCACCCACTTACCCTCTTGCCTTGGCTGGCATAATACAACACACAACCAACATTTCTGATCATTTAGCAGCTCCTAAACATGGAAAATTGCCACATGCAACATGACCAAACGCCCAAAACTCCATCCACTCTGCAATACTGAGTACCCACCATACAAGTATGAAGTATACAACCCCACAGGGCCTCCACCACAAACTTACATTTCCTCTCAATCTCTATTTTGGGTTCTGAACACACCAAGAAACCCACAACGCTAGAAATAAAATACCAAATAAAAAAATAAAAATAAAAAAACCTTTGGTAGCAAAGGAAACACAAGGAATTGATGTCAAAAGTGAGAATTGAGGGTGAAAGGAAAGGGAACCTTGTTAGAAGGGTCGGATCGTAAGGCGGTGGTGAGACGGAGACGATCAGGGTCAGGCATAGGACCATAGATGTTGCGAAAATCGTGTAGAGAGCGATCGATTTCTTCATTGGGGACGGCATAACCCCTGTCTTTGAGCATTTCAAGGACGGTCCTCCGAGCAAGGTAGTAACGGTGGCTTTCCATGGTGCCGTCGTCGACGAAGCTGCTCAGACATCTCTCCACTGCCTCTCCGTTCACTTCTCCGTCCACCTCCATTCTCTGCTTTCTCTCTACAACAGTGTCTGTCACTTGCTGCTTTTCGAATCTTTTTTTAAAGCGAGTAGTGAGATTTTACAGTAGAGCTAAAAGATTCGAATCTTTTTTTAATGCTTCAAGCTTCAAGGACAACAACACGAGTCTTGACTCTTTTTTTGATATGAGACTCTTGACTCTTTTTCTTGATACGAGAGTCTTCACTCTTGACCCAACATATGCTACACATTGCATCTCTTTTATATCAAATAATCTACTCATAACAATTTTTTACACCGATAGTATTAATTTATAAAATATAATCATATTACTACCTTCATTTTCAAATAGTTGTCATCTTAATGTTTGGGATAATAATAATAATAAAGCACCTCTACTTTAACTAAATATTTTATTGAAAATTAGATAAATATGGTGCAATAATAATTAATATTGTATTCCAATTGTAAAGTGATAAATACTGTGAATTTATGCATTCTTTAGAGGGGTTGTCATCGATTCTTTTAGTCAATGATGAGTTCAAATTTGATTGATTCCTATCCCAATTATTAATTTAGCTTTACGTTTACGCAAATAAAATTAGTCTCTTCTTTTGTAAGAGTTTTTATAGTACCTTTATTTAGGGTTTTTAATCCCTTTCTAAAGTTTTGTTCAGTTGGTGTGGTCTAATACATTGGATGAAGATTGACTTTCAAATCGCTATAGCACAGATTGTGAGGTTCTCTATTAATAGTAAAGATGCAGAGTCATTGAAGAAATATGCAACGCCATCGAAGAAATCGAAGTCGAACATCAGTAAGGTTAGTATTAGTTATTTGGAAGTTGAATTCCATATCTATAGTTTAGATCTACAATTGTTCAGTCACGATTTTCATTGTAAGTGTCGTATGACTTTCTATTACTGAATCGTTATGTTTGGTTTCAAAAAAAAAAAGAATAACCCTAAAACCTTAGAGTAATACCCTTAGACATTGTTGTAAATTGTCATGAATAACAAGAAACAACCTATTAACATATGAAGAAACCGTTGAATCTAGAAAATCCAATGAGTTGTTGACCAATAGCCTCAGCAAGGGTGACAATATGGTTCACCTTAACTTTCCAACATAGCCTCTGTTGAAGGTGATATGGACTGCGTCACCCCATTTTCCCCTTCCTCTTGCATTTGTTGAACAACACAACCTGTTGATTTCCCACCACGATTAGTGTTGACCTTCCTCGACACAAAATTGTTCTTTTTGGGTATGTCCTTCATTCCATGGCTCTCAATGTTGATAACATTGATCCCTAACCCGCACCACATTAGGGTTTATGGGTGGGAATTAGATAGGTATGGATGGTGTTGTCCATACCCGTATTTTATCCATAGATTAGAAAACTCTACCCAACCCATATCTCTTGATACCCACATGAGTATTACCCATGTGGGTAATACCGACTTAGGTACAGGCCCGACCCTCGGGATAGGCCCAAGGGACAACCACCTCGAGCCCACGGTCTTAAAAAAAATTGTGTTAGTTTTAAGGGCCTCGACATATGCAGCTTTACTGCCAAAGTACTATCTGGGCCCATGGCCTATCACCCACCTCACGAGTCAGGGCCTCACCTCACCGCTCTCTCTCTCTCTCTCTCTCTCTCTCTCTCTCTCTCTCTCTCTCTCTCTCTCTCTCTCTTTATATATATATATATATATATATATATATATATATATATATGGAAATTGGATTCTAGTAATCCCTACTTTTACAAATTGGATGACAATAATTCCTACTTTAAATTTGTATTCTGGTGGTCCAAAAAAAAAAATTATACTCCCTCCGTTCTTTTTTACTGTCATTTACGGTTTTCAGTGCCAATTTTTAATCAATAATTTCTAATATAAAACTTTTATAGAAAAATATAATATTATACTCCCTCTGTTTGGTTTTATTAGTCGTCCTTGGAAATTGTGCTAAAACTTTGACCGTTAATATTTTAATTTGTACAATGATTCATCATACGAAATTGATGTCATTAGATTCGTAATAAAAAATACTATTAAAAAAGTATAATATTATATTTTTTTTGCAAAACATTTATATTAGAAATTATTGATTAAAAATTGGCACTGAAAACCGTAAATGACAGATAAAAAAGAACGGAGGGAGTACTTTTTAAATAGTATTTTTTTATTACGAATCTAATGATATCAATTTTGTATGATGAATCATTATACAAATTAAGATATTAACGGTCAAAGTTTTTGCCACAATTCCCTAGGCGACAGATAAAACAAAACGGAGGTAGTATTGTAGTGGGACATAATCGAGAGTATACCCTAAATATCATATATTTTGTGTTGCATTTTATTCAAAACTTTGTATAACATTTTACCATGATTTTTAATGAATTTACAACATTTCTCCCAATTTTTTTCAATTTTGCTTCTATTTTTTTTATGATTTTTTCAATTTTATTTCTTTTAAAAAATCATAATAATTACTCAGAATCTCAAAAAAATTATTTTAAAAATGTTTTAGCAACTACACTTCATTACCTATCTGGGGGCAGGAACGAAAAAAACAAAAACAATATGGGGTAGGCCTGAAAAAAAATAAAAAGAATGTGGTGATGGATTTGATACCACTACAATACAATTTTATTTTATTTTGGATCACCACAATACAAATTGAAAGTAGGGATTATTAGAATCCAATTTCCCTATATATATATATATATATATATATATATATATATATATATATATATATATATATATATATATATATATAGCTCATTAGCGACCGTTATGAAACAAACACCAAGGAAATCAATATTGAGTTCCTTGGTGTTTGTTCCATAAGTTTTTCGGATGCTTAATGCATCATGACCGGCAATCCTAAGTCGCAAGCACATGATGACCTGTATATAAAACTCTGACAGCTTGTTCCTCAAAACAAAGCTGAATTTGCATTTAGAGACATGCCTTTAATTAACTTAAACAATGAAGTTGGCAGTCGTGTAAATTTGTTCCTAACCAAACATAATAACTAACTTGCTTACTAATAACAACCAAAATCATATATCCAAACTCAATACGTTTTACAACATCCACAACTAAGCTACTAGAAATATTAACATACTTACTACTCTAAACTAACATCACAAATAACCTATATACTTTTTCCATGACGTAGTTTCAAATGAATTTGAAGCGGGCTAAACAACATTTCAAAAGTTGAGGATATTATTCCCCAACTTTTCAATATGTTGATTAGTGTCGAACTACAATGAATTTCATGGAAAAGGTATTACTTGACATTGTGTTATTTAATTTCAAGTTTGTATGATATTCCCCATAATGTCATTACACTACTTAATTTAATAAATCTTCAACATTTCTATGGTTTGTTCATCAACTAATCCTAGTAGCTTCCCTTGTACAAGATTTTTATCAACCCTAAACCATAAACCCTAGACGCAAATAATAAACTTAACTAGTAATAAACATAATAAAAATTAGCATAAACAAATTAACAAACATAATATAATTAAGGGAAATTGGATTCTAATAATACGAACTTTTCACCATATAAGACTTAATAATATGAACTTTCGATTAGGTTAAGAATAATATGAACTTTGACCCGTTGTTGCCCCCAGTAACATGCCACCGAGTTAGGTTTATTTTGACTCGTCGGGAAATCTAGGTGGCGGTGGCGGCATGTTTTCTTTGATGTTTGACCATGCCATGTCACCCATTAACTTAAAAAATTGTCATGTCAACACACTCTCTCTTTCTCTCTCCTCTCTCTCTCTCTCTCTCTTCCCCTCCTCTTCTTCAATCCACCAGACAGCCATGGTCATGGCTTCTCCCCCTCTTCTCTCCATACCCAATCCCAGGAATACCCAAGTGAAACGCAAATCAAAAACCAAAAGACAAAAGCAAAACAACCCCAATCAATTCCAGCACAATGAATCAAACAGTCAATTTGACGCTCTCATCTTCAAAGCAAAACAACCCCAATCAATTCCAACAAAATGAATCAAACCCAGAAATACAATGAAGCAATTCCAGCACAATGAATCAAACCCAAAAATACAATGAATACACAACATACACGCATCAAACAGTCAATTTGACGCTCTCGTCTTCAAAGCTCAAAACAATCGAATCATCTAAACAATCAATTCCAGCAAAAACATCCCCACATCATCATCCAAAACCAAAACAACAAACAATAAAGTCGAAAATAAGAGGAAATTCAGGAAGCTAACATTCAGCAGTTGCCTCGGAGCTTTCGCAGACGATTCTTCCAGCTTGACGGACGACTCAAGATCGAGAATTCGCCGATTTGACAGCAGTACGAGTTGAAGCTCCAACCCTAACCTTCAAGCCTCGGAACTCCGGCAACTTGAGAAACACACAAGAGGATGAGAGAGAAGAAGCAGTGGAAGACGAAGCGGAGATCGGCGACAGTGCGGAAGCCCTGGGAACGGCAAGAGATTCGAGGACGGTCGCCATTGGAGAGAGGAAGGGATCTGTGAGTGGAGTTGAAGAGAGAGAAAGTGGGAGAGTGAAGACAAAGAGTGAGTGTGTGTGGGGGAGAGTGAAGAGAGGGATTTTTTTGAGAAAGGGTGGGTCTGGTTTTGTTGGGTTGCGAATGGACGATAGAATTAGATAAATCGAAGCAACAATTAGGGTTGTTTTGCTTTTGTCTTCTGGTTTTTGATTTGGGTTTCACTTGGGTATTTCTGGGTTTGGGTATGGAGAGAAGAGGGGGAGAAGCCATGGCCATGGCTGTCTGGTGGATCGAAGAAGAGGAGGGGAAGAGAGAGAGAGAGAGAGAGAGAGGAGAGAGAGAGAGAAAGAGAGAGGGTGCTGACGTGGCAATTTTTTAAGTCAATGGGTGACATGGCATGGTCAAACATCAAAGAAAATGTGCCGCCGCCGCCACCTAGATTTCCCGACGAGTCAAAATAAACTTAACTCGGTGGCGTGTTACTTGGGGTAACAGGGGGTCAAAGTTCATATTATTCAGAACCTAATCGAAAGTTCGTATTATTAAGTCTTATATGGCCAAAAGTTCGTATTATTAGAATCTAATTTCCCTATAATTAATGAAAACTTTAATAATCATACATATACTTAACAATTATTTTAACTTAATCAATCACAAAATCATAATTTATCATGTCTAACTTAAACAAATTGACATAAATCATGACAAATATGTTAAACTAATTATTCACAACATAGCATATCATTAGTCACAAAAACCTATTTGCACAAAACTAATATATAAAAACCTAATTATTACCAAACATATACCAAATCATTAAACTAATTATTCACAACCAAAACACTAAATTATTCATAAAATAAACATGATTTTAACAAAACTAACTAAATACTTTTTAAACAAACATTACCCTAACCCATACTAATCTATGCATGCTCATAATTCTACCCATAAACAATCAATTAACCCAATTGAAACTAATCTAATCACAAAATCAATAATTTTCAAAGAAGATTACCGGGGAAGAGATGTCACCGGCGACGGAGATAATGGCAAGCGGCGGTTGCGGCGGCACAGGCGGTGACACTTCAGTGGTTACCTAGTGAGAAAGAAGGTTTGTGTTGTTATAGACCACCAAAAATATAAAGAAAATGATAAGGAGTGAGAGGAGAGGTACATACCGCCGTCGGCGGACAGCGGTGGAAAACGTCGAAAATCGATAACGACAGTCATCGGTCTTCAAAATCGCTCGGAGGTGGCAGTGGTGTTTGAATGAACAGCGGGAAGAAACTGGCATTCAATTGCCGATATAACAAAAGGTGCGACCGTTAAATTAAACGGTCACAAAATTAGTTACCGTTCAATTTAATGTTTGTTCCATGGCACGACCGTTCATTGAACGGTCACAATAGACGGTCGCATCTGAGCATCCATCTTGTAGTGTTTACCCGTTTTACCAACTCTCTCCCTACCTAAAACCCCTTCAACCCCTTTCGACCGGCCTATTTTATGGGTTCATTTGATGGTTCAGTTTGGTAGATCATTTTATGAGTTAATTCAATTTGTTTTATGACTTCCAAATGCATTATTCTTCATTCTTCTCCCTTGATTTGTGTTGGTTTGTGATTCTAGGTTTATTAAGGCGTAAAATGGTTGTTTGATATCTTTCCTCTGCCCAGAACCAGCACAATCTAGGCTCAGTTTTTGGTTTAGTGAATAGTGCTTTCTTGTTTGGATTATTGATAAATTTTAGGGTTGAATTAGTTGTAGGGTTTGTGTTAATCCTTGCTTCGAATGTCATGTTTAGCCCCTATTTCGTGTTGTTATGTGTTCCTTAGTGGTGGGGTGGAACCGTGGAAGTGGGGAAGAAGAGGAAGAAGACATGAAGTGAAGAGAGAGAAACGAAGAAAAGAATAGAGAAATTTGGATCTCATGATTACATCGACGAGGAGGAGAAAGAGGAGTGAATGGGGTAAATAATCCAACAAGGAGAGATTAAATCAAGATAATGATTTTTAGATGACATGACATCCATATGACAAGTAAATGCAAATTATTTTGGTCAAACGTGTGTTGCATGTCATCTTTTCACTAAGTAACCGCAACTGGACTCGATGGATGATATTAAAAGAAACAATTTTGATTTTTTTGGGACTATAAATACACAGGAAAAAAAAAAAGAAATGTAGTACTCTATTATACAAGAAATTAGAGACTATTAGAATTCAATTTTCCATAAATAGGCCATGGTGGGAAATGAAATGGGACGGAGTATAGGCCCATGAAAATTGGCGAGAGACATTTTACATGCTTAAGGCCCAGTTCTTTTGTGCGTTGTGTTTGCATTGCGTTAAGTTGCGGTGGAAATAGTTAGAAAGTAATGGTAATTTGCGTTATATTGCGGTAAATTGCGTTGCGTTTGGATGCGTTAACGCATAAAAGAATGGAGCCTAAATACTGACTATCTGACCGACCAGTGCTGTGAATGCCGTTCCCAAGGGACACGGTCAATAGTCAACACCATATTAAAGGATTTCAAACACAGCATAGATTGGAAAATTGATAGTAGTAGTAGTAGCAGCAGCAGTATTAACTTTCTGACAATCTTCATAGCTGCATCATATACAGCCTTCATTTCCACTTCCAGGGAGAAGATGTGATGTGATGGCCAGTTGGCCACTCCCACTCACAACACAAACTTCATTGGCTCCCTGGCTTGCTGCACCTCTTTCTGAAACCCAATTCAATTACCAGTATATGACACCGCACACCCATTAAATTTTGCAGAAAGTGCAGTTGATGATGACAACAAT
The DNA here is from genome assembly GCA_029582165.1 of Portulaca oleracea. Lineage (NCBI taxonomy): Eukaryota > Viridiplantae > Streptophyta > Magnoliopsida > Caryophyllales > Portulacaceae > Portulaca > Portulaca oleracea. Next base: position 22,891,960 of record CM055880.1, read on the forward strand.
AAATGTAAAGTAAAATGATAACCAGACTAGCTAAAAGACACTTGCTTCTAAAAAAGAAAAGAAAAAAAAAACAACTAATGCCAGAGCTAAAGGAGCCTCATCTCATCTCATGGTTAGGCCATGGCTAGAGAAAGAGGTTTCAATTTCACATGGGACAGGCTTGAAACAAGGCAACTAATCTTTATGCTTCACACAGGACCACAATTCTCAAGAATAGCAGTCAGTGCTGTACAACAGTAGTATTATTTGAACAAGTGTTTAACTTTGGGGTTATATCATAATGACATCCATAACAGTACAATCAGATACAAACCAGACACATGTGAGGTGACAAAAGATCAGAGCTTCCATCTCATAGGATTGATTGATAAGGGCCTTCATTCATTACAGCTTTTGCATCATAATACAAACATATGAGATGTAATCAACCAAGAGCAGCTCTTATTTTTTTTCATTTTTCAAGTTCATAGAGTTGATGAACCACATTGTCTACACATCTAATACTAGAAGATATAAGCAAATAACAATGAATCAAATCAAATCAAGACCTTAGACCGTTAGGAAATTGGGAAAAGATAATTACTATCAAGAATCTCCAACAGCCCCTTGTGAATTAATCCTGATGACGACAGAGATTGATCCAACATTCACATGGAGCAGCAAGTTGGGCAACGAACGAGGCCATTCTCATTGCAGTCAGTGCATCTGCTCATCCGCCCTTCATCTTCTACGAACACCTTCCGACTCCCATTGCAACTGGAGCAAGGTATAAACCTCGATTCGCCACAAGTATCACATCCAAACCCATGATCCAGAACGGGATATCCATCCAAAAGACTCCCGAGTTCTCCGGTTTCATGCAATTGCTTGACATCATCAGCACCCCCAATATGCTTCCCTCCTATGAAAAGCTGGGGCAAGCTCACTGCCTTTCCACCCAATGCATTCTGCAACTCCTTCCTGTAATTCAAATCCATTGAAATGTCCTTCTCATCTACAACTACTCTAAATCCCCTAAGTATCATGCGCACTGAACAACAATCTTCATACGTCTTCCGAATCCCTCTCAAGCTAGTAAAGTACAATACAACCTTGTCCTCACAGACATTATCAGCAAAGCTTGAAGATTTTGTGATCAATGGGCTCGCACTCACACTCTTGCTTACGACCTTATCCTCGGGACCTCCAACCGCCTTGCAACCGGCATTATCAGCAAAACTTGATGATTTTGCGATCAATGGGCTTGCACTAAGACTCTTGCTTACTGCAGCAAATTGAGTAGACCCCATTGATTTACTATTCATCCTCCTGGATTCATCAGAGCCTAATTTCTTGGCCGACAGTGCTTTTTGATAGCTAGAAGCCACATTAGGGTCCATCTTTGACAGCAAAGACTCCTCGGACAAATGTTTCCACAGGGGTTTTGAATTGTTGACACTAGACAACATCTTTTCCTCAACTATTTCTACAGGCATTTCAACAAATACATAGGAATCACTCAATTTCTTCGCAGAATCAGTCGAATTCAACCCCGATTTCGAATTGGGTTTTTCATAGGTGGCGTTTGACTTCATACTTTCACCATAATCAGTCAAATTAAGCCCTAATTTCGAACTGGGTTTCTTCTGGGCATCGCTGAAATAACATGAATTGAACGAATTAGCCTTGAAATCCTTACCCAAATCAGGATTAAACTCGTCCTCCTCACCCTCAAGCCCTTCCATGAGTTCCCACGTGTTGATGACTGAGTCAGGCGACGAGTGGCCGGAAAACCCACCATCTCCGGCGGCCGGAGAAGGGCTCTTATCGACAACAACCAGCGAACCATACGTAGAAGACGTCAGACAGACAAGGTGGTTAGTATCGCCTTTACGAAGAGCAGGATGATGAACCAACGGCGCAGATAAAGAACGAGTTTTAGGAATGGCTGCAGAAGAAGACGATGAAACAACCGACGACGAAGAAGAAGACGAGGAACAAGATGGCGATAAGTACTTAGTTGAAGAAAGAGAAGATGGGTCTTCAATGGCTCTTGCTAAAAGTGGATCAAATCGTGAAGCAGAACACCCCATTGAAAACCCTGCGAAAAACAAAGATTGAAACTTGGCAAAATCTGCGTGTTCTGAGAAATGTTGTTTTGCTGGGTATTGTCAGAATTTGCTTGATTTTCACAGTAGTTTTGTTGTAATGAGAGAGAAGGAACAAAGAAGGTGGGGAGGAGCTATCAGTATTTAAGATAGAGAGAGAGGTGAATAAGGAAATGAATGTGATTATGGAAGTTTGGAGAGACACGGTTCAGCATTAATGGGGGAAATGGAGATTGTTTTTGGATATGTAGCTTGCATTAAACGGAAACTTTTTTTGTTGCGTTTATTAATTAAAGTGTAATAATAATAATAATAATAATAATGAGATTAATAAAGTGGGCAGTAAAATACTACTCCCTTGACTTACAAGCCTGGTTTACAAGAGGAACTAAGACTGGTTCAGTTTCAAACCCAGAAATGTTAAAAAATTAGAGACACATTCAGAAAACAAGGGTTAGAGACTGAACTAACTCTGTATAACTATGATTAATAGTTTGTTAGGTTCGATGGTGATGGAAATTGGATACTTCAAATCCTTACAATTTGTCAACACTCGTCCTCCTCTTTCGGTCTTTCCAACCAGTTACAAGACTGCCCACTGTCGGCAAATTTAACCGTTAGCGGTTCTTTTTTTTTTTTTTTTTAAGTTCTCTAAATTTGTGATTGTTTGAATTTTTTTTCAATTACTCCTCTATTTTATATTACTAGTAAATAATGCCTGTGCAAGGCACATGCTGGACATTATAGGTTTTACAATATAAGTTTTGTGTAATAATGTACATAAATTTATTATGTTAAGTAGATATTGACTTAGATTATAAAAAAATATGCAAAATTATAAACAACAATACAATATTATGTAATTTATATATTGTATTATATTTATTTTTCAAATACAATGTACAACAGTTTAGTTTCCATACTAACATAAAATCTTTTAAAGATTGTCGTAAGTTAAGAATTTTGACGTTTTCATTGCACAAATATTATAATTGTATCAAAATATATTTACATAAAACTAAAAGAAATTTTTATTGTCAAAGAACATCTAACATGTACTTACTTGCATTTGAAATACACCCGATTGTATCCACCTAAACTTGAAATACACCCGGGTCATGTTTTTAGAATGAAATTTATCTGAAACCAAAATAAACTTGACCCGTATAGATTTACCCTAAAAAGAAATTTTTACTATCAAAGAATATCTTACCCGTATAAAACTAAAAGAAATTTTTATTGTCAAAGCTAGAACATTTGACTCGTACTTATATGAATGTGAAATACATCCGATTGTATTTACCTAAACACGAAATACACTCGAATCATATCTTTAGAGTGAAATTTACACGAAACTAAAATACAAATGACCTGTATTAACCCTAAAAAGATATTTTTACTATCAAATAACATCTCACATGTATTTACTTGAATTTGAAATACATCCGGGTCATGTTTTTAGAGTGAAATTTACCCGAAACTAAAATACAAATGACCTGTATTTACCCTAAAAAGATATTTTTACTATCAAATAACATCTCACCCGTATTTACTTGAATTTGAAATACACCCGAGTCATGTTTTTAGAGTGAAATTTACCCGAAATCGAAATACATCCGACCCGTGTTTACCCTAATTAACCAGGTATACGGTCGACCTATATTACCTAATTATTGTACTCGAGGTAAAATAATCAATTCGTGTGTGAACACAAACTAAAAATAAGTTGCTAATTAATTATTATATCTAAGGGTAAAATAATAAATTCGTATATAGAGCTCGATTCCTTACTTCCATATATTTTTATTTTCATTTAAAGTGGGAAGAAAAAAGACACTATTATCTACACTTAGGAGAAATCTAAAGTTTATAGCAAAGAAAGAAATATGATGATGATGATGATGATGATGATGATGATGATGATGAATGATGAATGATAAATGATGAATGATGCAGGGCACACGTATACAACCAGGCAGGCAAGCACCAAAACAACAACAAAAAGATGGAGAAAACTCTCCTTTTTATTATAGATAAAGAAAAGAATTGTCATCTTTGGAAATCGTGTAATCAAATTTCAAAAATTTTGATTATAAATTTTTCAATATATACAATGAGTTGTTATTTAAAATTACGATCATTAGATTCTTAACAAAAAAACACTATTATAAAAGGGAAATAATACAATCGTTAATAACATATTATGTAAGAAATTATCAATCAAAGAATGACAAATATTTTTACATGCATAATAAACTTCAATCGTACCCTTAGTTTTCATTTTTATAGTGTCTAGTTATTTGAACATTATGATTTTTTATTTATTGTTAGCTTTTTTCTTTCCATATACTAAAGATCAACACTTGTATTAGTAGGCTTGTAACACCCCAAAACCCTTAACCACAAGATTAACTTAAACCATCAATTAAACCTGTGATTAGCGCAGCGGAACACCAGGGTAGAGGTATTACCGCCGTCCCCACTCGGGACAAGGCAAACACAAACACCAAACATAACCCAAAATAAAATATACTTAACCCCATACAAAACAATCACCAAACTTTGAAATACAACATAAACAACCCTTTAAACATTTATATAAAGATTTCCCAACATGAGAAAAGAAAAGTCTCCAAATCCCATAAAAGCGCTTGAGGATCGACTAGCAACCACCTTAGAAACGACCTTGAACGGAACGATATACTTTTGCTTAGCCTTGGCTTTCTCCTGTTAGCTCAGACCTCCTAAAACAAAACATTGAAAACAGACGCAAAGTGAGTGGGGAAACACTCAGTACACAAACCTCCAACACATCAACCGTTCGAAAACGGTTTCTAGTCCGGCGTTTTAAAAACATTTTGAAAACGGGGAAGGGGAAATAACCATGAATGAACTGGATTGTTGCATAGATAAATATGTATATACATAAAGGAATTAAACTTGTAATAATTGAAAATGAGCGGTATCCTTTACGATCGATGCAAAGCACCTCACACACGCGCATGCCCAAATCAATCTAGATTTGGATTGGGTGACTGCTAGGCAGTCGACACTGGCCAGGTCATTCAGACACTCTGATCAGGAGCATCTAAAAGAAAAGGCTAGTACATCACGTAACTAGCTAGCATATACTAAGGCAGGACCACTTTTGAAAATAATGTGATAAATGATATTAGGTCAATGCTTTGACATGATGATAATATATATATACTGAATGATAAGAAAAAGTTAAACGTTGGACAATTTGCGTACCTTGGGTAGTAGAAAGGTCTAGCGACGTGCCTCAAGCTTGGGACGGTTTGGGCGACTTGGAAACTATAATAAGAGCATAAGAAAATTGAGAATTTAAATAAAGTCCTTGCATTTACAAGCTAGGATGAAAGTACTTAAAACTTGATAACTTAAAAGAGATGAAAAACTTCAAGAATAACACCATTTATAAGTGAAAATCAGATTTGAAACATAAAGAATAAAGTTAGGGTTTGAGATTATACCACTTGGAGAAGAAATTGAAGGAGAAAAACAAGAGGAGGGATGGAGGTGGTGCTCGGCCGGCTTGAGGTCGCCGGACGCCGGAGATTGGCCGAAAAACAGAGGGGGCACGGCTGGGCAGAGAGGAGTGAAGAGTGTGATGGTATTGTGATAAAAATCTGAAAATGAAAAGGAAGAATACCCCCTAATGTATATATATATATATACATATATATATATATATATATATATATATATATATATATATATATATATATATATATATATGGAGAATACTCCCCTTAAATAATTAACTCTCTAGATTGGAAATTAACTTAGACAATTAGTAATATAAACTAGCTAGGTAAAATAATTGGTATCGACTAAAATAAAATTAGTGAACATAAACTGGGTAAAATAATTTAGTATATGATTAAATAAAATTACTTGGGAAATAAATTGGGTAAAATTAACTAGTATTACACCACATAAAATAAATTTGTAGGACACATTAATAAAATAAATTTGGGCGATAAAATGAACTTGGGAAGGTTGGATGACATAAATCGTAATTGAAACGGAAATTAAAATTAATATAACTTTCTTCGGTTACAAGCGTGAAATTGAGAACGGTAAAATAAATTATATAACTTATCATAAAAGTATTCATAAACTCGTAATAGTAATTATAACTTTAAATTCGAGATAACATAAAATCAACCCGTTTAACCATCGCCTTGCTCGAGACCTGTCGCGCATAAAAATAAATAATAATAATAACAGTAATAACCATATGAACGTAAAAGAAAGAAAATTTTTAACCGCGTAATTTAGTTAATCACCGTGATTACGGCCTTAATTAATACGGGTTTAGGGTGGGTCGTTACACCCTCCCCCCTAAAAAGAAGTTCCGTCCCCGAAACTTGCTGCTGGACTAATCGCGAACGAAGTACCTTAAAAGAGGTGTGGATAGCTTTTCTTCATGTCTTCCTCGGTTTCCCACGTGGCTTCTGAGGTATCTTGGTTCGCCCATAGCACTTTGACTAAGGGGATTTCCTTAGAACGAAGTCGCTTGACCCTACGATCCAGGATTTGGATCGGTTGTTGCTAAAATGCGAGATTTTCTGACAGCAGAAGAGGTTCTTCTTCTAAAACATGCGTCGAATTCGGCACGTACTTTCGTAGTTGCGAGACATGAAAAACGTCGTGTATTTGCCCTAGGTTGGAGGGTAAATCTAAACGATATGCTACTGGATTTATCTTCTGTACAATGGAATAAGGTCCGATATAACGTGGGCTCAACTTTCCCCTGACATTGAATCTCCGAACTCCTTTAGTTGGAGAAACTTTAAGAAAAACACGATCTCCAACTTGAAACTCGAGCGGCTTCCGCCTGCGATCAGCATAACTCTTTTGTCTACTCTGGGCAGTCTTAATATGTTGTTGGATGATTTTGATCTTATCCGTGGTGTCATGAATTAGATCCGGGCCTATGATTAACGCTTCATCCAGTTCTCCCTAACACAATGGGGTCCGACACATCCTTCCATAAAGGGCTTCAAAAGGAGCCATCTGAATGGTAGACTGGTAGCTATTATTGTAGGAAAACTCTATAAGTGGAAGGAATTTATCCCAATTTCCTTGGAAATCTAATACGCAAGCGCGAAGCGTATCCTCTACAATTTGATTGACTCTCTCGGTCTGGCCATCACTCTCTGGATGGTAGGAGCTACTGAAATTAAGCTTAGTACCGAAAGCTCTTTGTAGCGCACTCCAAAAGCGCGATTGAAACCTTGTATCTCGATCGGATACTATATCCTTCGGTATTCCGTGCAATCGAACGATCTCGCGAACATAGATGTCTGCCAACTTACCTGCCTTCCATCCTCCATGAATAGGAATAAAGTGTGCCGACTTAGTTAGGCGATCCACAATTACTCAAATGGCATTTCTCCTAGAACCTGTGAGGGGTAATCCCATAATAAAATCCATAGAAATTGATTCCCATTTCCACGTGGGAATTTCCAAAGGTCTAAGTTCACCTAATGGTCGCTGATGTTCCGCTTTAATCCTTTGACCTGTTAAGCCCTTATCCACATAGTTGGCTATGTCCCTCTTCATGTTAGGCCACCAAAGGTGCTCTCTTAATTCCCTATACATTTTTGTACCTCCTGGATGTACAGAGTATGATGAATTGTGGCCTTCTTTCATAAGCTTAAGCCTTAAATTCCCCCCTGTCGGGTACACTTAGCCTATTTTGAAATCTTAAAGTTCCATCCTCGTGAACTAAAAATCCAGGCATCCTTTTCGCGGCTAGATTATCCACAATTCTCTTGAATTTAAGGTCATTCATTTGCTCGGCCTTGATTTCTTCAATGATGGACGGTTGAAAGGTCAATGTAGCCAGTCTCTTGGCGGTGTTCCCATTCTTCATTAACTCGATATTCTCCTTATTCAACTCCTGCCATATCCTTGAATGAACTTCGAAGGGAGTTAAAGTCCCATGCTGAGTCTTTCTACTCAAGGCATCTGCCATTGAAATTGCTTTACCGAAGTGGTATTGGATATTCAGGTCATACTCCTCGATGAATCCTCACCACCGACGCTACCTTAAGTTCAACTCTCTATGAGTGAAAATATACTTGAGACTCTTGTGATCCGTGAGGATAGTAGTAGGAACTCCATAAAGACAATGCCGTCAAATCCTTAGGGCAAAAACTACTGCCGCTAGCTCTAAGCCATGCGTCGGGTAATTCTTTTCATATGGCGTCAATTGTCGTGAAGCATACGCTATCACTTTATCATTCCGCATCAGCACACACCCCAGCCCTTGATGAGACGCATCACTATACACGACGTACTCCTTTCCTTCCTCGGGAAGGGACAATACTGGGGCGGTTGTAAACTTCTCCTTAAGCGTTTGAAAAGCTCCTTCGCACTTGTCGGTCCATTCAAACTGGGTTAACTTCGTGAGGAGATTGGTCAAAGGAAGAGCTATTGTAGAAAAGTTCGGAACGAACCTTCTATAGAATCTGGCCATACCTAAAAACTTCGAACTTCCGTAACCGTAGTGGGTCTTGCCAAATCCTTAATGGCGGGTACTTTGCTAGGGTCCACTCGAATCCCTTTTGAAGTCGGTCGAAAAGATCATCGATCCTTGAAAGAGGGTACTTGTTCTTGATCGTGACTTTATTTAATTCCCAGTAATCGATGCATAACCTCGGACTTCCGTCCTTTTTCCTTACGAACAACACTGGGGCCTCCCCAGTGTGACGTACTAGGTCTCATAAAACCTTTGTTCAACAAGTCTTCCAATTGCACCTTTAGTTCACTAAGCTCTGCTGGTGCCACCCGATAGGGCGCTTTTAGATATAGGCCTAGCTTGATCTCGAAGTCGATCTCCCTCCTCGGGGTAACTTTGTAACTTCCTCGGGAAAACATTTGGGAATTTTCGCACTATTGGAATCTCTTCTATCTTGGGTGGATTCTTAGGATCATTACTTAATCGAACACAGGTAACCCTTGCACCCGTGATCTAGCAGCTTCCGAGCCTTTACGTAGGTTAGGATAGGACACTGATTTATTCCTAGGTCCCCAATAAAACAAATCTCTATTCCCGAGGCATTGTTAAGATCAACTGTTTCTTCCCCGTACCTAATCTGAGCGTGAGTTAGGTCTAACCAATCCATACCCAAAGTTAAGATGTCCCACCTAAGGTCTACCTTCTCGTATGGGTAGTTAACCAGAGACAATATAATTGATAGGGATAATAAGTATAATGATTCCATGAATAAAGTAATCCATAAGAGACACTGACATGAGCTTGAGATGAAGAAAAGATCTTGGGCAAGTTTTTGATTCTTGAATTAGGACAACCAATATCGGGGATACATGAATGATTGGCAATAGCCGCTTGGGGTGTACAAAACGTAAGTTGTTGATATTGATCGAATAGTAACTTGTATTTAAGCTAAAACTTGGATATAAACTGTAGATCCTTACTAAGAATGATGACTACTTCGGAACAGAGAAAAGATGACCAAATAGAAAATATGGTATAATAGATGTAGTCCATCACCACTGGATGAATGAGTGGATAACTGTTAAAAGAAAGGCACTTGCCCCAAAAGGAAATTGAGAAAAGAGAGCGGTGCCAAAAAGGTGTGGACATAGCATTAATGAGCCGAAATGATTGGTCGATAACAATTATAGACTCTCCTAGGAGTTCTTGAAAATAAGCAATGATTAGAATTGACAAAGCCGAATGCAATCTTACGAGGATAAAGATGAGTTTAATAGGAGGATGTACAATATGATTGTGAGATAAGGCTTGATTCAAATGATGAACTCGAAGTATGCTAGCCATACAGAGGAGGGTTTAACCTCACCAACTCGTTGGATGTCTCTATGAAACCCAGATATGCAATAAATTTATTCCTCAAATCGGAATTTCCCCTTTTCCCTCGTTCTTAGCCATAAATCTCTGGTCCCATACTAACTTCCTGATTTCATCATTATTCTATTGTTTCCCCTTCTTATTCCTCCCCTAACATCCTTCCTCATACAGGATTAGAGGTGGCTATCAATATCTCCACGACCAACGTTAAAATCCTCATATTCGCGCTAATGCCCCTATCGTGGGTACTGCATTCATAAGACCCTTGTTTATCTTATTGACTACTGATATTAGACCCTTCAAACCATTTAAACAATTCAGATAAGTATAAAGTACTTCTTCCCCTTATCACTTCCGGTGAATCTCTATAGAATTACATCCAGACCTGAGTTACCGAAACTGGTATGTTCTCTTGATATCTCGGAATACCGCATCCCAAGCTTGGTCAAGGCAACGTGGCCAACTATCCAGTTACGCATTCCTCCAGTCATCTGGGGTTTAATAGCTGCTCTTAACTCTCGAAAGCATTATCACGTGATGGTCCAAGGTTCGGGGAATCATATACATATGTAAATATTTACCGCTGATACTAAAATGGACCAAAAGCTTCGTATACTACTCATTGGTCCCAAATTCCTGTTTTAAAGACCACTACGCGCGCTCTCTTTGCACTTGCACGTTACTATTGTCCGACCCATTTTCCTTCATTCCAAGAACAACTTGGCAGCACTTAAAGCATGGAACGGCTATTAGTATAATCCTTTATTTTCCATCACACCCGGATACCAATTATTCCCATGTCGACTATGCATAACAAAGTACTTACTGCCTCCTTAGCTACATAGAACCTATCTGTACTTTTTATCTCAACCGTTCTAGGCAGAGGTGTAGTCTTCATTGATTGAGTCATAGCTTCCTCCAGATCTTGGGTCACTCTTGACCCATTTCTATACTTATTTTCTCTTTGGCGTAATCAAATTTGACACCCACAATATCCGGAACTACTTGTACTACCTTTACATAATCGCGAACATACGACAGGCGGAGGAAAAAAAATTTGAGGACCCAAAAGGTCGTTAAAAGGGTATGGTATCCCCTCCTCGGGAATACCCTTGACATCCATATACTTTGGAGGTGACAACTCGAAGGTGATAGCGGTCAAAGTCATGCTCCTAACATTCGAGGCCTTTCTTCGTGTATATCCTGGTTACGCGTGTAGCAAGAAGTCGTGATACCTATTTTAGAAATTCTATGCGTGGGTGAATAAATAGGAGGGTCACCGCAGGCCAGGAGTGTTGCACTTTTCCTTACTTGATCGTGGTATTGCATTTATGGGTTTTTGTCTTAACTTACTAAAGTCTTCTACAACTTTCAACCGTATTTTATGTTAATCCACGCCGGTAGCTATGTCCTACCAACTTTGTCAATTACCAAAACAGTCGAGTTTGAGGCACCAAGCGTGTCGGTCGGGTTCTCCTCGAAGGAGTGATTGATGATAGCGGCTTCTAATAGCATCCCACGGACTCTCGTGAGGAAAAGTGGCCAATACACAACATGCTCGACCACTGTTGTCGTGGTATTCTGATTTCGGGTTAGCTTGTACAATGAGCGTCAAAACGTCTTGCAACATCTTGAGATGGACTTGAATATTGATCTTGGGCTCCATAAACATTGCGAATGGGTTGGGAAAAGGGTCACCACTGGGTTCCCTCTATATTACATATATATAACATGAACGCGAAGTTTTAATAAACTTAGCAAATAAGAGCTCGTTAAAATTAATAAAAGAAAATCAAGGCAAGGTCCGAGACTCAACCAACTTGAACCTCATTTGATACTAAAGGAACTCTTGTTCTCTCTTAAAATCCCTGTGACTTCACTTACTATACTTGGAGCGTACTAATCACTCATATCATTTAAACGCTTTTAAATATTTCACAACACACCATGATAAGGCACTTAACACTTCCTTTGCCCTCTACATCAATCCCACTTGGAATTGGATTTGTATACTTTTCTTTGAATGACTCAAATTCTCCTTTCGAGACTAATTCAACATGCCTCGCATTCTCAAAAGTACTTAGCACGCTTCACTTGCATCAAACTGTTAGATTACTTGCAATTTGTACTTAAACTTTCTTAGATTTTTCTACTAAATCTCTCTAAATTCTGGAGAAATTTCGACAGCACTTCCCCTATAAATCAGACTATCCCAAAATTTTACATAACTTCATTCCTGCAAGAAGACATGTACACTTCATATACTCATTTGGAGCTTCATGCTCAACATCCATCCCAATACATTTCACATATTCCCAATCTCAATCCATAAAGGTGCATATGTCACGCATACATCCATATTGCTCAAATTCGTATCACAAATTCCTATCAAACTCTAAATCCTCAAGTTCTTCTTATAACTCCGCTCTGATACCACAACTGTAACACCCAAAACCCTTAACCACAAGATTAACTTAAACCATCAATTAAACCTGTGATTAGCGCAGCGGAACACCAGGGTAGAGGTATTACCGCCGTCCCCACTCGGGACAAGGCAAACACAAACACCAAACATAACCCAAAATAAAATATACTTAACCCCATACAAAACAATCACCAAACTTTGAAATACAACATAAACAACCCTTTAAACATTTATATAAAGATTTCCCAACATGATGCAGAATCGATGACCTTCTGCATCAAAGTCATCAAAGGAGATATTAAATATTCATCAGCAAGGACCTTACTGTACTCTTGAATGAGTTACAACTCTAAACTCCAACGGCATTATGTGCAGAGGAAGTTTACTGAGTTACTTGCGACAAGACAAGACATAAAGGACCTTACCGATAGCACGCGAAGGGCCTTATCGCTACAGCGCCAAGGACCTTATCTGGGTTCTGCAGTTTTAGCGCTTGCTTAGTATTGTTTTGTAATGCTGTATTCTTTTGATGTAATCATTTGTAGTGATGATGTAAGCCTAAGAGACCTTGTTTCTTGTTTTGTACACGCCAAGGGGAAGGGTTCTCTACTATAAATACCTCCCTAAGGTGCCTTGTAAAGGATATATCTCATAATATACACATTTTGAAATACAATCAAACACATTGGTGTTTCTTTCTAGCCTTTGTGCTAGGTGCCTTTCGTTTCTCTTTTGAGAGTTTCGAAACATTCCCTTCTTCTAGCTAAGGTTGGCATCCTTAGTGGTGTTAGGAAGGAATTGGAGTATTCTTGGAGGTGGTGAGTCTGTATCCTTCAAAGAGTCTTCAAAAGCCATTTACTATCCATCGATCACTCGTCCATTTTATCATCCATTTTTCGTGTTCTTCATCAACTATTCAACAAGAATTCATCAAGCCTTCATCAAGAAGTGTTTGATCATCTACATTCGCGTCAAGCTTCATCATTTACGTCAAGCATCCATTCGTCATCAACATTCACGTTCGTCCATCCATTTGTTCGTTCGTTCATCATTCATTTGTTCATTGTTTCCAATTGTTTGGTAACCTTCTTTCATGGTTCTTTCCATCATTTTTTCATCCATTTCTATGCCATTTTTGATTCTTTGGAACTTTGAGAAGGGAGATTCCTATCTTCGTTTTTAAAGATCCTTATCTAGTATAATGTGATCATCCTTTGGTCTCATTATGCATCAAAATTGGTATCAGAGCTTAGGAGTTTGATTCTCTTAGTTCTTGAACCAATCTTTTTACAATCTTTCCATCACAAATCTATTCCCCATCATCTCTCCATCACACGCCATCCATGAGTTCTTCCAAGAACTCATCAAGAACTCATCAAGAACCATTAAACTCCACAAAGAACCCGTGAGCCCAAACACAATCCGAGCCCAAACACAATCCCCTTTTCGTCCCTTATGTGCTAACCCCCTACCTAAGTTTCTTATGATCTTTTGAATCAAGAAAGGTTCTAATGGATTGCAAAAGGTCTAGCAAGAATTCCCAACGTGAGCTACAATGCTTGAAACAACAAATTGATGATCTTGAAAAGCAAATGGAAGAATGTGGGATCCTTCCAAGAAGATCAAGAAACGCAAGAACACATATGGTTCATTCTTATAAGGCTGAAAATGAAGCGCCTTATGAGTGGAATAAACGTCCAAGCAAGGAGAATGGAAGTAGAGTTCGAAAAGATGTGGCGTCGTTCAATTCCAAGGGTGCTTACATCAACAAACTTAAAGGAATAAAGCAAGGGAGCATGGATGTGGTTGCATATACCATAGAATTCAGGCGGCTATTATGGGCGAAGGACCTTGAGGAAGATGATCCACAAGTTTTGGTATGTTACTTTCTTGGTCTTAATGATTACATTCGGCGTGTTGTTATAAATCAGTTTTACACAAACTTGGAGGAGTTAAGTTCTTTAGCTTTTTACGTTGAAACACAAGAAAAAAGCAAAGGACCTTGGGATAAACCACAAAGACCTCACAAACCCTCCGCACAACCCCACGCCAAGGACCTTCAGACCAAGCCACAAACTCATCCCAAACCTCTCGACCAAACACCTCCAAATCAGCCCCTACAACCTATTGTCCATCACTCCACAAAACAACCCCTAAACCTCCCCACATCCACTATCCAAAGCTCCACAAATCAGCCCATAAACCTCCCCATTCCTATTGTCCAAAATGAAGAAATCATTGACCAAAGTACAAGTCTATCTTGCCAAAGTGTTGATCATGTTGAAAGTGCATGTCAAACGTCCTTCTATGAGCAACCAGAATGTGAAAGTGAATCATTTGATGTATTTGACGTGTATGAGGATGTTCATGAAGTATGTGATAACCTTGGCATGAATAAGGAAGTTAATGTAGCATGTAGCATGCCTAAAGATGGGTTTAAAGTGTATGACAATCCATTGTATGAGGAGAACAATGATGAGTTTCGAGTTTATGACAACCCATTGTATGAGGAGGAAGGCGTGAATGAAGAAGTTGAATTTGCCGTATGTAATGTTTTTTGTTGAAAATGAGCAAGTTCAAGAAGTATGTAGTAGTATGGCTAACGAAGTAAAGGAGGTTCACATAGAGAAGGATCTTGAGGAAGTAGAAGAATTCAATGGAGGAGAGCTACGTGAAGAAATGAGTTCATTGATCCAAGAAGGAGAAAGTGGCACCATCTATGAGGATCTAGACGTTAGCAATGGCGTCAATGAGAGCCATGGCAATGACCTTGGCTTCACTACAACAAAGGACCAAACGTTACAATTGGAGAGCTATTCACACGGTCCATCAGTCCGTGACAAGGACATTCACTTTGATCCAAGAAGTTTAGTAAGTCTTTGTTTTTACAAGATTTGCAAAGATTCATTATATTGTAATATTACTTCTATGGATTCTTGTTATACTTTGTTGGAAGTATCAAAATTGTATGATAGGGATATCATATTCCAAGAGACGTCCTTACTACCACCTTGTGTCTCACGGCCCAAGGAGGAACATTTCGCTCTTATGGATACTGTCATCCAAGGACATTTACCAACAAATCAAGAGTATCAACTTCAAGTAGATCTTGCTGAAAGATCAGTGCTACATTCGGCCTATGAAAAGGAGCACTTGGAGTTAGTCTTGATCATGTCAAAACATGAGAAGCCACATGGAGAATTGGAGAAGTATTTGCAGAAATGTCCTTACCTCTCATCCAAGAATATGTTGCCTCAACATTTCTCATCAAACGAAGTGACGCAAGTAGACAAAAGGAAGAAAAGAACTATTCAAGAAGGGTCTATACTTGCATCTACACTGGAGGTACTATGTTCTATAAAGGATGCTAAAGGCCATTATGTTCCTTTATATCCTATTCTCGCATTATGTTCGTTTATTATCAATGGAGTTGAGAAAGGTGAAGTCCTATCTCAAGGAAGTTGCCCCATGGATTATTTTGGTGAAATACTAAATGGAGGAAAGAAGGAGCTTCGTGCTTATGGCTTAGCATTTATACTTGTTGATATCATGAGGACATTTGAGCTAAAGGATTATTATGGAAGATACATCCTTAAGCTTCGTAATCCTTGCGAAGTATTGGAGTATTTTTCATGTGATAAGGAGATTATACCATCGTTATGCTTTGAGATGAAGAACTTGATTCATCCATCAAAATCAAGTCACTTAGAGGAAGTAAGTCCTATGAGTAAAGGAAGTTGTCTAACGAGGAGTTACTTGTTTGATTCAAGATTACTTGAGCTTGAATATATCAAGGAGTTATATGTAGATGATGATGATTTTAAAGAAGTATTTGAGCTTGCAAAGGAGCATCCACACGAGATGTTTCATATTGAAGGTGGATTTCTATACAAAGGACATTGTCTTTGTATTCCCAAAGGTGGAATTCGTGATTTCTTAATCATGGAAGCACATGGAAGTCCTTTTGATCATTTGGGTCTTCTTAATACGTATTATAAGATGAAGAAGTATTATTTTTGGCCTAGCATGATCGTTGACATTGAGCAAACGTTACAATGTCGTGACATTTGTCGTCCTTCTATGCTACATGGAGATGAAAGTTTGAATTCTAGGGTTGAAGTACCATGGATTTAAGGAAGTCTTACTATTGTCTTTATCATGAGTTACAAGCTTGTGAGTTTATACTTTGAAGTTGAGGAGTTATATGGGATTTCTACAAATTCTATGAATAGACGAGATTTGAAGCTCTATGAGGTCATTGGATTATACATGAGGAAGTGGAAGTTCAAGTCAATCATCAAAGGGATCTATGATGATTACAAAGCATTTAAAAAGAGGATTTATAATCTCTTCAAGGTACGCAAGAAGAAGAAGAAGCGAGTTGATGCGTACAATACTTTTGGAAAGACTGCTTATAAGAAGAAGGGTGAGAAGAGATGCTTTGCATTGGTTTGGAAGAAGTTTTGTCTAAGTTTGAGGACAAACTTTATTAACCGGGGGAGAATGATGCAGAATCGATGACCTTCTGCATCAAAGTCATCAAAGGAGATATTAAATATTCATCAGCAAGGACCTTACTGTACTCTTGAATGAGTTACAACTCTAAACTCCAACGACATTATGTGCAGAGGAAGTTTACTGAGTTACTTGCGACAAGACAAGACATAAAGGACCTTACCGATAGCACGCGAAGGGCCTTATCGCTACAGCGCCAAGGACCTTATCTGGGTTCTGCAGTTTTAGCGCTTGCTTAGTATTGTTTTGTAATGCTGTATTCTTTTGATGTAATCATTTGTAGTGATGATGTAAGCCTAAGAGGCCTTGTTTCTTGTTTTGTACACGCCAAGGGGAAGGGTTCTCTACTATAAATACCTCCCTAAGGTGCCTTGTAAAGGATATATCTCATAATATACACATTTTGAAATACAATCAAACACATTGGTGTTTCTTTCTAGCCTTTGTGCTAGGTGCCTTTCGTTTCTCTTTTGAGAGTTTCGAAACATTCCCTTCTTCTAGCTAAGGTTGGCATCCTTAGTGGTGTTAGGAAGGAATTGGAGTATTCTTGGAGGTGGTGAGTCTGTATCCTTCAAAGAGTCTTCAAAAGCCATCTACTATCCATCGATCACTCGTCCATTTTATCATCCATTTTTCGTGTTCTTCATCAACTATTCAACAAGAATTCATCAAGCCTTCATCAAGAAGTGTTTGATCATCTACATTCGCGTCAAGCTTCATCATTTACGTCAAGCATCCATTCGTCATCAACATTCACGTTCGTCCATCCATTTGTTCGTTCGTTCATCATTCATTTGTTCATTGTTTCCAATTGTTTGGTAACCTTCTTTCATGGTTCTTTCCATCCTTTTTTCATCCATTTCTATGTCATTTTTGATTCTTTGGAACTTTGAGAAGGGAGATTCCTATCTTCGTTTTTAAAGATCCTTATCTTTAGTATAATGTGATCATCCTTTGGTCTCATTATGCATCACAACATGAGAAAAGAAAACTCTCCAAATCCCATAAAAGCGCTTGAGGATCGACTAGCAACCACCTTAGAAACGACCTTGAACAGAACGATATACTTCTGCTTAGCCTTGGCTTTATCCTGTGAGCTCGGACCTCCTAAAACAAAACATTGAAAACAGACGCAAAGTGAGTGGGGAAACACTCAGTACACAAACCTCCAACACGTCAATCGTTCGAAAACGGTTTCTAGTGCCGGCGTTTTAAAAACATTTTGAAAACGGGGAAGGGGAAATAACCATGAATGAACTGGATTGTTGCATAGATAAATATGTATATACATAAAGGAGTTAAACTTGTAATAATTGAAAACGATTGGTATCCCTTACGATCGATGCAAAGCACCTCACACACGCGCATGCCCAAATCGATCTAGATTTGGATTGGGTGACTGCTAGGCAGTCGACACTGGCCAGGTCATTCGGACACTCTGATCAGGAGCATCTAAAAGAAAAGGCTAGTACATCACGTAACTAGCTAGCATATACTAAGGCAGGACCACTTTTGAAAATAATGTGATAAATGATATTAGGTCAATGCTTTGACATGGTGATAATATATATATACTGAATGATAAGAAAAAGTTAAACGTTGGACAATTTGTGTACCTTGGGTAGTAGAAAGGTCTAGAAACGTGCCTCGAGCTTGGGACGGTTTGGGCGACTTGGAAACTATAATAAGAGCATAAGAAAATTGAGAATTTAAATAAAGTCCTTGCATTTACAAGCTAGGATGAAAGTACTTAAAACTTGATAACTTAAAAGAGATGAAAAACTTCAAGAATAACACCATTTATAAGTGAAAATCAGATTTGAAACATAAAGAATAAAGTTAGGGCTTGAGATTATACCACTTGGAGAAGAAATTGAAGGAGAAAAACAAGAGGAGGGATGGAGGTGGTGCTCGGCCGGCTGGAGGTCGCCGGATTGGTCGCCGGACGCCGGAGATTGGCCGGAAAACAGAGGGGGCACGGCTGGGCAGAGAGGAGGGGGAAGGAGAGGAGTGAAGAGTGTGATGGTATTGTGATAAAAATCTGAAAATGAAAAGGAAGAATACCCCCTAATGTATATATATATATGGAGAATACTCCCCTTAAATAATTAACTCTCTAGATTGGAAATTAACTTAGACAATTAGTAATATAAACTAGCTAGGTAAAATAATTGGTATCGACTAAAATAAAATTAGTGAACATAAACTTGGTAAAATAATTTAGTATATGATTAAATAAAATTACTTGGGAAATAAATTGGGTAAAATTAACTAGTATTACACCACATAAAATAAATTTGTAGGACACATTAATAAAATAAATTTGGGCGATAAAATGAACTTAGGAAGGTTGGATGACATAAATCGTAATTGAAACGGAAATTAAAATTAATATAACCTTCTTCGGTTACAAGCGTGAAATTGAGAACGGTAAAATAAATTATATAACTTATCATAAAAGTATTCATAAACTCGTAGTAGTAATTATAACTTTAAATTCGAGATAACATAAAATCAACCCGTTTAATCATCGCCTTGCTCGAGACCTGTCGCGCATAAAAATAAATAATAATAATAATAATAATAATAATAATAATAATAATAACAGTAATAACCATATTAACGTAAAAGAAAGAAAATTTTTAACCCCATAATTTAGTTAATCACCGTGATTACGGCCTTAATTAATACGGGTTTAGGCTGGGTCGCTACAAGGCTAATAACTAATTTGTTCATTGTCGCCAAGTATTTTTAAATAAGATTAAATTTTTTATTCTAATTTAAGTTTACAATATGATTTTATATTTTATAAAGTATTAATAAAAGTTACAACATCCTAAACAACAATTGCATGCATAATAGGTAAATACTTTGCCAAGTCATTCAACCAAATACACAAATGTGAATTGCAAAAGCAAATGACATTTAATGTGAGTGTTAGTAGATAACAGCCACATAAAGGATAAAAATGAAAATTCTTACATTCCTATCCAAAAGGCAGTTATCACAATCACTAAGACAACCTATATATATGTCTTTATGAGAGACATTTTAGGTTGATGGAAAAATTCGTTTTTCATTTTCATTTTTATCTCTCTATGTGAATTGTTACCTTTCAAATAAAAGGTTTGGGGTGTGAGTTTTCGGTGACTCAATATTGTGTAGCCACCGGTATCTGCGTGAGACCAAAACTGAACAACCTTATTCGTAGAACAACATCTCGGCAAGTCGATCGGCTTCCGCACTTAAGAGATATTTCTAGTACTGATCTACATTGAGTTTAACAAAACTTTGGATAATATGATAATTTAAACTTAAATCAGCACACAATTCAAAAACCAACCATAAAATGCTACTCAAAGTACTTTTCATAAAATGGCTTTGTGAGGTAAAAAATTATTAGAAAAAGTCATGTCACCAAACACCCCAAAGTAACTTTTTGACAAGTCAAAACAACCAGAGCCTACAAAAAAATCATTTTACACCAAAAAAAACCATTATCCAAACACCCTCTTAATTTACTTTTTTTTAATAGTAAAACCCTGTGCTTTTGAGAGGCAAGCAAAAGTAAGGTAAGTGAAGTTGGGTAAGATTACATAGGTCTAGGTAGATATTGGTAGATTATATAGATAATGTGAAAATTGATAAAAGTATGTAATGTGTAAATTTAAATGTTGTGAAAACTGTAAATATGTTTTTCTATAAAAAAATTGTGTTTTTCCTTCATAGAATTAGAAAATTCATAATTTATCAAAATAATAAAATTTTCAATATTCTTAAAAAAATAAAATTTATTTTGCTTCTGATAGTAACTCGCTTCCCTAAACCCAAATCTACCACCACCACCTCCACCTCTACATCTATGGCCCCCTTTTGTCCTCCATCTCTTGATCTCCACTCGCTTTCTCACCAACCCTACACCAGCATGTACAATGCAAAACTTGTTAATGAAATTTTTATCATATCACCCAGTTGGCACATTCTCTCTCCTACTTTTTTTTTTCATTTGTCTGAGTGAACTCATGATGTGTAAATTGTGCATGCTCCCAGTCCCGATGTCAATTTCTTGTTTTACTTTTATGGTGAATAATCTGATGGGCTTGAGCCCGTTAACTATCGAAAAAGAAAAAGGACTAAGAAATATATAGAACCCATGATTCTATCAAGAGAGTATCAAGAGAGTATCAAATGGCTTGAATCTTGATATGTATTTCTTTGAATACATATCCTTTAACAATACTTGTGTATATTGTTTGGGAGATTTCACATTATTGATGATTGTTTAGGAGAAAATTTGAAAAAAAAATTGAATTAGAGACGGATGTAGTGATTAGATTTACGATTGATCAAAGTTAGCTTCAGTGAATCTGGAAGTTGAAACTACATTTTTTATCTTCTAATTTCCAGTTTTATCGGAACTACTAAGAAAATTTAAAGGAAAAAAAGATTTTTTCCACAAGTATCTTTGAATTTTTCATATCAATGAAAAAAATATTTTCATTTTTTATTATTTTTAAAATATTTTTAATTTCTTGTGAGGAAATACTATTTTCTTGTAATAATTGGTTTCAAATTTTCATATTTATCAGTATAACATCGGTAATGCTTGATAATAAGAATTCCTTACTCACATAGAATTTAACTTAATTATTTTATATAGTCACATAAAATTTTGGAAGAGATTACCACACATTTTTCTTAAAAAAATTTAACAAAGACCTTGTTCTTTTGTGCGGCAAACTAGGTGTGGTAAATGGTATGACATGGCAATATTGTTGAAAGTATGGTATGATATGGTAAAATATGGTAAAATTTGTGGTAGGGATGATTGATGTAATAAATGAGGAGAGAGAATGTAAAAACTAGATGAGAAAGTTGAGGAGAGAGAAAAGTGAGGAAAGAGAAAGTTATGTGGTAAAATGTGAAATGGTATAGAAGAATTGTGGTAAGTGTGAAAAAATATGACAGGTGCGGTGTGGAACCGCACAACACCGCACCAAAGAACAAGGCCATAATATAGCCAGGGAAAGTAAATGTATATTATAAATTGAAAATGAATAAATAGAAAGACTTTGATACTTGATCAATGGAGTTATAAAACAGTAAAAATAAGTACCTATAGCTGGTTAAATATTAGTTTAGTTGCTACTTTTCAAGTAGTATTTCTATATACTACCTCTGTCACATGATATTTGTCACCAAAAACTACCTTTAAATACCAATTCCATTCTAGGGTAACCTCTGTACTTTCTTGCTTGAGATGATGCACAATGTAGCAAAAGCTTCTGTCTTGACCAATTACAAGTCAGGTATTATACAAGGCTTGGGCAATGCTGTCCCAGTTCTCATCCTTTATTCACTTCAACATGAAAGAGAGAGTCATTGGCCATCTTTAGTTGAACTCGAATTATTTATGGGAATTTGTTCAATGCTTACTGTCTTTGCTTCTCAGGGCAGGAAGCCTTGCCAGTTGCCATTTTACAATACATTATTTGAATAATGAACATAATTTCAACATCTTTGCAACCACTTAATAGAAGGAAATACAGAAAGAAGGTGACAGCTGAACTGAGACATATTGAGACTTGCACCTGCAGCTATAAAAACTAAATGCAAAATTACAAGAGTTTCTCATTGCAAGGGAGAATCATACAGAGAGCACATTAAACTAACTAGGCACATAATAAGGTCAAGGATGTGGCTACATACATTTAGATTTCCCCCAAACTTGCTTCAATAGAATGCTTACAAGCTGAGTAAAATGGAGAATCAAAAATACCTAAAACTTGAAGCTGAGATGGGATTACTGATGGAACATACATGTCTCTTTAAGTGCTAGTGTTCATTACAGATGCCTTCAGCTGCCAAAACTGATGACCGATGCTGCTAGACAAAGCCATGGAAAAGCACGATACTGATTCATCAGTTTGAGGCTTGAATGGCCAGTCAATGTTACCATGAATAGAGACCCCCTACCCTAACTAGTGTTGTGGCACAATAATGTGGTTCACTACTTTAATCACACTTGGTCTAATCTAGGTTTCAATGAGGTATTTTTACATGGATTGCCCACAATCAGCACAATTATCACAGGGATTTTAGAGCATACAGAGAGAAACCATTGAACTGATCCATGACTTTGACAATCGGCATAGGAGGGCTGATGCATGGGCTTGGGCTGGAGAAAACATCCTTCAAAACCCTTGCACGGACACAAAGAGTTGAAAGCTGAAACAGATTTCAGACAGCAAGCTATGTTCTACCTGCATTCACATAAAACCTCACAATTCAACCATCCGACCCAAACTCCTCAGGACTATAGTACTACATTCGTGGATTTTCAAAGGCGAATTTGGAAGATGCAGATGCATACACCATAGTCAAATAAGTGAAAAAAGTAACACAAAGTTAAAAAGAATCAAATACCTGCACAATAGCAAGGTCATCTATTCATGTCAAATTGAATCCTAAACTTAAATGTACTTTCATGTCAAAGTATTCACTTGGCTCACTTCAAAATGTCCTTTGATGTCAAATTATTCTCTAGGCTCCAATTTGGCGACAAATATTTCCAAAGAAGCCATAGTAACAACAAACCAAAGAGAAAAGGAAAAGGGATGGAAATACAGTGAGAAGTTCAGAAAAATTTATGCCACCTATGTTGCTCACATTGTTCATTTCACCTGATATAGTGCCCTGAGAAGAACCAATATTATTGACATAGCTAAGGACACTTGATTATACTCCTAGTTTACGTAATCCAAGAACAATTCAGTGAGTGCAAGAGAAAGGTGACAACCATAAGTAAATGCATTATTGCATCTGTATGGTATGAAGTTCCATTACCGTAGCTAAAACTCAGATAATTGCATTGTTCAAGTTATGGTCTGCACTGATACTTCCAATCGCCTGATATGCTGTATGTACCAACCACCATCAAAGAGCAGATGAACACATCGATTCATACAATTGTATTTGTAAATTTTAACCGAAAACTTGCAAATGCGAATCAATTTCTGAAACCCTAGCATAAAGAAACAGCAACTTCAAACGATCACAACAACAACAAATCGCTACCTTATCAGACAAATTAAATCCGAAACCCCTAGAATAAAGAAACAGAAACTTCACTGAAAAAAGCGTAATCATCATACGAATTTATTGTTAAAGCGGAACTTACCCAAAAAAAGCTCAAATGATGAGCAAGAATAGAAGAATTAGGGGTGAAGTCAGCCGACATGGAAAGCACCGATGTCGCCGGAACGAAGGGCGCCGGCGATTTCATCGGCGACGATGAAACAAGAGGAGACCCAGGCAGCGAGAGCCAACCACACCATCTCGGCAACCCAAAGCGACACACTCCACGGAACCGCCATTTCTGACCTCAATAGCAGTCTCCGTTGAACTCGTCTCTGCTTGGAAAACTTCTCCCTTTGAAATTGAATTGGTCGATTCAGGTTTAATGTGTGTTTGGTCGCGCAGCCATTTTTCTGGAGTTTGCGGATCAATCAAGCAATGACAGACAGCAAGAAATTGATCGGTGTTGTTATACATTCCCTATAACTTGCTTGGGGATCTCATTATCATTTTATTTTTTTTAACTTTTTTGGGGCTAGATTGTTGTCAAAATTGACTGATTGAGGCTTTTTCGACCAAAAATTATGAAAATCCGGTGAATTTAACCGAAATCAACATAAAATGGATTTAGATAGAGAATTGACAAAAATAACCCTATTTGCCTCCATTTTTTTTCTCTCTCCTCCCTTTCTTTTTCTTTCTTCTTCTTCG
This sequence comes from Portulaca oleracea, assembly GCA_029582165.1. Taxonomy (NCBI): domain Eukaryota; kingdom Viridiplantae; phylum Streptophyta; class Magnoliopsida; order Caryophyllales; family Portulacaceae; genus Portulaca; species Portulaca oleracea. The sequence goes on from CM055880.1 coordinate 22,916,642, forward strand.
GGCAGAATAACATCCGCTACCAATCTTTTTCCTCTTCTTTCTTCCCGGCCAACCACCACCCCCCACCCCGTTGCTGTCTCTTCTTTCTTTCTTCCTCCCTCTTCTTTCTTCTCCATCCCCGCTACCGCCACACCCTCAAACCTCACCACCCCTCTAAACTCCCCTTTAACCCCCCAACCAAACATTGTATTCCACCATTGACGCCCTTCTTCGACAAACCGAAGCTTCGAGAAGCATCGGCGACGGATGTCGAAGATGAGATTCGACTAGAGCAAGGGAGTTGCCGCTGGGAAAGCGAGCGAGGAGAGAGAATTAGGGTTCCGGCGACGATTGCTGCCGTCGACTCCATTGAAATCCCTCTTCCGATTGTCGGAAAATCTTTGTTTTCTGGGGTGATTTTCCAGGTGGGTTTCTTACCATCGTCACCATCATTGTTGTTGTTGTTGTTGGTCAAGAAATGGCGACAATGTATGTTTTCGAGGGTTTTGGGAGGGTTTGGCTGGCCGATTTTAGGGTTTTGGAGGAGCATTGCTACGATGAGGGATGAGGTTATGAAGCTTAAAGATGAGTTCTTTTCTTTTTTGTGTCTTCTTTAGTTTTGGGTTCTTTACTCTGAGAATTCTTCATCTCAAAACCAAACTCACTGGGATGACCTTGCGGTCGCCACATTCAGCAACTCAACCACTGCAACCACCTCCAATTCAACTTCGCCTCTCAATTGTTTCCCTCATTAGATGTTGATTGTTGGTTAGAATAGAAAATGATTGTAATCCGATGTAAATTTTGTTGGATCCAATTGTTCTGTTTGGCTATTGTTATGGATTATACTAGAGCAATGGATTCGATTTGGTGCTCATTGTTCTCTTTTGTTTCTCCTCTCAATTGTTCTGTTTTGTTTGGCTATCTTGCTTATTATTCTGTAGAATTGCATATTATAATGTCCAGCAATATGTTCATACAATTGCCATATAACCTTCTTCCTGTTCAATACAGTTCACTCAAGCCATGGTAGTTGGCTAAAATGCAAAGAGAGACAATTTGGATGGGGGGTTAGCAAATCTATACTAAACAAACAACCCAACTGTTTTCATTCAAAGTCACCCATTAATACTAAACAAACAACCCAGAATGAATGAAAGTGAAGAAGAAGAAGAAGAACAAGACAGATTTCAGCGGGGAAATAAAAGAGGCAAACTAGACTTTTCATTCATTAGTCAAGGGGTAAAACTGACTTTTTATTGATTCCGTCTGTTTTGGTCGGAAAAGCCCCAACCAGCAAGTTTTGACAACAATCTGGTCCCCAAAGAGTAAAAAAAAATATGAGGTCTCCTAGTAACCAGTTTTAGGGAATGTATGGCACCCCGGAGTAATTTTTTGATGATTTGTGACGGGTATAATTGGTGATTAGTTCACCACGCTTGGATTTACACAATTCTAGTACAGAGTTTCTTCCAAAAAAAAAATTAGTTTATGCTACAATTTGTTGGGTTATTAACAATGATGTTCTAAAAAAATAGATCATAGTAGTATAAATAATATTACTTTAATAAATAATTAAGCATGGATATTGCTAATAATAAAGAATGAGTTGAGTAACGAAATAAAAATTAAATAATTTATAATTATTAAAATAGTAGAGGAAAAAAATAAAACAAAATAGTAAATTTTATTTGATATTTTTCTCAATCCTAATTCTTTCCATCTCTCCTCATCTGTCATTCCAAGAATGTTGCTCCATACTCAGGCTCTGTTCTTATGCGTCTGGTTGGCTGCTGTGGCACAACACACCGCACCTTGCTAGAGCCCACTACAATATACTAATCCACGACAATTTACCACGACCCACCACAATCAACCATAACTTTTCATCTCACTTTTTCCAATTACTTTTTCACATTTACCAACACAATTTACAATTATTAAAAACAAAATCCACCACGCCTTACCACAACCCACCACAATCCACCACAACTTTTTTAAGCCTACCAAATTCCACCGCAATTCCACCACACCGCACGCGCCATATTATACAACCAGTCATATAAAAGAATAGAGCCCGATATACCTTCTTTTTTTCTTTTTTTTCTATTCTCTCTCCTTCATTTCTAGTGTTTTGAAATGTCATTACTGATAGCCTTTATTAAACCTTAATTTCATGTCACTAAGATCTAGAGGTGTTCATTAGGTCTAACCCGAACTAGACCGAAACCTGAAATCTCCAAAAAAATTGGACTAAAGACCATATTGAAAACAATTTGTCCAAACCTAGACCAATTTAGTTAGATATTCGACTGGAATCAAACTGGACAATTTAAATATCCGACATGTTTTTTGAGATTTAATATTAATCAATACACATCTAACATGTTTTTCTTTTTAAACAAAAAGTTCCTTTTTGAAGATGAAGTTTTTAAAATCCACTCTTGTCCTTGTGTTTTAAAGTTAGCCTTGTTTTTCTTATTTAAAAAAAAATTGTATCATTTTAGCGTGATGTATAAATATATAATAATTTTACTTTTCAAATTATAAGTGTAACACCCCAGATATATGGTTAAGTGTGGCTGAAAAATATTGAAATGACTACTTATTTCACCAAGGTGCACTTTCTTTTATAGTGGCTCATTCGTTAGGAACTCCTCAGTTAAGCGTGCTTGGTTGAGAGTAATCTCAAGATGGGTGACCTCCTGAAAAGTTTTCCCAGACAACGTGTGAGCAAGGACAAAACACGTTTGAAACACTCGTGGTGATTTGTGGGGTCAGCTAGCGATCCTTAATCCTTTGATCGAACGCTTTGGACAGGAGGTTTCCTTAGATGTTAGGTTTCATAGGAATTTTGCGGATCGGACTTTGGAGTTGTATAGCTCGAGTTATAGTCGTTTTACCAGAACCTGTCAAAACTGGACCAATTGAAGAATTCGGTAGTTTTAGAGTCTTTCAAGGCTGATATAGGCTTAGTCGTCAACATAAGAGTTTTAGCAGACATCCCGAGGTTTTCGAAAAGTCGAAAACCAGACCCATAGGATGTCGGGAAGTCAAGATATGACCCTTTTTATATGGATGCTGTAACATGTCTTAATCTTATTGATGTTAGTTATTAATGAAAGTGTTGTTGAGTGAAGATGTTGTTTTAATCTTATTATGTGATTACTTGGAATGTGTTAGGTAATTTAAAGTGTAAATTCATGAATGATGGAAACCTATGGTGTTGCTAGGGGAGGGTTAGTTAGAAGGTAGTTAATACTAACTTTGAATGGCGCATTTTGATTAGAGTAATTATTTCTATTTTTAGGCCCGAGCTAATTCGCGTCGTTAGTGAGCTCAAGTGTGTCCGTTTTGCTGTGAAGTGAAGCTAACCAGGTAATGACTATGCTCTAATCCTCACTGGGACGCTCTTTAAATGTGTTTTAATGTTTTCTAATCTGTTTTGAGAATTGCATCCCGAAAGGGAACTTTATGTGGAATATGTGACCATATGTTTTGGATAACTGTTTGTAATTATTATACTTTTATTTGAGTTGAGAAATTGGATGATCTTTTATTAGTGGTTTTCTTATTGGTTTTGATAACCTGGGTTGGGTTTGACTTGAGAGCTGTGAGCTGAGTTTTGCATAAGATACTAATAATTCAAAGTGAAACATTAAGGGGGTTTATTATATTGATGCCTTTGGTAGGCGGTTCCTTTGATGCCTTTGGTAGGCGATTGTTGATGCCTTTGATAGGCGATTATCTTTGATGCCTTTGGTAGGCGATTATTTTGATGCCTTTGGTAGGCGATTGTTGATGCCTTTGGTAGACGATTATTATATTTATGCTTTTGGTAGGCAATTGTTGATGCCTTTGGTAGGCGATTATCTTTGATGCCTTTGGTGGGCAAATGTTTTGATGCCTTTGGTAGGCGATGTTACTTTATGGGATTTGATATCCCGCCCGCATAATAAAATGGATGGGTTGTGTTGAGGAAAACAGTTGTAAGGGTTAAACGGTTTATGAAAAGGTTTGACTTGTTCCCCTTCCCTTAAATGAATTGAAATGAACTTGAATTGTTTTTAACGGTTAGAGGTAGACATTTTTGAGATTTCCTCCTCATTTTTGAAATGTTTTGTTTTCAGGTGATGATCAATATGCTGGGAACGGGAATTAGCAGTGAGGCTTGGCATGCTTAGTTCTTATTAGTTGTGTTATGTTTCAATTCAGAAAGACTTGAAGTTAGGGTTGTTAAGTTTGTTTTCTCAATTTGAGTTTGTTAGTTTGGTTTACCGTTATCAGACAGTTGTAGTTTCCTTCTCGCCTTGTATTCCTTCGGGGATACGGTAGTGACGCCCAATAAGAGTTTGAGTCTTCCGCTAATTTTGTCTGTTAACGTTAGTTTGACTTTGACTTTTCTATAATTGAATTTTCGGGGCGTTACAGTTTTGTTGAAAGTTCAGTACTTATCTTTGGAAAGATGGCTGCAAAGGTGTAACGCCCCTGATTTTTTTTTTAAGAAGATTATTTTTGAGTTGTGTTATGATGTGTAATTTGTTTATATACTTTTATGTTGTTTACTCTAGGATTATATGACAATTGTGAAGTACATATATGTTTTAAGTTAAAAAAAATGCTTTGGTTATGTGTGACTCTATGTTAGCACTAGTGTTAGTATTAGTATTAGTATTAGTTTAGTATGATGGGAAAAAGGAAAAGAAAAGGAGAAAAGAAAATTAAAAGAGCAATTAGGGGAGAGGGTGTTATCAGTATCACGTTATTCACACACACACTTTTAGAGAGAGAAAGAGAGGGGTAAAGAAGAAGAAGAAGAAGAAGAAGAAGAAGAAGAAGAAGAATATTAGGGTTTTGATTTTTCCATTTGGTAAGTAATTCTTATCTTTTCTTTTATTAAAACTGATAGGAAAATATTTTGATTATGACTTATTGTAACGCCCTAAAAATTTAAATTCTAAACTTAACGGTCAAGGTCAAAAATTTACTAATATTAACAGCGGAAACTCATTGTTCTTTTATTTAACGCGGGCGCTACTGTCGTACCTCCGAAGAGATACAAGACAAGAAAGGAGACTAATAACTGTTCATTAACTATTTCAACTTAACAATAAAGAAAACTTCAAATTCTAGAACAACATAGTCTCAACATTAACTAAACTTCGATTTTAACATGAATTAAACTTTATTCTCGACACAACTAACTTCAACGTCCTCACTTCTATGCCCAAGACCCCACAAGCTACTGGTCCGTACCTGAAAACAAAACAATTCAAAAATGAGGGGGAAACCTCAATAATGTCTACCCCTAACAGTCCAAAACCATTATACAATTCATTTCAATACTTTTTACGGGAAGGTGGAAAAACAGTTCAACATTTCACAAAAGATTTTCTCTATTCAACTTTTCCAATTTCCATATTTTAAAGCGGGCGGGGCTTCCGTATTGCCCCTCGGAGTCAAAGACTCGCAAATTATACATATATCATTCCAACCATTTCCATGACAATCTCATTTCCAAACTCCACAATCCACAATCTCGATTCACAATCCGGATGGCCATCGCAAAACTCAAACCGATACTACCAAGCGTAACCTGGTCTCTTGACAGTCCCTCTCATAGGTAACCACCTGATCCCAGAGAGACTGCCCAAACCCGCATTAAACTCATATCCGTTGATTTATTCAGGTTTATAATTTCAGATCACACCATACTCATCCAATCCATTTCCAAAACCAACACTTGTAACAATAAAGCCAAAAGATTGTCCATAATTTAAAAAACAAGGAGCATAACTTTCATAGCAAACATACAGTCTAGTTTAATATAAAGTCCCCAATCAGGATGCATGTTCCAAAATACAGTAAAAGCACTTAAAACAGTTTAAGAGCATCCAATAGGGATTAGGGCATAGACATTACCTGCAGAAAATCACGTCACTCAGAAAGATGCACACGGAGCTACTGGTTCGCTTCCTCGCTCGAACCTAATAATCGAAATATTTCTAAAATCAAGACTCGCTCGCCAAGATAGCTAACTCGTATATCCTACCCTTTCCCAACTTACCAAAATCGTACAAATCACGTATTATGTATAACTAATTATAAAAAACACAAGTATGAAGCATATGTCTTACTTTTCAAACTATATACTAAACATGACTATTTAGACAAGAGGCTTACATGAAGTTTTCACACATGATCTATATCAATCTTGCTTCTCATTTGCATGTAGTACCTAAAACCCAACTTGTGATTTGCATGGCACTATTCACATAATTTACTAAAATGTCACTAATCATGCAATAACAATACTAGGCCACTTTAGCATGCTACTAACTAAAGAGATTATTTTTTTAGGGTTCCTAACATATTCCTAGGTCTCTAATGTCAACATGAACATCCCTAAAATAAATCAATCCTACCCAAAACATGAAAAAACCAAGATACGGATTACACATTAAATTTCCATAAGAGCTTGCAAGTAACCACTAGTAGAATTGGTGCCCAAAAACGTCTGGAATTGGCGTCTGATATGGGTGTAAACAGAAGCCAAAATGGTTTTGGCGTCTGATTAAAACGGACGCCAAAACCTAGTACGCCTTTTTTAAAAAAGCGTCTGTTTCAATCAGACGCCAAAATTTTTGCAGACTACGAGGGTTGTGTCAGACCAAGTTCGGCGTCTGTCTGGCATGAAACACGCTGTTTTTTATGCATAAACGGCGTCTGTTTCATGCCAGACAGACGCCGATTTGGGTTCCAGAAACCAAAAAAAAAAAACTTAAATGATATATATTTGCATTTGTAATTATAAAATAACGTGAATTCAATAATGAAAATAATTAGAATAAATAGTATATTTTGAGTGTTCTAATTATAAAATAAAGCGTAAAAATTAAATTTTTGTATTTGTAATTAAATTGTTTAATAAGAATTGTGGAGACATTAATAATGAAAATAAATACATTTTATATAATAATAAATGATATATATTTGCAAATATTCATGTATGTACAATTTCATATATATATATATATATATATATATATATATATATATATATATATACACACATTTTATAGAAATAACAACAATAAAATGATAATGAATATACATTTTAACAAATAAAAAAAATATAATACAACTTTATTAATGATATTTTTTACTAAATTAAATGATACAAACAAAATAAAAACCTAAATTACAATTAATATATGACTTCAATATTTTTCAATCTTGATTTTTCAATCTTCAATCTTGTATCTTCAATCTTCGATCTTGTATCTTCAATCTTCACTCTCCAATGTTCAATCTTCAATTGTAAAATTTTCAATTTATCAATCTTGGATGGATTTGAGGTGTTTTGAAGGTTAGGGGAAATGAGAGAATTGATGAGAGGAGATGAGAGAAATGAAATGGAGATGGGTGGGAAAAATTCGGAGGGAAGTTTGAGGGCTTAAGGTTTATATAGGTGCTGGCAAAATGACGTCTGTTTTCCCGCCAAACAGACGCTATTTTCAGTTTCAATAATTTGGGCGTCTGTTTGGCGGGAAAACAGACGCCTAAATTGGGTAAATTTTTGAAAATTTTTCTTTGGTAAGGCTATTATTATTATTATTATTATTATTATTATTATTATTATTATTATTATTATTATTATTATTATTATTATTATTTTTATTATTATTATTATTATTGATATTATAATTGATACTATTATTATTATTGATACTATTACTGTTATATATTCTTAATTTTAGTTATAACTAATTATGATGTATATATGTGTATATTTTTTAGGTATAGTTAATTATTAATTATTATTATTGTTAGTTATATTGTAATTTTTTCTAGGTAGATAATTTAATTTATATATATATGTTTCACTCTCGATTATGTTGTTAATTATAATTATTCTCATGTGTACGTACGTGTTATTATATATATATATATATATATATATATATATATGTTAATTAAGTTAATTAATTTGTACGTATGTGCGCAAACATAATGAAAAATATTTCGATGTTTGGATTAAATAATGTACTAGTTAATAAGTATGAATGTAATTAAGAAAGAGTTTAAATATTTTGTTCGTACAATGTAAAATATAAACACAATTAAATTGATCGATTAATGTCGTCACACGACGGCGGCATCGTCATCATCACTTTCGCTCTCCTCCTCATCGTCGTCATTATCACCCTGATTCTGGCGTTGTGTCAATTCTTCGAGGCTATGGAATAGGTATTGGCCTCCTGGGATACAACAACAATTAAAGGTATGAAATACAATCAAAATGAACTAAGTAATTATTGGAACGTGTAATTAGTAATTTAATTTTGTGTTTATGGAAAAAAATATGCTTACCTGGGTAAGCATATAACGAGTCCTCGGGAGGAACGGTGAGCTGAGGTTGTGGGGTTTGAGAGACGGGGGTCCGACGAGAAGTACTGCGGCGGCGGGGTGGCGGTGGAGGAGGCTGTCCAGTGTATGGCACTTGACTTCCAGAGGAAGATCCAGCTAGGAAAGGGCTTGCTACCGACTTGTTTCTTCTGCAACATTCTTTGCATTTGCAACATTTGTTGCATTACTTGTTGCCTCACCTTCTCTTCCAATTTGCGTCGACGGATACTGTTGTTCCTCTAATTCTCATTGGAATTGTTCTGCAACATGCGCTTATCTTGTTCGCGTGTGCCTCTCTTCCTCGAGTGACTGAAGCTCTGCTCACCCGTAATAGAGGCTCGGACGTCGACGCTATCGGTGTTATTACGACGTCGTGGACGTCTCCTCGATGAGATGTGGGGGAACTGCGTCTTCATAGCTTCCCCCACAACCCCCATGCCCACGATGTGTCCCCGACTTTGCAGTTGTTTGTCCAACCAGAACTCGTCTCCAGACATAATGGGAGTTTCTGGTTGACCGTCCTCCCGTTGCTTTGCCTCCATCTCTCTTCTGTACGATTCATAATCACTATGCATCGTCTCCTGGTCGGAAATGAAGTCAACTTGTATTTGAGTGTCCAATTGAGTGTCCGTGGTGTTCGGAAATTGAGCGAACTCTGCTTCAATCATCTGATCCAATTGAGTGTCCGTGGTGTTCGGAAATGAAGTCAACTTGTAATTCTTAAACAAGCTGCGAGGGAAGCAAGCTCATTAATTACACTTATAATACATATAAATTTAATGAAGTCGTTAGTGAGCATTATTGCTTACTCTAAGTAGTGGTTGACTTCTTTGCGATTGATAGAACATGAAGGTGTCTTTGCTTTATACTCTTGATGTGAGCCACCTCGTGTTTACACCTCCACGGGGCTCCCACTTGTCCCTTAAAACCGACAATAACATAGGCTCATCCCCATCGTCCTCGTTACGCATACTTGTTGATGTAGAAGACGATACATTATCCGTCCCAAAGTATGTAGATGCGAATTGGGAAATCTCAAACATGAGGTACGCTTGGGCCATAGATTCTTCAGGGTGTGCCTTTTTATTTATTTTCTTCTTCAACCACCCGAAATACCTCTCAAAGGGATACATCCAACGATATTGAACAGGACCACCAAAGAATGCCTCCTGGACCAGGTGAATGGGCAAGTGTTCCATTACGTTGAAGAAGCCGGGTGGAAATATGGTCTCCAGCTTGCATATTATTATGGGAATTTGTTTTTCAAGCCGGACTAAGTCACTGTGCTTTAATGTTGTGGAGCACAGGCTCTTGAACCATTGGCTTAACTGAACGAGTGGCTCCAACACATCATCGGGATGTGCCCGGAACGCAACAGGTAAATAATGCGCATGAACACATGACAGTCATGGCTTTTAAAGTTTTGTAACCTTTTACCTAATGCATCAACACAGTTTGTGAAGTTCGAAGCATAAGCGTCCGGCAAACGCAGCTGCTGTGCCCAGTTACAAACGTCTGTTCGCTTATCCTCAGGAAGAACATATTTGGCTCTGGGCTGTAGGGGTTTACCGTTAGGACCGGGCAATAGATGGAGTTCCGGCCTATCACATATGTCTGCCATGTCCCTCCTTGCATTTCCATCATCCTTCGTTTTGCCGTCCACCCCCATCACCGTGTTTACGATGTTGTCCACAAAGTTCTTCTCAATGTGCATCACATCTAAGTTGTGTGGAACCATGTGATCCTTCCAATAAGGCAACTCCCAAAATATACTTTGTTTTCCAATTATGAGCATTCTCTCTGAATCCCGGGACAACAAAGTCGCCATTGGTAGTCACCTTGGGGAAGTGCTTCACCTCCTCGTAGATTTCATAACCGTTTTTCCTACACGGTGGGACAGTTCTATCTGGGCAAGTGTTCCCCTTTCGAAATGCCTTTCGATTTCTTCTCAAAGCATGCCCCTTTGCAAGCGTGGTGACGATCAAACCACGAGGCTTTCCTCCCATGCTTGACGAATTGCTTTCAAACCATCCATGCAAGCAGGACACGACATAGCACCATGCGTGCTCCACGAAAAGCATGCCAAGTGGAAAATCATTCACCGTCCACATCAAAGATGCCCTCATGTTAAAATTGTCTTTTGGAGATGTCATATGTTTCAACACCAACCCATAAGCATTGGCTCGTCCACCAAGGGTTGGAGGAAGACATCAATTTTATTTCGGGGTTCTTGGACTGGAATAATACACGTAAGAAACATGTACGGTGTTGTCATGCACAATTCAGGTGGCAAGTTGTAAGGAGTAACTACAACCGGCCATATCGAATAAGACCTCCCTGTCATGTTGAACGGGCTAAACCCATCCGCACACAGGCCCAGCCTTACATTTCGCGTTTCCCCCGCGAACTCTGGATACACGATGTCGAACATTTTCCAAGAAGCGCCGTCCGACGGATGGCAAAGTACACCTTCCTCGCGCTTGTTCTCCGCTGATCGAGCTATAGTATAGCCGGGGTTAATATATCGTATCCACAGGGAGTTGGGGTACCTAATCTAAAAGTCACTCGAACTCTCACCTACTAGGTTGTAATTTCCACAATTTTTGAGGTTTTAGAACTAAAACTAAAAACACAATAAAAATCACAAATAAAAGAAGAAAAAGGCTCGGGGGTTGATTTTAGCCACCTAAAGGAAATCTTATCGAAGAAAAATCGGACGGTTATAACTAAGCTAGGATTAGGTCGCTACTAAATTAAATCACTCTAAGCACCCACTTCCAAGGATAGCATTAGATTAACTTCCCAAATCTTACCCCTCATTTTCATGAAGACTAAAACCCAAGAGTATAAAGTGTAACAAACCCTAATTAAATCAATCCTCATTTCCATGAATGATAAACCTAATTATCCCACTAAAACCTCACACTAATGCTCTAAGGAAATCTAGCAACATCTCAATTAACTAAACTTTCACAAAAGATATAGAATAATGATGAAAAATCCTAAACTAAGCTAATCATTACCTTCCAATCAAACCTCAAATCCAATCCCTAATAAGAGCCTTAATCACCCCCTAACCTAAGGAACTATTCACTAATCATTTTTATTTACAAACTTAATTAGGACCTAGACTTATCTAACTAAAAAAATACTAAACTAACCTAAAGACCATTATCAACCTAGACCCAATTAGTCCTAAACACCAAACTGGCCCAAATAATAAAACTAACCCAACTAAAAACCTAAGCACTAAACTGGCCCAAAATCTCAACTACTGGCCCAACTAAACTAAACTAATCCTACTGACCCAAAATAAATTAATCTAACTTTACTCCACTAAACATCTAATGCTAAACCTAACATCTAAACTATTCTAACATTAAATACTACTACTGCCTATTGTTGCTGAAGACCAACGAAACAAAGAGGAAAAGAAGGAAAAAAAAACGAAAATGAGAGACAAAAACAGAGGAAGCAGAAAGGGGGAAAACAGGGGAGAAACGAAGGGGAAAACAGAACAAGCATCTAACACAGAAGCCCAAAATCAATACATAATAATTCCAAAACATTCAAACTCAGCATTCAATAACTATCTCTAACATGAATCAAAAGCAATATTAAATCTAAATCTAACCTAAGAATAGTCTATAAAGCATGAATTAAAGCAGAAACTAATATAAATCTAACCTAAGAACTAACCCTAAAACTGATGGAGGCTTGGGTTGTCACTTGCCAAAACCAACCATAACCTTCTCTTCAATCTACTGTTGCTTTTATACTCGAAATCAAATCCCAAATCTTCAATCTTGGCCCTTCGAATTGCTTCAGTTTGGACGGTAGAGATGGATTCTATTAGCACGAAGATGATGGTGGTGATGGTATGCGTCGATCGTGGGCTGCTGCGTGCAATGGTGGTGCCTGCTGCTACTGTTGCGGTTGTACTTTGGGCCTCCTTCCTTCCAAAACTGGAAATGACAAAGAAAAAGGGTGAGATAGAGAAAGAGAATTAGAAGAAGAAAAAGATAAAGAAGAAAGGAGTGTGAGAGAGGGGGACGAAGAGAGAGATGGAGGGTGATGTGTGGTTGTCTGCAGAAGGAATCAGAGAAGAGGAAAGGATGAAGAAAGAAGAAAGGGGACGAAAGAAAGGAAAGGGGAAAATGGCAGTGAGAGAAAAGGGGAAAAGGGAAATAAGATAGAGAAATAGAAAGGAATGGGGGAGGGTTTTGGTTGGGCTGAAAAAGGGAGAAACGGGTAGAGTTTGTGGGTTAGGGTCATGGGTTTTCTGGGTTTGGATGTGGTTTCTGGGCTCTAGGGAATGTGGAAATGAGTGGGAACTTGTAGGCTGAGAGTTGTGGGCTGGGTAGTAATACGGGCCAAGGGAGTGAGAGGGAAATAGATGGGCTAGGGAGGTGAGTGGGCTGAAAAGGGAGAAGGTCGGGTTGGATTTGGGTAGAAATTAGGTGGGTTCTAGGGATGGGTAGATTAGGATTTGAGTTTAGAACTAGGTCTTTTTATTTATTTACAACTTTAATAAATTTGATTCATTTTGATAACAATAATAACTAAACTCATAAAATGACATAAAATCTAATATAAATATAAAATCAATAAAAAATAATAATAAATCTAATTTAATTATTAAGAAACAAGCAAAAAGTCATAAATAAAGGGGAGGAAAATATGTAAAAATATGGAATAATCATCTGCGTGCCATCTCATATGCCCGGTCGTATTCTTCGAGGCATACAGACGTTGCAATCTAGGCGTCAAGGGAAAGTAAAACATTTTCTTGTACGGGACGCCTTTCTTTGTCGTGGTTGACGATTTCTGTGCCTTATACCTAGGATGGCCACAAAATTTACATTCAGTGAGATGTGCATCGTCCTTATAGTATATCATGCATCCAGTAGGGCAACAATCAATTGTTTCATAGCCCATCCCCAACTTCTTAACCTTCTTTTTCAACTCATCGTAGTTTCTAGGCACTAGGTTCGGCTGGGGACAGCTCTCGCTCATCAGTTCCATGATATCGTTCATTGCCTGCTCCGACAAATTGTGCTTCGACTTCTGACTTATCAACCTCACGGCAGTGGACAACTCAGTATGGGTCGTACACCCTTCCCACAGAGGCTGTTGAGCAGATTGTAGCATATCATAAAATTGTTGAGCTCCTGCATTAGGCGCCTCATTCGCCATGATGAAATCATTCATCATCTCTTCCGTTCTGTCGATGAACGGTGGCTGATTCGGTTCCTCGTTTGTCGGAGGACTACCTGCAGACGGTTCCCAATCACCTTCCGCATCGTCACCACTGTCATCATCATCATCAAAGTCACCCTATTCTTCACCATGGCTCGTCCAACACCAATATTGTTCCATAAACCCTCGCCTATACAAATGTTCTTTAACTTCTTCAGGACTAAGTCCGCTCTTATTCTTGCACTTCACACATGGGCACCGATACTTTCCAGTCCTCGGATACTCATACGAATTACTCTTTGCAAATTCATCAAACATAGCTACCCCAGCAGCCTATTCAGCCCTGATAACCCTCCTACCCAGTTCAAACCTCTCGTACATCCAACGGCGATGTGGGGGCCCATCCATAATGTACGTGAATCTATTATTCAAGCCCACCATGAATTTAATTAATAATCGAAAATAAATTATTCAAGCCCACCATGAATTTAATTAAGCTATGTCACTAGGCAAGAAGATCATGTTATTATCCAAGGAGAGTGTGTTTGTTAACTGTTAATCTATGGCTGAAAAAGACTTTCATGAGTCGTATCGACTCTCTTTTATTCGTCTGGTTCCCAAAAAGCAGCGCAATTTTCCTAAGTGAACTTGCACGAGGGCTATACAGTGCTCTGGGAGTAAGAAACATCTCAGATTCGATAAAATGGAGTGTTTATATTGCGCAGATTGAGGGGTAGCAAGACAAGGTGGAGTTGAAAGAGAAACTCATAGTAAAGGGTCTAATAGAAATGCAAGGTGTTGGATTTCTATATATTAGACCTTTTACTATGAGCTTCTCTTTCAAACCCACCTTGTCTTGCTACCCCTCAATCTGCGCAATAGAAATACTCCATTGTATCGAATCTGAGATGTTTCTTACTCCCAAAGCATGATAGCCCGTGCAAGTTCACTTAGAAAAATTATTGCTTTATGAACCAAACGAATAAAGGAGAGTCAACACGCCTCATGCAAGTCCCTTTCAGCCATAGATTATCAGATCACGAAACACACACTCGTTGGACACTAACAGGATCCAAACTCAACCTCTTTTTATGACATATATATATATATATATATCCCCATTAAGATGCTATAAATATAAATTCCCCTACTTACTACCTAAATTACCATCATAAATAACCTATTCACTAAGTATGTAGCTACTGGTTGTTGAGTACTTACGTAAGTAAATATGGATGTACGTGACATAATTATTTACATAATTTATGTCTTCGTTTGGAGTTATGAGTAATTAAGTTAGCACTTAGGTTGGATTAGCAGCAAATTTCCGCGCGCAACCAACTTTAAACGCTAACTCACTTACTAATAACAACCAAAATCATCCAAACTCAACCTCCTTTTATGACAACTAATTCTTATAAACTTATTAACTAAATTAAACAATTATAAATAGTTTATAATTAAATTTAATACGTACGTAATAATAGTTTATATATAATAATTTTTTAATATTATTAACTTATTAACTAAATAAATTGAATTATAAATTCAACCAAAATTGAATAATAGTTTATATACAAACTAAATATGTATTCCTAGCTAATTGTATATTGCTAACTAATTAAATAGTTTTTAAATTTCCTAAAAACCATCCTAAAATATAACATATTTTTTACTCAACCAAAACACATTATAATTTCCCACAAATTTAGAACATACAAAACATTCAAAATTCATATATATTACATACTAATGTTTATATAATGCTCAAAGTTAAACAAATTTTACATGCATTAATATATATATTCTTTTGGAACAATAAATATAATAATACATATTTTAA
Source organism: Portulaca oleracea (assembly GCA_029582165.1). Taxonomy (NCBI): domain Eukaryota; kingdom Viridiplantae; phylum Streptophyta; class Magnoliopsida; order Caryophyllales; family Portulacaceae; genus Portulaca; species Portulaca oleracea. The sequence goes on from CM055880.1 coordinate 22,932,072, forward strand.
TTTACTTCAAAACATATAAAATTCAACATTATACTCAACCTAAACATATTTACTTATATACTTCACAACATTATAAATTAAAACAAAACTTAAACTTAAACATAACATACACACAATCAATTAAACTCAAACTAAAACATGCAAACAATACATCACGAGCCCTAATTTCACAAATAAACTCGAATACAACATCCAAAATATATTACAATTCATATAAATTAACTAAAACTGCTCAATTTCTCAACTTATACGCACTCGATCAACCAAATTAGATCTAAAATTATACTCAACAAAAAATAAACACTACAAATACTCAAATTTTTCGTTTTTCATCATATTTTAATCAAATTCATACAATTTTTCAAACTTTTCACAATAATAAGCAAATTATAACAGATTTGAAACAAAAATTACCTGTTGTTTTGATTGAACGCCGGTGTTTCTCCTTCTTCGTCTTCTCCTTCTTCTCGCTTCTTTCTCCTTCTTCTCGTGGATGGCGCCGCAGACAAGTGAGTGAATGAAATTTTTTTTACCATTTTAAACCTAATCGGCGTCTGTTGGGCCTCAAACAGACGCTCTATTTGGCCCTAAATAGGGTTTCGGCAGTCGAGGTCTCAGAGTTGCAGGCTAGGTTTTTTTTTTATTGTATTCGCCAATTTAGGCGTCTCTTTTGGCCGGGAACAGACGCCGAATAGTAACGGCGTCTGTTCCCGGCCAAAAGAGACGCCTAAATTGGCAAATTATTAAAAAAAAAAATTAAATTTAATGTCACAGAAACGGAAAAGGGGGATAATTGTTTTTTACAAATGTTCGGCGTCTCTTTACAGCAAAGAGACGCCATTTTTAGTTTAATTTTTTTATTAAATTTACTTAGTAGATTCGGCGTCTGACTTTTTATCAGACGCCAAATCACAGACGTTTTTCGACCCTGATTCTACTAGTGAACCATATATATATACAAAATAGTATCTCACACTTAATATAATAATCTTAGGAAAAGACATTTGAACTTTCAACACCACTTACTATCATAAAACACGGCTTGAATTACTATAAGTATTAGTAAGCAAAAACATGAATAAAGAAGCTTTTAACCATAACCTAAACTTTACATAAAGAGTAAAAATAAACTTAGTCCTTGCTTGTGACAAAGTAGTATTTGCAACTTAAATACTAGTACTAAAAAAATAGTACAACTCTTAAAATTATTTAAAACTTTTGACATACACCATACTAGGTTGAAACTTATTAGTTTTATAACTTAAATAACATTACTAAGTAAACCTTAATAACAATGAAATAAATAGTAACGAAACCTTTATTTAAGGACTTAATAGTTTGGAAAAGAATTTAAGATAACTTACTAGTAAAATGATTTTTAAAGAAACTACAATAATAGGATTTCATTTGTAATTCAAAGAAACTTGATAATAACTATTTCTTAATCTCATAAAATATTTTCCAAACAATAGACCTAATAACATTATGGAAACATAACATAAACATGAAAATCTTGTATTAATAGCATGAACTTAATAATTTAAGTAATTCAAATGTACTTACTAAAAGAGAATTTTCAAAACAATATTAAAACCTAACAATAACAAGAATACTTCGATAATAATATAACTTATGACATGAAAAACTTTATAACATAAACCCTAGTTTTAACCAAGGAAGAAGAGCACTTACTAACATCAAATAATATGGATAACTTATTATCATTAACATGGATATGAACCCTACTAACATCCTAGGGCTAAACATGCATCTTATCAACACATAATCACCCATTAATCCACCCCTAATCATCAAGTTCTAAAACATCAATGTAATCTTCCAGCCTACTACCATTAAACAACTCTTAATAATATATTAACTAACCCAAACAGTAACCCACATTAACAAAAAATATATAGAGAGAAAAGAGGGTTTTAGGGCACAAATAGAGGGTCCAAGCTATGACGCACGGCAGGTTCGGCGGCGAGGTGTTGGCTGTAACGCCCCGAAAATTCAATTATGGAAAAAGTCAAAGTCAAACTAACGTTAACGGTAAAATTTTCAGCGGAAGTCTCAACTCTTATTTGGGGCGTCACTACCGTATCCTCGAAGGAATACAAGGCAAGAAGGGAAACTACAACTGTCTGATAACGGTAAACCAACTAACAAATCAAACTAGCTTCAAGTCTTTCAAAAAGTAACGTACCATAAAAGATAGCTTCTAAAAATGTCGTCCTCACTTCTAATTCCCGTCCCCAGCATATAGATCTTCACCTGAAAACAAAACATTTCAAAAATGAGGGAAAATCTCAATAATGTCTACCCCTAACGTTAAAAACAAGTTAAGTTCATTTCAATTCATTTGAGGGAGAGGGAATAAGTCAAACCATTTCACAAACCTTTAGTCCCTTAACTGTTTTCCTCAACCCAACCAAATCATATTTTATTATGCGGGCGGGATACCGCATCCCTTAAAGTAACAAATATCATACCGGATCCCAGATCCTCTGCCTACCACAGGCTACGACCAGGGTTCCAGACCCTTTGCCTACCACAGGCTACGACCAGAATATCAAGAGTTCACATTTCCGCCTACCACAGGCTACGACCAGGGTCCCAGACCCTTTGCCTACCACAGGCTATGACCAGAATATCAAGAGTTCACATTTCCGCCTACCACAGGCTACGACCAGGGTCCCAAACCCTTTGCCTACCACAGGCTACGACCAGAATATCAAGAGTTCACATTTCCGCCTACCACAGGCTACGACCAGGGTCCCAGACCCTTTGTCTACCACAGGCTACGACCAGAAAAATCAAGAGTTCACATTTCCGCCTACCACAGGCTACGACCAAGGTCCCAGACCCTGTGCCTACCACAGGCTACGACCAAATAAACCCGCTTAAAGTTTCACTTGAATTATTAGTATCTTATGCAAAGCTCAACTCACAGCTCTCAAGTCAAACCCAACCCAAGTTATCAAAACCAATAATAAAACCACTCTTAAAAGATCATCCAATTTCTCAATTCATAAATCAAAGTACAACAATTACAAACAGTTATCCAAAACAGATGATCACATTTCCACAAAAGTCCCCTTTCGGGATGCAATTCTCAAAACAAATTAGAAAACATTAAAACACATTTAAAGAGCATCCCAGTGGGGATTAGAGCATAGACATTACCTGGTTAGCTTCACTTCACAGCAAAACGAACACACTTGATCTCACTAACGACGCGAATTAGCTCGCGCCTAAAATAGAATAATTATTCTAATCAAAACGCGCCCTTCAAAGTTAGTATTAACTACCTTCTAACTAACCCTCCCCTAGGAACCCTATAGGTTCCTATCAATCATGAATTTACACTTTGAATTACCTAACACATTCCAAGTAATCGCATAATAATACCAAGTAAACCTTTTCAATCACTAACACATTCATTAGCAATTTCACATAACAAGACATATTACAGCATTCACACAAAAAGGTTCGGAACTTGACTTCCCGACATCCTATGGGTCTGGTTTTGGACTTTTCGGAAACCTCGGGATGTCTACTAAAAGTCTTAAGTTGAACTCGAGACCCAAAACACGCTTTAAGGTCATCAAAAACCGTCATCTTCCAAAACTGTCTAGACTTGACCTAGGTCTGGTAATCGGGGTATAACTCGACTTATAAAATTCCAAAGTCCGGTCCGTAAAATTCCTATGAAAGCTAACATCTAAGGAAAACTCTATTCCAAAGGGTTCGATCAAAAGACAACTACACTAACCGTGGTGACCCGATCTTTAGACCCCATCAAAACTGTCCCGTTACCGGTTTCCATTTAATTTGCAAATTCGGTTCTAACTTCCACCAATCCGATCCCGGGTTCCTAATTTGGGCTTAAAACAGTAACTAAAGTCCAAAGTAATTAACCTAATCCAACTAAGGTCCAAACATCAAACCTCCTATCATCAAAACCAAAATGTAGAACATGAAATCAACTTTAATATTTCTACTAACCCTAAAAGCATGCATGAAATATTAATACTATCCTAAACATGAATTTCTTAACCAATAAACAAGAAGGAACTTAAAGAACATGTGAATAAACTATAAAGAACATATAAACATTTAAACTACTAATCAAGAACCCCAACAACCAATTTCTTTATACAAGATTAAATCAAGAATCGTAAATTAATAATCAAGAATCGAACTTTAGTAATTCAATCAACCTAACTTATTTACAAGATTTAAACATGAAATTAAACATGAATGAACCCTAAGAGAATTAAAGAACATATGAATATTTAACTAACAATTCAAGAATTAATCTAGGTAATTATACTTTAAAGATTCGTGCATACAATAATAGTATTATCTAAACCCTAAACATGATTTACATATAATACATAATACAAGTCACACATTAGCAACAATTAATAATACAACAACTTAAATTCTAAATTATAATCAGAGGTTATAATCATAAAATTATATATATTAACTCAGATTTACAAGAATAGAATAGGGATAAGAAAGACAATAATAATATCAAAAGAACCTATACACAAGAAGGATAACTAGAATTAGGGTTTATGTAAGGGCCGGCGCTGGTGGTTTCCGGCGACTGGGTGGCGACCGGTCGAGAGGCGGCGACGTCCGTGGCGGGGCTAGGACGTGCTAGGGTTTCGAACAGCAGCAAACAAGAACGACCACGGGCTGTCTCCTTCGACTGTGGGTGTGCGACGACGGCTCCGGCGGGTGGCTGCGACTCGAGCGCGAAGCGTGATTGCGGTGGCGCGACCTCGGTTGGTGGTCGGTGGAGGGCACTCGAATGGAGGGAGATGGGTGAGAGCAAGAGAACGAAAGAGAGGGGAAGGGTGGTTGCGGTGGTCTGGGTGGTCGCCGGCGTTGGGCGGTGCGATGGCCGGCGGCTGCGGCTGGGCGGTAGAGACGGGGAGAGAGAGAGAGGGAGAGGAGGAAGAGAGGTTAGGGTTAGGGTTAATGTTAGGGTTTCGAGAGAGAAACTAGTTTTTATACTAAACACATAATTAAGGCCCAATTAGACTATTCTTAATCCTAATCCAACCAACACTAAAAATCTGATTTTTCTAAAAACAAACTAATAATAATAATAATAGTAATAATAATAATAATAACACTAATAATAATATTATTAATAGTAATCACATAGCAAAATAATATTCACGTAATTATTCATATAACACAATAATATTAATAGTAATACTAATAATGAAAAGAGTAAAACTAATAATACTAAACCTCCGAAATTATCGATATACCCTTGTTAGTCCCTCACGATCCTACGAGCTCAAGTGTTAGCAAAAATAAACACAAACGAATAATAACAAATAACGAAGTCAAACCTAATTTACTAACGACGTCACGGTCAACATCTTTGGATTTTTTTTCGGGGTTTTACATCGGCAGTCACGGCGGCAGGGGTCCCGGTGGTCGGAGTAGGACGGTCGTCGGTGTCGGGCGACGGAGCAGGCGGATGATCAAGGGCAACAACAGCTTCAAATCCTGACCCGAGTTCGTTCGTCGGAGTTCAACGTCGCCGGTGACGGAGGAGGGGTCTTCGGTGGTCGTCGGGCTCTTGGTGATCGTTGGTGTTGCGGTGGTCGACGGAAAACAACGGTGGCAGCGACGGTGATTCGGGAGGGGTACAACACTAGGGCACGGGAGATAGGAAAAAGGAGCTTGGGAGATCGGGGTGGGCTTCGAGGTGGTTCTGGGCGGCGGTTTGAGATGCGGTGGTCGGAGGGTGGTCGGTGGTGGTTGGAAAAGGTTGGGGTGGCGGCCGGCGATGAGATGAGGGTGGTCGAAGCTGGCGTTGGTGATAGTTGAAGATGGTGCGTAGTGATGGTGTGGCTGTCGGGGAGGTTGAGCAGCCACAACAGCAGAATAATATTAAGGGAATGAGGGAGGAAGAGGAAGAAAGAATGGAGGAAGAGGAAGATGATGAGAGTTGAGAGGAAGAAGAAGAGTGAAGATGATGGCTGTGGTATGTCGTTCCAACAGCAGCAGCAACATGCAGTACTATTTGTACTGCTATTACGTAGAGAGAAAGAGAGAGAGAGTGAGAGACAAAAAGAGAAAAAAAAATGAGAGCAAAGAATGAGGACCACGTGCCAGGTGAGAATAGGGCAGGGAAGGTATGCCATTGTATTTGCAGGAGAAAAACCGTTACACAGTGCGTGGGGAAAGGTTTTGGCAAAAACTGATGACATATGCATAGTGATGTCATTTTTTTATGACGTCACCAACACTAAATAAATAAAGGAAAAATTTCTATAATAATAATATATACACAGAAAAATAATAATAATATTAACAAAATCAGATAAAATTCCCCACAACTGATAAAATAAATTCTACCTGTAACCCAACAATTTCCTAACTGATATTTTTAATAATCTAAAAATACCCACGAACTTACTCGCGGTCCTAAAAGCTCCGTGTGAAAAGAAACAATCATAAAATAGATAAAAAGACGTCGTTAGGCAATATTAACGGTAATTAGACTGGCATTTTTTTCGGGGTTTTACACTTATACTCGAATTTGGGATTGAATTCATGAATTTGAGTTGTTTTTAGGATTTAAAAGAGTAAAAAACCCTAATTTGAGTACTTAGAAACTCACCCTTAAAATTGCATGGTTTAGATTGTTTGATTATATGGGTTGAATGAAATTTGTTGGATATGATGTGAATCTGAGTTTGCATGCATTAGATGATGATTGATTTTTTAATTTTCGGATTTGGAGAACAAAAATTATGGATGAATATTGTTAGAAAAGTTTGTATGAATAGGAATTAAGCTACTGTTTGATTTTTCGTGAATTATTGGCATATCCAAATTGTTTTGATGTAGGTTCAAGATGCTATTAGACAGCTTGTGGTAAATTTTCATGAATTTTGAAGTTGTATTCTGTGAGATATGAATTTTAGAGTAAAATTGCCCTGTTTTTCAGTTCAAATATGATGAAATTGTGTTATTTTGGTGAATTATGTATGTGGACTTCATGTCTCTAAATTGTACTGTACATTCGAGATGGTATATACTATGAGTGTTTAAGATTTCAAGAATTTAGGATGTTTATTTTAAGAGTTATGAAGTTTTTGAATATATATGCTTAATTGGTGTAAATTGGGCTTGTTTGTGTGCTAAGTGGAGTTATCAATTGTGAACATAATATGTATTATGCCTTGAAATCAGTAGGTATGTCAAGTATTATGATGAAAAACTTACTCATGCCTTGGAGGATGTTTATCTTGTTGACTATTATGATTTACTTACCTTTAAGAGAAAGAATATTTTGAGTTTGTTCTTGTTAATGGGGTAATTAAGCTGAGTTTGGGGAATGAGATTTGTGTCTTGCTTTGGACTATTACTTATGTGTCGTTCTAGGACTATGGCCATAGTAGTAGTGTCTTTGTGTCAGGTCCCCTAGAAGGTACCTTGAGTGGGCACTGCCCGGTCCGCCAGGATGTGATTTTCGGCCTGTTTGTTTTGGATCTATGTGAGTCCCTAGTGGGTACCTTGAGTGGGCTTTGCCAGGTCCGCTAGGATGTGAATGAGACTGCATAGTTTGTGAATTGAGGATATCTCCGTTCTAGAACGATTGGTCCCTGGTAGGTACCTTGAGTGGGCATTGCCCGGTCCACTAGGATGTGTTTGTGACCCTTGTGACATATAGGTGCTAGTCCATTGAGTAAGTTATAAGTTGAGTTCCCCTACAACAAGTTACTCTAATTAATTGAGAAAATTGTGCTATGTTATGATTTGCGTTAAGCTTTCCGAAATTGGAAGATTGTGATTATGTGTGGCTTTGATTATGAAGTGTGATCTGACTTTGATAAGAGTGTGATAGTTTGTGTAAATTATGTGATATGTATGATGAGTTATGGTTATGTTCGAGTTATTGGTCTAGCTTAGTAGGCTTTACTTCCTTTTGGACTCGAGTGAGGACTGCGAGCACAAGGGACATGATTGGTATGGGACAACCATGAATAGTTTAGTGAATAAACTAACAATAGAGTTGTTTGGGGACTTTAGTGAGTGCTAGAGCTCCTAAATCGTATATGGTATGGGACATGTATGGCTGAGTTAGTCTCGTTGTTCGTCGTATAACGCTTGTGATATTTCGTATGTGTATGTTTTGAATCTTTTAGGAAATGACTGATTGAGTTATATGAGCTTAAGGTGATTCTTTGGTATATGTTCCTTTGTCACTTCCCTATATTTGTTGCATCTTAGAAAGTAATGATATGTATATGATAATGTGCTTATGTGCAAACCTGTTAATGTGCAAAGTGTAACAACGGGGGAGATAAGGATTATTCGTTGGCTCGTGGAGCTCATGACCTCACCTTTTTTAGGTTTTGAAAGCGGAAAGGCAGGAAGGTACCTTAACGACTAGCTCTTGAGGTCTTTTGGAGTTATGACTAGGAAGGAGACTTGAGTTACATGTTTGATACTAAAAATGTTATGTATGGAAATGTATGTTTTAGATTGACTCCTTCGACCTTAGTTTAAATTTTGTTACGGAGAAAAACTTCCGCTGCTTTACAATATTTGGGAATAGTTATGGTTTAGAGTTTAGGTAGCCTTGTGGGTGTCCAAGGAGGACCTCACGGCAGTGACGTGCCTGACACCCTAGGTTGGGGCGTTACAAAAGGGCAGTGTTCTTTTGTCTCCAAATTGAAGTGGGTTTTGCACAAAGAGGGGGATGCGATGTTGTAGAGAGAGAAATGGAGAGAAGAAGAGGAGAAGCCATGGCCATGGCCATGTATGGTGGATCAAAGAAGAGGAGGGGGAGGAGAGAGAAAGGGGAAGAAGGAGAGAGAAAGGGAAAGGAGGAGAGGAGAGGTGATGTGACCAATTCAAATGCTGACTGGGTACATAATAAAGTCAAAATATATTCCTCTGGCCGCCACGTCATCTATCCATCGAGTTAAGTTCAACTTAACTCGGTGACATACTGCTCGGGGCAACAAGGGGTCAAAGTTTGTATTATTAATCACCAAATCAAAAGTTCGTATTATTAAGTCTTATATAGCCAAAAGTTCGTATTATTAGAATCCAATTTCCCTATGTTTTTAATTCTTATTTTAAGCCAATAACTTTTTTATCAAAATTTTTGGTAAGTAGTCTTTTTTTTATAATTTATTTTATTGAAAAATTATATATTAAAAATTTAATTTTATACTTTTTAAAATTTGTAAATAGTTTTTTATCGGTTATTTTTTATATATGTTTTAAAAGAATATATTGAATAATAATCTTATCAAACTTTGCAAAATATTAACATAAATAAGTATTAAGTATATTAATTTTAAGAGAGAAAGGATCCACATTGGATGTTTTAAATAAAAAATAGAAATTATATATGATCTCATTAAAATTCCAAAATTTAGAAATAAATTACACATGCTCTAACTGTACGCTAATAGACAAATGATTTGATAAAAAAAATAAAAAATAGACAAATGATAGATTCCCGCCCGTTGGAGGCTCCTAAAATTTCAAAATCAGATAAGTAGTTTCGGTTCACTTTACTGCACTGGTTTTCAAATTCTCAGAGCCCCCTTTCTCTTTCCCTTTCTCTCACTCCAATGGCTCCCGCATTCATCTTCCCTCCAAATCTCCACTCCCTCGAACAAGACCACGAAGATGACAATCTTCTCTTCGCTAAGAACCCTATCAACGTTGCCTCTCTCCGTTCTTCTGATCTCGAAGAATTCGTCAAAGGTACCCCTCCTTCCTTATCCCAATTTCCAAACCCTAATTCATCAATTCTTCCACTAATTCTCCTTGTTTTTCATTTTCAGGTGTCTCGTTTGATCTATCTGATAGGGAGCTCTTCTGCATCGAAGATCAGGATGTGTTTGATAGGGTTTATTCACTGCTTAAGGCTTTCTCTGCCTTAACACCAGCTTCTAAATTCAACATTGTTGAATCTTTGCGCTCCAATTTCAGTGTTCTTCTTCCCAATGTCGATTCCATCTCTCGCCTGTCTAATTCAGCTCAGGATGATGATGATGATGATGGTGATGGTGGCAGCGTTGATGCTGTTATGCTTGAGAGATTGGCATCTCATCGGAACGCTTTCAAGATCTACACCTTTTTCCTCTTTCATGTTGTTCTTGCAGAGGAGGCCAGTGGTAATACAACCGTGGCTTCTAAAGTAAGGATCCAACTCTATCCCAACACTTTTACTTGTTGGTTAGAGTTCAAATTTTTGGTAAAGTCAAGACATTATGGAGAACTACGGATCCTAGATGTTTGCTTTCCTTGTGTAGACAGATGCATGTTAGTTGTAACCCTTAACGAGTTGGTTTTGGTTGATATCTTTCTCATTGCCTTGCACCTTCAACTGTCAACTTTGCTTAAGCATTGCTGACACTCTGGTATAAACGTTATGTCTCTAGAATATCTCCTTGAATTTGATAAAACTTAGAATTGATATGAAGCCAAGACATAACGTAAAAGCTTAGGCTGTCTATTGTAGAAACTACTGACAAAGCGCATAGATGAAAATCCAAACTGAAGCAGCATAAAATTCCAAATATCAAAGTTTGCTCATGGAATATGGACCTTAGCTGTCTACAAGCCAAGATTAGCTTCATAAGAAAGGGTTAGCTCATTGTGGAGGATGCTCGTGCTGTACTTCCCACAAATAAGTTAGAGATTTTGACATTTCGTCATGCTGAGGATTGTCATATCTTCATTTTGGGTTCTACAGGACTTCCATCCCCATAGGAATTCTAATGATTGGTCACAACAATAATAGGCATGGATATTTAGTATCTTACCGCATGGCAGGTTTGATTGTGACAACCAACAAATGGTTCAACCGTTTAACAAGAAGAGGTTAACCAAAAAACTAGAGTCAAGTGTCTAGTGTGTACTTTATTTTCGACTTAGGTTGAAATTATTTATCCATGTGTTGATGTTCATTTGAGTTGTGTTGCAGTCTATATCTATACATTTTTCTACTGCATATCAAGTCGTGAAAGTCTCATTTGTTGGGTGGGCAGCCTGCAGCCAGTAGTCGGAAGAAACTCCCCATAAATGCATGGAAGTGGGAAGGACAGAGAGGCCGAATCCTAAATTTGATTGCCAACTCGCTAGAGGTCAACCTATCGTTGCTCTTTGGAGCCACAGATCCTGACGAGAATTACCTGTCTTTCATTGCAAAGTAAGATATACAAATTACTGTTACTGTTGTTTCTCTTCTAGATTTCTTCATAACACTATCTCATTTACTTTAGGAATGCATTTCTCTTGTTTGAGAATCCCATGCTGCTGAAAGACTCTGACGCAAAGGATGCTTTATGTCGCATAATTGGGACCATTGCCACCAAGTATCACTACACGGCACAATCATGTGCCTCGATTGTTCATTTGTTACACAAGTATGATTTTGTTGTTACTGCCATGGCCGATGCAGTGGCAGGGGCTGAGAAGAAGTATTTGGATGGGAGCTTGGCTACCTCCCTCATCAGGGAGATTGGAAGAACAAACCCAAAAGATTATGCCAAGGATAGTGTAGGAGCTGAAAACATAGGGCGTTTTCTTGTAGAGCTGTCTGAGAGGCTTCCAAGGTTGGTCTCAACTAATATTGGCATTCTTGTCCCACATTTTGGGGGTGAATCTTACAAAATTAGGAATGCCCTTGTGGCAGTACTAGGAAAATTGATTTCTAAGGCATTTAAAGATGATGAGGGTGAAGTCAGTTCCAAGTCAGTTCGGTTGCGAACGAAGCAGGCTATGTTGGAAATTTTGCTGGAAAGGTGTCGTGATGTTTCAGCCTACACAAGAAGTAAGGTGCTTCAGGTCTGGTCTGAGTTGTGTGAAGAGCATTCTGTTTCTATAGGTTTGTGGAATGAAGTGGCAGCTGTTGCTGCTGGAAGATTGGAAGACAAAAGTGCCATTGTTAGGAAATCTGCTTTAGGTCTACTCATTGTAATGTTGCAGCATAATCCATTTGGGCCTCAACTTCGAATAGCCTCTTTTGAAGCGACACTTGAGAAGTACAGAAAGAAATTAAATGCTCTTCAGCCTGAGGAGAACGCAGAAAGCAATCATGATGGTTCACAACCTAATAATGAACCATCAATTGAGGATGCACTCTCCAGTAATGTAAATACTGAAACCAGATTGAATGATCAGCCTGATAGCTTACCTGATAGTTATTTATCCCAGGTTGAAGAAAGGAGTCCTCAGAAAGATAATTCCGTTCCAGATGTTGGAAATTTGGAACAGACGAGGGCTCTGGTTGCTTCACTTGAAGCTGGGCTGGCCTTTTCTAAGTGCATATCTGCAACCATGCCAACCCTTGTTCAACTGATGGCATCATCTTCTGCTACAGATGTTGAAAACACTATCCTCTTGCTTATGAGGTGTCGACAATTTCAGATTGATGGATCAGATGCCTGCCTTCGAAAAATGTTTCCTCTGGTATGGATTTAGTTGGCTCTCCCACCTAAAACGTTGCATTGTTCAGCATGAATATATTTATATGTGTGTGTGTTAGCAGGACTATACTGGGGTTTGTTTTTGTTGTCGTTGTTGTTGTGTGTGTCTGTGTTCGTGCGTGCGTGTGCAAGTACATGTGTGCGTAAACGTGTGTATGTATGTGTGCATACATGTGCGTGTATATTGTGTACACACATACATGTATGAATGTATGTATGTACGTATGTATATTTAATTGTATCTCATATTCCAGATTCTTAACTGGCACTTCTCTTTTCCTATCATTATGCAGGTTTTTTCTCAGGACAAGTCCATATATGAAGCTGTAGAGAATGCTTTCATTACAATATATGTAACAAAAAATCCCCTGGAGACAGCTAAAAATCTTTCAAATCTGGCCATTGATTCAGATATTGGAGACCTCGCAGCTCTGGAATTAATAATTGCTGCCCTAGTCTCGAAAGGGGATATATCTTCTACAGTGGTAATTATTTGTGTTCTATGGATTGCTCACTGACCCTTCTATTCAGAATGATAATTTATTGAATATGCACCACTGTATGTGAGATCTTCTTCAGATAAGTTTCTGTCAGGTCCAACAAGTTGTATTTAGCATATGCATTTAACTGCCTTGTAACTTCAAAACTCTCCTTAAAGACCTTACTTTATCTGGAGGGATCACGATACACAGTGAATTAGCAAACATACGACTTTCTCCGTGTACTAGTAATGATTAGTGGAGCTGCGTAGGTTTCAAGATGTGCACACAAGCAGATCTTAATTAATAGGCAGTGTTGGCATCTGTTTGTTGGAACTTGTCTGATTTATCATTCTTCTCCTGCCTTGGCCACCATTCTCGAATTACTAAGCTATTGATTTTGGATTCAGTTTTGGTCTTCTTGAATGTTTTCATGTTTTTGTGTTAAATTCGTAGATATTTTATCGACTTTGCGTTAGCAGGACTATACTAGGGTATGTTGTTGTGCAGTCGTAGATTTTCTGGAACAAATAACAGTTTTTGGGATTTCACTCTGCTCTACTAATAGAGAAAAGAATATGATGTATCATGTATGTCACAGGTTAATGAGTTCTTTTGAAAATTGGTATCATGTAACTAGTGGTGAGATTCATCTGCAAAATGCTGATGCTCCTTTGACAATATTGATACATAATGATGATAAACAATAGTGCAAATTCCCAATAGGTTGTACGACTAGTAGCTATTTCTTATGTTTTTGTGTGTGTGTGTGTGTGGGGGGGGGGGGGGGGTCGTGTGACTGTGGCCTCCAATTGCATCTGGAGTTCTTTGCTGCTGTATCTGTCTAAATCAAGTTCCTCACGAAGGTACAACTTTTGCAGATATCAGCACTATGGGACTTCTTTTGCTTCAATATACCGAGAACCACGGCAGAACAGAGCCGTGGTGCCTTATCTGTTCTCTGCATGTCAGCAAAGTCAAGTAGTGGAATTCTAGGTTCACACTTGCAGGATATAATTGATATTGGATTTGGCCGATGGGCGAAAGTGGACCCTTTACTCGCCAGAACAGCCTGTACTGCTCTTCAGAGATTATCAGAAGATGACAAGAAAAAACTTCTATCAAGTAATGGAAATCGTATTTTTGGTATGTTGGAGAGTCTAATTACCGGTTCTTGGCTGCCAGAAAGCATATGGTACAGCGCTGCTGATAAAGCAATTGGTGCAATTTATACAATTCATCCAGCTCCAGAAATTGTTGCTGCCAGGCTGGTTAAAAAATCCCAGAGTTTTGTGTTTGATTGTGGTGAAACTGATAATATAGAGACCAATGAGGACAGTGACATTGCTCATGCTCCCACCACTGTTCAAGTTGGAAAGCTTAGTAGGTACTTATTTGTAGTAAGCCATGTTGCTATGCATCAATTGGTATATATTGAATCTTGTGTTCGAAAGATTCAGAAACAGAGGGCAAAGAGGGAGAAGACAGGTACTGAAAGTGACGGTAGCTGTCCTATGCATGATGCAGCAAAGGTGAGTTCTATCGCAACTCTTTTTCAAGTAACGTTAATAAACAGTACCTAATTCAACTGTCAACCTCTTGAAATTTCTATTAATTTATTTGAACATGCTTTCTTGCAAAGTGAAAATGTGTTCCCTGTGCTTATTACAGGATACTGGAATAAATGCTGAACTTGGTGTTGCTGCCTCTGAAGATGCAATGCTAGATTTGCTAGCTGATAGGGCTGAGAAAGAAATTATTTCTGGAAATTTAGAGGAAAAAAACTTGCTTGGATATTGTGCCCCATTTCTGTCAAAGTTGTGCAGAAACTTTGGTTTGATGCAAAAGGCAAGTCCTTCAATTGGTGAATGTTGCTATTAGTAATGTTGAATTTTTGTGAGATGAACTCTGATCACAGTTAGGATCTATATTTCGAATGATGGTTTTTGTTTGAAGGTTACTTTTTCTTGGGATATGTGATTTGAAGCCTGATATTTTGTCCTATCCTTCCAGCATCCGGAACTTCAGGCTGCTGCCATGCTTGCTCTCTGTAGGTTTATGATTGTTGATGCAGATTTCTGGTGAGCATACCTGCAATCTCTCTGCTCAATTTTCCTGGTTTACCTGACAGTTTACGCAATCTTCTATTTTTGTTGTGCATCCAGTGAAGCAAATCTCCAGCTGCTCTTCACAGTTGTGGAGAGTTCAGCATCAGAAGCTGTCAGATCAAACTGCACCATTGCTCTTGGAGATTTGGCTGTTCGTTTTCCTAATTTACTAGAGCCATGGACAGAAAATATGTACTCTAGATTGCGTGATCCTTCAGTTTCGGTTAGGAAGAATGCAGTCTTGGTGCTGTCTCATCTTATACTGAATGACATGATGAAGGTAAGGGCAAAGCATTTGTGCTTAAACTTCAAATATTGGAAGTATTGTCTGATATTTAAACTGTATAATTAGGTCAAAGGATACATCAACGAAATGGCTGTTAGATTGGAGGATGAAGATGAAAGAATTTCAAACCTGGCCAAACTCTTTTTTACCGAGTTGTCTAAAAAAGGTAATTTGCAATTCAAGATTGGAGGATGAAGATGAAACCCCATATTCCACAACTATTGCACAACTATTCCTCAACTCTCTCTCTCTCTCTCTCTCTCTCTCTCTCTCTCTCTCTATCTCTCTCTCTCTCCCTCCTTCCCTCAAATATAATAATAGTTCTCTGATGTTCCTCAGGGTCAAATCCAATATATAACTTACTTCCGGATATTCTTAGTAAGCTTTCTGCTCAGAATTTGGAGAGGGAATCATTCTGCAACATCATGCAGTTCTTAATTGGTTCAATTAAGAAGGTATAGATTCTCCCTCTTTAATTAAAATTTAATTCTTTTTTCCCATTTGGGTATTTACGATTTTTCCCCTGGATTCTTCCCAGGATAAACAAATGGAAGGATTAGTTGAAAAACTTTGCAACCGGTTTAGTGGGGTTACAGGTACATGTGAAACTTAGATGCCTATGTATTCTGCGTTCTTTCACTCCGCATTTACCACTTTGGTCTGATGACACAGTTTTGAGAAATCTAATTGCTGCTTCTTAATTGAATGTCCATATGGTTGAACTCATCAGAATGATTACAACTGTATTGTTTTCTGCTTTCGTCTCATTGAAATATACTTTGCTGCAGATATTAGTCTGTGGGAGTGTCTTGCATATTGTCTCTCTCAGTTGGCTTTCACTGAGAAAGGAATGAAGAAGCTCATAGAGTTGTTCAAGACATATGAACATGCTTTGTGTGAGGATTCTGTGGTGGACCATTTCAGAAATATAATAAGCAAGGTACTGCCTAGTATTTCACAAGTCATATTTGTGTGCTAGATTAGATATCTAGGTAGACTGTTTTTTAATGCATAGGATTGGAATAAATCAGGGAAAGAAGTTTGCAAAAGCAGAGTTGAAATCGGCAATTGAAGAATTTGAAGAAAAGCTGAACAAGTTTCACCTTGAGAAGAAGGAGCAAGAAGCCACTGCAAGAAATGCAGAAGCTCACCGAAATAAAGTTGGTACCCTGGAAGGTCTAATTGTTGATGGTAAGAATGAAGAAGAAAATGCAGATGACGATCCTGGAGAAGGTACTTAACGCCATCTCTGTTTCGATATTTGTAACTATTCTTAAATTTCTTCTCTGTGTATTATAATTTGCAGTTTCTTTAAAAACGGCTATGTGCATTCTACAACCTAGTATCGGAACCAGATTCATTGTGGTTTGGGAACCTTTCAAATATGATGTATCAAGCTATAAAATACCCTCCCTCCTGGGGAAAAACAGAAAAGTGAAGAAGGAATATCCTGAATTGATCCTCTTGTTCCAGGTCTAGTGTTTCAGCAAGTAGTTTAAATAGTGATATTGATAAGTAGATGAGTAAAACTATGATAAACCAATAGAATGAATGAATGGCAAATAAAGAAAAATGAGCTGCTATACCTGCTCATCATACATGATTACATCCTATCAGCTGGGTAGAATGTCTACCCAACGGATCAAGCCTCCTAACTCATCCGTTAAGGCAAAATAATATTCTGTCTTACTGAGGTAGCCTTCAGCAATGCTTTCAAATAGTCTGCTCGAAAGGGTATCAGAACATTGTGTACTCGTCTGAACCTTTAGACTGTAGCCAACTGTGGTCACTAACCAGTGCCAACTCTGAATGCCTCTTTGGTCCTTACTGTGCCAAGTTAATTAAAGTATCCTGCATCAAAGATGGTGGGATTTTGGGCACAGAAATAAACCAACGAAAGATTATTCTGGAACCATAGGACACAGCAAGTCTCTTCATTTGACTGGGGTAGGTCAAGTTTAGCAGTCTTACTGTATACAAAGAGTTCTAGTGGTGGAGTTCTTCCAACCTGCTTCTCAGTGCTGCACTTCTTTCCTTTGTTAGAACTTCTTAGCAGCTTTATTATAAATGATGTACTGTAAATTCTCAGTCTTTCAGTGGATTGAGTTGATAAGAACTGTATTTTACAAATTATATCGTAAAAAAAATAAAATGAAACATATTTCATTTCCAGGCCTGTTAGATATATATTTAGTAGTAAAAGGAGCACTTGTGATGCTGGATTTTTTTTTTAGTATTAAAGTACATACTCACTGAGGATATGGCTGTGTACAATTGACCTCCCAGACTGCTCTTTGCAATGTTAATTAGTAAATGACAACTAGAGGATATGGCTGTGTACAATTTGCCAGCCTACAGTGCTCAACAACCCCCCCCCCCCCCCCAAAGTAATAGTGTTCATGGATAGACAAAAATGGCATTAGTACGTTACTGGGACATGATGTTCTCATGATTTCACAGCTTCCAGCTAAAACATTTTTATTGGCTATAGAAGTTGATAAAAAGTAACAACTGCAAACTAAAGTCAGCCTGAATCTGCATGGCAATTTGAACTGAACCCAGGGGTTAGGGGATAAGTGTTGTGATGGGAAAAGTTTATCGATTGTTAATGCAAATTGAATTCAATCTTAATGTGGTCTATAGTGTGACATTTATCCCAGTGGAAAGTTTACTGGATGTATTTCGCACATCTATTGAAAGTTTTATTGAAGTAACATGGATAATTGTTTTAATCTAGGTTCGTCATTCTGTGTTTGTATGTTTTGTATATGTGATGAGTCTTCTCTTTGTTGAAGGTGGCATAGCTGGAGAGGTCATTGACCCTTCTGTAGAGAGTCCTCATTCAAACAGTGTCGCTAAATCAAATTCTGATGAAGCAGAAGATCAATCTACTATTTCCAGTGAAGTAATACAATCGCAAACCAACGAAGAAGAAGTATTGTCGCCAATTGTTAATCAGATAGGTATCTACGAGCAAAAGCACATTTTTGCATTTGCAATGGCATGGAGAGTAGTATTAAGCTTTTAGGCTATTAGCTTGTTTGTCTATTTCACAGAACTGCTAACAATTTTTCTGCAATCAGATAAGCCAAAACCCAGAGGGAGGAGATCAAAAGAAAAAGATCAGAATGTTGTTACGTCTGGAACAGTCAGGACCAGGAGAAGCACGAGATCAAAACAAGGGTTAGGCTTCCATTCTTAATCACTAAATTTTCACAAGCAAAACATGTAGTTTTCTCTCTATTTTGGTCTTACGTTTCTTTCGATCATTGAGTATTTCTGGCACCTTTACTTTGAAGCCTATGATTCTATTACCATTGCAGTAGTATTTAGAAATATTTGGCTTTTATGTCAAAATTAAGGCTGCATAGATATAATTGTGCACAGATCTTACTTTGGGTTTTATGTCAAAATGTAGGTCAGGGTAAGGGAATGAATTGGTAATGGTTTGATGGCTAAGCTAGATGGAAATGCTTCATTTGTTGTGTGGTGTAAAAGCTGGCGTGGTTGTAAAGGAAGGCTTGTTGAAGATCAACCGAATGCTATTTCTACTTTGTCTTTCAAGTGTGATTACTTGTCGATGTCAAAAGTTGTAACTCCAAGTTTGGTTAAATATGTTGTATACAGAAGTATAATTCTAATCTCACAGTAGTCTTGTATTGTTCATGTATGGTGAATGTAACTCATATTGTCATGATTATTGATACGAATTAAAACAACAATTATTAGAACTAGAATATATGATAGTTATGTTGAACAGTTTAGGATAACTGTGGTTTCATTCATTCGTAAAGCATAGTTATGTACAATTGCAGTTGAGTATTGCTGGTTAAATAGGTGTGATCAAAGCACATAGTTTACAGTAAGGCTCTTGGTTCATCATTCCTATAAGCTTATGAGGAGATGAACACTAAACAAGGGCTACACCTTTGACAAGTTCTGTGACAGCCAAGGCAACAAGACCCAACATTGCAAGGCGGCCGTTCCAAAGCTCAGCGTAGGAGTTCATGAGTCCATCAGTTTGTTGTTCAGGAGTCTGTTCTCAGAAAAGGGGCACCAGTGATGCTACCGATAAAAGGATGTTTCTCCTCCAGAACCATTGCACTCCTTCATTTGATATCTGATCGAACATGTTTGTGCCCTTTGACAGCTCCATTGCTACAGCCGCCACAAACCCGATCATTGCTAGCCTACCATTGATCCTCTCCGGTGTCAGCCTGCTGAATGCAAATACTGTTGATTTGATTCGGTGTAGGATGAGTATTTACTCGGGTATTCAAGTGGGTCGAAGGCATACTTTCTCTCCTTCAACTTATATAATTGTTGTATATAGTTTGCAGGATAAAACACTTGCCTTGTATGAACTTAGATTCAAACTCTCGTGTCAACCTTAGAGATTGTGGCCACCAAAACCAAGGAGATGAGATTAGAATGAACATGATGGATCCTATATCACCAACTTGCAAATGACACTTTTAGACTAGGTACTATTTGACATCAACTTGAAATGACATTATATCCACTCTATTTATAAGTCATGAAGAGGCACTTGGATATGGTGGATATGAATAAGATTTATCCTTGTCATTTTTGGATAATTTAGATAATAAAATAATTAATTTAATATTATCCACTCATAAAATGTATGAAAGTATGCCTAAACTATCCATGCATAAAATCGACTAAATATTATCAACGTTCCCTCCTTGCTTGACAACACATACATGTGTTACCCTTAATAGGGCCAATCAGGTCTCGAAAAGTCTACCTGACTTTTCCTTGTACCCAATAACCCATCTTATGAGTTATGAGTTAACTTAGATAAAACCGAGCCATTAAACTTATTATACACTTGAAATTATCCAACAATCCCCCGCCATTTCGAGTGTCTGGAATTATTAACCAATATTCCAACACCCCCGCCATTTGTGACATATCATAAACACACAACTTGAATCACCAAGAGAGTAAGGAATTGTTATGTATCATGGATAGTGTCTTGCAACTTGAACTTCCATGTAGTGAAGATAATTACAAATGTATGAACGTGATGGTTGACTAAGCATTGAACTTCACATCCTTGTTGACCATTTGGATACATTTCATTGACACAACTCATCAACTAAGATTCCTTGAACTTACGGCACTGTTATCCGCCATGCGTCACATATCCTCTCGTGAGCAAATCGAAGCCAAGCCCATTAGCTCCTTGAGGCGGCTACACCTCGTGCTCACATAGGTAGATTGAAACTTATATGCTCCTGTGATTGAGCCCCCATCCTTAACTAGTCCATTAAGAGTAAACACTCAACCTCTAAACATTACAGCTTAAACACAATACTTAACCTTGGGACAATTTAAAATCTGTGCTATCACAATAACTATCTAATAGAGTCACCCTCCGAGAGTTTGACATCAAGTCAAGTATCAAGAAGAGGCACTATTATTAGTGTTTGTTAAAATTTGGCTTATTCCTATCCCCCTTGATAATATAAAATTATCAAGTCCGTGTTTAGTCCTTTAACCAAAGGATCAAACCGAGGTCTTACTTAAACAACTTGAAAAAAGTGACCTACTTCACCCTTGACTTGTATATAAAGATCACTAGATAAAAACATATATTTCCATGATCATTATTAAACTTTGAAGATAGTCATACTTAGTAACACTTGTAACTTAAACTTGAGTACTTAAATACATCGACACCGTACATACTACTAAGCCATTGTATTACAGTTCGATACTAATATCCATACAATTAAACCATTCTATTACATCTCGATACTTAGAAGGAAACTTAACTTTCACAATCAATATCGATCAAACCATCATATTGTAGGCGATGAACTTGAATACTTAAACTTTACTTGCAATCAATATGACTTAACTTTTCATATTGTAGGCCTATAGCAATCAATATTGTAGGTCTTAGCAACCAATATGATTAAACTATCATATTGTAGACTCTTGACAATCAATATTGTAGGCCCCATAGCAATCAATATTGTGGATTTATAAAAATGATTAAACTATAATGTTGTAGGCTAGTGTGATAATCAATATTGTAGGCTTATTAAGATTAACCTCACTTTAAACCTTGTACTTATTGAAACCATACTTGTAAGCTTAATCTTAGCATGTAATTAAACCATTACAACTTAAACTTAATATAAACTTTATTAAGTTGTCATGGAGAATAAATTCCTTACTTATACACTTATTCAATTTAAAACACCATCTCATATATGTAATTAAACTATTACATATTAAACATTTGCTACAATATTTTTAATTAAAAATTAATTACATTTTACTTTAATTTGCCACAAATACATATTCATGATCTATAAGATCATCTTATAGAGAATACTACTTACTTGGAATATGAATAAACTTTCACATTTAACTTATAAAATATTCTCTTCATAAGTATATATCCAAAAAAATAACCATGGATTATAATCATACACTAGCCAATTTTAAACTTAATAAAATCCATCTATAAAAACACATAGTCATGGACATATACATTTCTTTTCAAATGTACATAAGATATACATTTCTTTTCTTGTAGCAAAACTTAAACTTGAACATACATACTTGAATAATATATATAAAACTTAATCAATTCATAGACTAACACTTATAACAAGATCATCTTGTACTCAAATAAAACAATATTTTACATATTGTCAACTTATTACATGATCATAAAATTATATAGTCTACATAACATATGTATTAATAAAATCATGCAACATCATAAATTATAACATGGATATAACATGTATAAAGTAAATCATACTACTTAAATCACATATCCATAAAATTTATGATAAATAAATCTTATAAACAGAACTAAAATTTGGATAAAACCAATTAATCATGCAACAGACTTATTTACATGTATGACATAATCGGAAACAAGGTGCCATCCTTCAACATACCCATGCAAATATTAAACCAAAAAGGTAAGGTAATTTCCAACTTTTGGCAATTACAGTAATTACCGTAATTCCCGCGATGTGTATCGTACATGTGGCATGATCAGATCTCATACGTCCATTTTATTTATTTTCAAAAATATTAATTTTGATTTTTAAATTGTGAAAATTATGTATAATTAATTAAAAATTAATTTTTTTTCAAGGATCTTGTTTGTTAACTATGAGCTAGTCTATAATATCCCGTGTAATGCATGGATAATATTTCAATAATTTTACGTTATTTATTTTCTAGAGTAATTTTATAATAATTATTAATCCAATATTATAAAAATATTATTTTTTATGGATAAACTATCATTTGAGTTTATTTTATTTCATGTCCATAATGATTATGGATAAATAGTTTAATTTTATTTTTCGACTTAAGAAGGATTGAAGGATGCTTGTTTTTTTGAAAAAACTGTTGCGACAACAACTACGTGATAATTATATTTTCTTATTATTTTCCATTATATATTACGTGGATTTTAACCTCTTGTTCAACTTTTTAATCTATACTTATTTGAATTTCTTATTCTTGTTTTGGTAGCTTACATATAATTTGAATTTGTTTTATTGTTAAAAATATATATAGTAGTTTCAATCAAAAATTTTATTTTCTAAGATAGTTATTAAAAAGAATACAAAACAATGTTATAGCTTTTTCATGAAAATTTTACTTTAGTATCTGTTATTATATTTTATTTCTAAGGTTCTGGTCATAATATTATAATAGTAAATTAATGAAACAAAAAGTAAAAATTGCTCTAGTTTGGTATTACATATTTGTAATTTATGTATGTATTGATCTTATGTATTTCTATTTCTTTTTTGAAAAATTTAAAATGTTCTAATTGTGTATGCATTAAATATTGGTAACTTATGAATGACTTTAGGTATTTCTTTTTCATTTTTATTAATATTATATTTATGAATGTAATAATAAATTATGTAGGTTTGAAATTTGCTTTGGAATTCACCAAACCTTCTAAATTATTTCTTTTAGGTTTGGATTTTCCTTAGAAGCTTGTGTTTTAATAGATTTAATAGATTATGATGGATACCGGATAAAAAGATTGAAACAAATTTACCGACCTCCATTGTTTCCGGGGACCTTTTGCCGGAGATACAACTACTGCGAGAAATATTCCCGCGGCCAAGTCCTCGCTCGGATGCAATCCCGAGACCAGCTACTCCCGATCTGCTACCCTCGACGCCATCCAAAACTGATTGTGAAAAAATGCGAAATGAAATCGTACTGTGCATGGCCAGTGTTTGAGAACATCATTGTTCTCCGCACCGTAACATCGATCGTTCAAAATTAGTCTTGGAAAAGCGGTCGGTGGCGGTGAGCATCTTTGCGTCAAGCGAAGGCGAATATCAGGGGCATCGTTAATCCCGGAAGGCAGAAGGGTTTTGAAACTTAAATTCCAAGGTATGTTGTATACAATGCCAAAATATTGCAAAAATAATCACTTAAAGACGCATGGTTGAATGGGTAGAGATTTATTTACTATAGGATACGTTGCAAGTTTGAATCTCATAGCTTCAACTTTTTTCAAAATTTGAAAATAAATAAAATCAAATATGAGATTTGATCGTGGACATCGCGGGAATTACCGTAATTATCATAATTACCAAAAGTTGGAAATCGCTATACATGCTTCCAATATTAAAACAAATCCATGGCCAATGACAAACCAATTAAAACATGCTTGAATATGGATATTCACAAGTGGTTATTGGAAGTTAACTAACTAACACATCAGCTCCAACAACCCTTAGCCAAGAGAGGGGACGACAAGCATTCAATTCGCCTCCCATGCTTTTATCAATCATCCATGGCAAATACAAAACGTACTCAAATATGTCTCAATAACATGCATCTTAGCACATCATTCCACTTAGGTATCCATTTATCTTTGAAAACGACGGAATGTCGTTTGTAGGATAAAAACACTTACCTTGTAGGAACTTAGATTCAAACTCTCATGTCAACCTTAGAGATTGTGGTCACTAAAAACCAAGGAGATGAGATTCTCATTGGAATGAATATGATGAGTCCTTTATCACCAACTTGCAAATGACATTTTTAGACTTGGTACCATTTGACATCAACTTAAAATGACATCATATCCACCCTATTTATAAGCCACGAAGAGGCACTTGGATATAGTGGATATGGATAAGATTTATCCTTGTCATCTTTGGATAACTTAGATAATAAAATAATAAATTTATTATTATCCACTCATAAAATGTATGAAAGCATGCTTAAACTATCCATGCATAAAATCGACTAAATATCATCAAAGTTCCCTCCTTGCTTGACAACACGTACTTGTGTTACCCTTAATAGGGTCAATCCGGTATCGAAAAGTCTACCCGACTTTTCCTTATACCTAATAACCAATCTTATGAGTTAACTTAGATAAAACTGAGCCACTAAACTTATCATACACTTGAAATTATCCAACAAATACATCTCCGAATTTTGTGCTTACCTGTTAACGTGATGGGTATATTCATGCATGGTTAGATCGTTATAATAGTCGTCAATCAAACATTCACTTTTCTCTTTGGATCAAAAGAGTGAATATATGTCAATCGAAACGACATGAAATGGCTCTAAACAGCAAGTTTCCATTATAGAAATGGATGATTTCCATTATGCTAACTTTCAAAAATAAGAGACTTACTAATACAACTGTACAAAAGCTATGTAATTCACAATGTTTATTATATGCATATATGCTTATGTGTATAAATGAGACGGTGAAATTGAAAGATCATCCTGAAAAAGCATATGAAATTGTATTTGTAACAACTCAAACGTGAACTTCTGTTAATTTAAAGAATAACTATAGGGTTGTGAGTGGTCACTTTGTTGACAATGACTGAAATTTTCATAAAACCAATCTAAATCTTTTGTACGGTTTCTTGTCACAAAGGTTAAAATCATCATACAAACTGAAGCGATTAGGAATTAATTGGTTCAAAATATCGTACCTTGTTCTCATCGGTTACAACTGGATTTGACTTAGAGAAGGATGAGGCAACCTTGGTTTTGTTCTTGGTGTCTAAGCACTTAACTTGGAAAGCAACATGCTTGTCCGAGCGAGGCACGCCTCTGAATGGAGAGGCCATGGTAGACCTCCTTGGGGCATTGGCCAAGGGCCCAGCTGGGCTAGCTAGGAGAGCTTGCATTGACATGACCATCATTTCAACCTTTATTTATGACCTATGCAAATGCACTCTACTCTCTCACAAATACTCCAAAGAACACTGATAACTATATATCTATATCTGGATTTTGATTTCTTTCTTTCTTTCTTTTATTGTCTTTACTTTTTTGGTGAACGCTGATAACTTTCAGTTTGTATTCGTCGTTATAACAAAGTGTAGGGGTAAAGCTTTGTATTTATAGTAATTAGGGAAGACGAACACCCAAATTTTGACCGTTATATTTATTGTCGACGTGTGTGAAGGCAATAGGGATCATGTAGAACTACATGGGCACACAAATGAATGTTGGGTGTGGCATCATCTGGACTTCACATTAACAACTTGCATATCAACTTTAGTTTGTTGTGGCCAGGAATCTTGGAGGGTTTTTGTGCAGCTACTTTATGTGTGTCACCCTTAATCATGATTATTAAGGAAATTTGTGGAGTTTCCTCTGTGACAAAAAATGACAAACTATTACAGCCTCGGAACTTGGAAGCGGGAGCACATGTAGCTCATGTTTTATCATGCAATTTCCTGAAATTTCTAAGATATTGTCTATAGAGGAAGATTGTATTTCACACTGACACACTCCTGAGATTTAGGAATTAATATTCTATATTCTATATATGTTTATAAGGACATTAATTTTGCCAGATTCTATGATAGATTGATAGTTTAGTTTATTTTTAAATTTTTTTTAAAATTGTGATAGTTGAAATGTATAATTATGCTAAATTCTACCTTTAAGAAAACTAACATTAATATATTGATTGAAGAATTTGTTACAATAAGTAGTCTTACTTGTTGAGATATAATTTTTTAAAAAATTCAATACTTTTAAAGAGATTTTATCAATAATTGGTTTATTTTTCAATTATCATAGTTGAAAAGTATGTGCTTTTACCATTGATTATGCCATAAAATATTAAAACCAATGAAGACTATAGATAAGAATCAACCTTCCTCATATTGTATTCGAAACAAGGTTAGCATTCTTGTGCGTAATCAACATCATGTCCTAACACGTCAACATCAGATGGAACGTTGGATGACCCAGCCTACCGTGTCAATGGGGTCGATAGCCTGGCCAACATTCAACAGTGATGTCAATGGGCAAATGCCACCATTAGCATCCAGTATTAACATGCGAACACTAGATGCTAACATGACAGCGGGGCTCATTAACACTTCAACATTGGATGATGACGTGTGATAAGGGCATATATTGACATAATTTTGGAGCATTCTGATAGGGAAATTTGGGGATTAATGTGTTTAATTGTTCTTTTATGTCCATATTTCGTTATGTTAATTGAGATCTGGTTGTTTTGTACAATTTGTGCATATTAGTGTTATGAACTCCAAAGTTCATATACGTTCCTTTATTCCTAATTCAAAGAGCTTTCAACAATATATTATAAACTAAATTTCGAGTTGAGATGAAGGAGTTATGAGTGAGATATCAAAAAGTGTGCGAAAATCGATACATGTCCACTCTTTTGGTCACCGTTTCTTCCACATACATGCTATGACTTTGAGGCTCATACCAATCTTTCCAATAGCTCAAGAATCAAGTTAATCGGACGTCGGACGAGGATATATGGCCAAAACGAGTTGACCTAGAAATTTTCAGAGCTGACATGACCCTTGTTGGTTATGCCACGATCCGTGTCAGCCTTCAAAGAGCTTAATTTCCCCAGAAACTATCAACACGACTCGTGTTGAGGTTGACACGGTTGGTGTTGACCCCAACACGATCCGTGGCGAGCGCGACCATTGGAATTTTACCGTTTCTCGTCCATTACTATACAATCAATGAATTCGACTCTTTCATTCATCATCCACCATCGTCCACGACCATCCAATACTCCTTCCATACCATCCATCTCCATCACTACCATCATCCATCTCCCACCATTCCGTACAATAATCAAGAGTTTGAGAGCGAATTGAAGATTGAAGATTACTCAAGATGGATTCGATGTTGGAGGAGCAAAAGTCCATAGTTGCAAAATTCTTTCAAGGGTTTTCCGCACAACTTCGGTTAGTTCTTCATTCTCTTTAGATTTATATGCTTTCTAGAGTAGAATTTATGTGTTTTTATAATTTTAGACATAATTAATGAGTAGTTTTTTTTTTTTTTTTGGGATAAACCCCACTTGTTGTTGATGGATTGAATATTGTTGTATTGAACATGTTTTGAATATGATTTAGATGCATTTTTATTCAACCTATGAGTATGTACATCATTGCTTTTGCTTGATCACCATTAGCATGATTGTAAATTCTTGAATGAAGCATCAAAAGGAAAAGTTTGAGGATTGGAAAGTTTAGGTTGAACCAACTATAAAATGAACTAGACATAGAGATTTTTAGTTAGGGGTCATTTGATATTTTGATCATTAGCCTAGTTAGAGTTGAAATGACCAAGGTAGGTGATTGACTTTGCTAGAGAGACACTTCACTTCATTTCCAAAAGATTGTTGCGAAAGACTTTATTTGATTATCGACCCTAAAAGTTGTCCAAATTGGTGAAATTTGTGTTCAATTCTCTTTGCTTGTTTCGTTAGCAACTTTGGTTTGTCTCCTCAATGGTTTCGTTTGTTTAACTTCATCTTTAGAATTATTGTTTTCATAGTTAAAAGTAGTTTGTTAGGAAAAAAAAATCTCCAAAACTCGATCACTTAGCAATCAACTAGAGGATTGGTTTGGTGTGTTGTTGAGCAAGTCCCTATGGGGACGACCTTGATACATGCCACATCTACACTCGTGCACTTGCGGCTTATCAACGTGTCTCTGCGACCCACTACTGCCTTAGCATATAGTGTTGGCACATGAGCGTCGAATGTTGATGTGGTGCCGACATGTCAGTGCTATATGGTCACGTTGCCCCAACAAAGCAGTGGGACCAAGTGATAGATTAGCATCCAACGTTGATGTGTCAATAGGGCACACTTGTCACATTAACATCTAGTGTTGACGTGTCAATGCCACGTTAGTATTTGTATTAACATGTTAGCTATGGATGTTGATGTGATTGTGGATCCATTGTTCTCGATTATCATGTCAGCATCCATCCGTAACGTGTTGGTGGAACATTAGAACCTACATCATTGCTAATGTGTGAGTGTTAAGTCTTATGTGGGGCCGTTTGATCATAAATTTATGATGTGACATACAACTTGTAGTGTAACACCCCGTATTTTTAAACTAGATTTATTATGCTAATTAAAATTTTAATTTCGATTATGGTGTATTACTTGATTTAGTTAGCTAAATTTCTTTACTTTTCAATTAATTATATTTACACTAATATGAGTAATTTTAATAGTTAAATTTTAGCTCTTATTAATTTCTAAATGATTAGATTTCACATATTTTTCATATGTTACTTATTAATTTACAAAATAATAATAGTATATTTATTTCACACATTTTCCTTTCATCTTTTATAAATTAATCTTTTTATGCACATTTTCCTTATTTTATACAAAATAATATCTATAAATATATTACTTTTATTTACTTTTGCTATATTCAAAGAAGTAATATTATTTGTATATTTTACATATTTGGCACATTTTAGTTATTGATTTATTAGTAAATACTTTTACTTGATTTTGATGAAAGCTAAAGCTCCACCACCATGCATCTCATCCTATCACATTTCTCATCTTCCTCCTCAAGCTTCACCAATGGCTTCCTTTTTCAACTTCCATGGCAAAACTAAATTGCTCCTCTTCTCTCCTTTTGACAGCAAAACAAATAGGAATGACTCATCAAAGCTATTAGCCTACCAAAATTAACTATAAATAATCTTGCAAATCAATACCATACCATCACCATAATCACCATCTTCTTCTTCTTCTTCGGTCCACCATCCACCATTATCACCATCACCATTATCATTTTCTTCTTCCTTCACTGCGTCCACCACCAACGCACCACCTTAGACCACCTCACTGCTGCCACCAGAACCACCTTCAACCGCCAATACCACCACCAACATCACCATTACCACCACCGTTCCAAACCATCACAAACATTCATGCCCATTTCAAAATCTCAATCCAATACCCAACCAAAATCGAATCCAAACTCACACCCATAAACCAATTTCATCAATTCTAAATTACCAACCTTTTTCCAGTCAATAACTCGCCGGAAACCGCCCCGAACCACCGCCCAAAAACGGCCAGAAAACCCACCACTTTTCCCCCTGTTTCGCTTCTGACCTCTGCAGCCACCACCGCGGTGGTCTTCCTTGTCACCGGCGAAAGCTCCGGCATCCTCTGGTTTTTCCGTCGGCCGAACACCACCTTCCGCCGCCGTTCTTGCCGCCCAGAAACCCCCCTCACCGTGCCTCCTCCGCTTCCCCTTTTCTCTTTCTGTTGCTTCTGCGTGCAGATAAAAGGGGAAGAAAAGGGTTTAGGCCCTCTTAATTTTATTAAACCCAGCTTAAGTCTCCCTTTATTGGGCCTAATTGCTACAGCCCAAATTAGCAATTTGGTAATCTTTCAATCCAATTTTCCTCTCTAATTTCTACTAATCAATTATTTCATTTATTCACTCTTAATATTAATACTACTACTATTTATTTATATTTATTCGAAATCAGATTTCTCAAGTTAAAGGGAGGATTTATTATTCCTTTTATCCGCCAACTCAGGTATATTTCGATGACTGTAACCTTCTGATGCATAATAGCCTAGCTATATACATCAAGGTTAGCTAAGAGGACTTTGATCTAGCTTCAAGTTACAAAAACATCAACGACATCATCAATTACAATGGTTTATTAAGCTCTATACATCAAGGAAGCAAGCATGAAGGACCTTGATGTTATTCTAGCTTACATGGAGTTACTCTCATATATGGAAGTCATCAATGAGCTCAAAATACTCGTGATAAGAGTCCTTATTGAATTGCGGCAATGGAGGACCTTATCAAGTACTGATTCGATATTTTGCTCTATAACTCTAGATCCATACATCTATTGAGGAAATCATCAAAAGACAGATTGGAGATCTTTCAATAAGCTTTCCAATGGTTTTGACTCATTGAAAACGGACAAGTATTGAAGGAGTTATAGCAATTTCTTTCTAGAGTTGTATTTTAGAGTTTATGATGTCATAAATAGGATATATGATGTAATAGTTGATTCTTGGTTTCTTGAACCCTAGGTACACGTCAAGGGGTCCCTAAAGTAGTATAAATAGACCCCCTAGGGTGCCATTGTATTCATTCAATTCAAGTCATTCAATAAATCAAAAACAAACACAAGGTGTTGTTTTCTCTCTAGCTTTTGTGCTAGTCTTTTCGTTTCTCTTGAGGGAGTTTCGAAGTTATCCCCTTCTTCTATTCAAGGGTGGCATCCTTGAAGGTGAAAGGAAGGAATTGAAGAGTTCTTTGAGGTGGTGTGGCTGTATCCTCATCGATCCTTCAAAAGCCAATCTATCCAACTATCCATTCCATCGGTCATTCACTACATTCATCCATCCAAACAACATTCATCAAGAATTCAACAAGAATTCATCAAGAACCCAAAGCATTCAAACCGTCCATCATTCGTTCATCATCATGCCTTCATTTGGTAATCATCTTTCATAGTTCTTTCTATCCATTTCCATTCCATTTTCGCACCTTAAGAACTTTGAGAAGGGAGATTCTTATCTTCGTTTTTAAAGATCCTTAATCCTTTTGTGTAATGTGATCTTTTGGTCCCATTATGCATCAAAATTGGTATCAGAGCTTAGGAGATTGATTCTCTTAGTTCTTGATCCACCTTTTTACCATCTTTCCATCACAAACCCATCCCCACCATTCCCCATCACTCCACCCATAAGTTCTCCCAAGAACTCATAAAGAACTCATAAAGAACCATAAACTCCACAAAGAACCCATAGCCCAAACACAATCCGCCCCAAATACAAATCTCTCGTCCTTTACCCATCCAAAGCCCCTAAACCATGAATCTTGCAATCTTTTTGCACCAAGATTGATCAAGATGGACGATTCTAGCAAGAATTCCCAACGTGAGCTACAATGCTTGAAGCAACAAATTGATGATCTTGCCAAGCAAATGGAAGAATGTGGAATTCTTCCAAAGGGATCAAGAAGCGCAAAATCACGTGTGGTTCACTCTTCTAATGATGAATATGAAGCTCCTTACGAATGGAGCACACGTTTGAATAAGAAGAAGGGATATCATGTCCAAGAAGAATTTTCGCCAATCAAAAGTCCACATCATCAAAATTGCAAGTATGAAGCAAGGAGCATGGACGTGGTTCCATACACGATACAATTCAGAATGCAACTATGGAAGTATGCTCTTGAGGAGGATGACCCCAAGTCTTGGTATGTTACTTAAGTGGTCTTAATGATTACATTGGAGATATTGTTGTATGTCAATTTTATTCAAACTTGGAAGAGTTAAGTTCTTTGGCTTTTAATGTTGAGATGGAGGCAAAGATGAAAGAAACTTGGGGTGAGAACCATCTACAACTAAAACCAAACATACCAACCACAAAACCGCACGCCAAGAACATCCCAAAACAGCAAATCAATCCCAAACCTCACGTCGAAAGACCTACAAAACAGCCCCTACAACATCCTATCCATAGCTCCAAAACAAGCCTTACACCTCTCTATACCTCTGCCCAAAACTCCTCAAATCAGCCCAAAACCTTCCCTCCTATTGTCCAAGAAAAGGAAATCATTGTTCCAAGTACATGTCTACATTGCCAAAGTTTTGATCATATTGAAAGTGCATGTCCTAAGGAGAAAGAAGTATCTTTGGTTGATTGTCAAACATCATTAAGCATGCAACAGAAATTGAAAGTGTGGTATTTGATGTATTTGACGAGCATGAGGATGTTCATAAACTCGGCATAAATGAGGTATGTAGCGTGCCTCATGAAGTACGAGGAAGAAAAAGAAGAGGATATTGTACTAGAAACGATGTATGTAGAAGAATTAAGTGGAGAAGAGTTGCTTGTTGTAAGTAGAGTCTTGAAAGAGACTAGTGTATCAAATGATCTACAACAAAGAGAGCCTATTTCTTACTCTCAATATACCATTCAAAAGAAGTATGTCCATTGAATCAAGAGGAGAAGATTGTACTTCCCATTGTAGTATTGGCGAGGGCATTGATCTTGACATTGACGTTTCTACAAAGAGGATCAAAATGAAGGATTTGGAGAGCTATTCACTTCCTACTCTACACGTTTATGACGACAACATACACCTTGATCCAAGAAGTTTAGTAAGTCTTTGTTTTTACAAGATTTGCAAAGATTCATTATATTGTAATATTACTTCTATGGATTTTGTTATACTTTGTTTGGAAAATCAAAGTTGTATGATTGAGTATCATGCTCCAAGAGACGTCCTTATTACCCTCTTGTAACTCATGGCCCACGGAGGATCAGCATTCTTATGACACTTATGGAGAATAAGTATCATGAATTTGAAGAACCAAGGAGTCTAATTCTTACACCAATGGAGGTTGGAAACCGTAAGCGTATAAAGGATCAAGATCCTATGCCATCACTTGTTCTCATTTGTGAATATTTGGATGAAAGACAAGCACCATCGACAAGTGACTTCTCTCACTTATCTCTTTGGGATCAAGCTCAATTCGTGCATAACTACATCAACGATTTTGATTCTCATAGTATGCAACATATTTTGAAAGAGTATGTACCATTACAATGTAAAAAGATTGTATTTGTATACTTTGGTAACATTTTTGTATGTAGTAGAAGTAGAAAGGAGTATGTAAATCCTTTGGAGTTAGTCTTGATCATGACAAAGCATGAGGAGCCACAAGGAGAATTGGAGAAGTACTTGGAGAATTGTCCTTACCTCTCGTCCAAGAATGAGCTAACTCAACATATCTCATCAAATGGAGTAATTCAAGTGGACAAAAGGAAGAAAGGAAATATTCAAGAAGGATCCATACTTGCATCTATACTTGAGGTACTATGTCTCTTAAAGGATGCTAAAGATCATCATATTCTTTTATTTCCTATTCTCGCATCATATTTGTTCATTACAAATGGAGTTGAGAAAGGTGAAGTCCTATCTCAAGGAAGTTGTCCCATGGATTATTTTGGTGATATACTAATTGGAGAAAAGGAAGCTTCATGCTTATGGCTTTACATTCATACTTGTTGTTATCATGACGATAATTGATCAAATGGTTTGTTATCATAGAGGATTCATCCTTAAGCTTTGTGATTCTTACAAAGTATTGGAGTTTGCTTCATATGATAAGGAGATCAAGCCATCGTTATACTTTGAGATGAAGTACTTGATTTGTTCATCAAAATCAAGTCACTTGGAAGCAAGTCCTTTGACTAAAGGAAGTTTTCTAACGAGGAGATACATGTTTGATTCAAAATTACTCGAGCTTGGATATATCAAGGAGTTATATGAAGATGATGATGATTTTAAAGAAGTATTCAAGGTATGTGAGAAGCATCATCAACAACCCTTTCATATTACTCATGGATTTCTTTTAAAAGGAATCAATTGTGTATTCCAAGGTGGAATTCGTGACTTCTTAATCATGGAAGTGCATGGAAGTTCTTTTGATCATTTGGGTCTTCTCAATATTACAAGATGAAGGAGTATTATTTACGCCAAGCATGATCGTTGACATTGAGCAAACGTTACAATGTTGTGATATTTGCAATCCTTCTATACTATATGGAGATGAAAGCTTGAATTCTAAGGTTGAAGTACCATGGATTCAAGGAAGTCTTACTATTGTCTTCATCATGAGTTACGAGCTTATGAATCTATACTTTGAAGTTGAGAAGTTATATGAGGTTTCTACATTCTCTATGAAGCGAGATTTGAAGTTCCATAATGTCATTGGATTAGTTATGAGAAAATTTGGAAGAAAGTGGAAGTTCAAGTCAAGCATCAAAGGAATCTATGATGATTTCAAAGCATTTAAGAAGAGAGTTTGTAGTCTCTTCAAGAAGCAAGTTGTGGGAACAACACATATGGAAAGACATCTTACAAAGAAGGAAGAAGGGCTTTGAAGAAGAAGTTTATATATGATCACTTGTGAGTACGAATCAAAGAAGTTTTGTGATTAAAGTTATATGGTGTTTTTCTTTAAAGAAAGTCTTGTCTAAAGTTTGAGGCAAACTTTTCAACTGGGGAGAATGATGCATAATAGCCTAGCTATATACATCAAGGTTAGCTAAGAGGACTTTGATCTAGCTTCAAGTTACAAAAACATCAACGACATCATCAATTACAATGGTTTATTAAGCTCTATACATCAAGGAAGCAAGCATGAAGGACCTTGATGTTATTCTAGCTTACATGGAGTTACTCATATATGGAAGTCATCAATGAGCTCAAAATACTCTCGTGATAAGAGTCCTTATTGAATTCGCGGCAATGGAGGACCTTATCAAGTCTGATTCGATATTTTGCTCTATAACTCTAGATCCATACATCTATTGAGGAAATCATCAAAAGAAGATTGGAGCTCTTTCAAATAAGCTTTCCAATGGTTTTGAATCAATGAAAACGGACAAGTATTGAAGGAGTTATAGCAATTTCTTTCTAGAGTTGTATTTTAGAGTTTATGATGTCATAAATAGGATATATGATGTAATAGTTGATTCTTGGTTTCTTGAACCCTAGGTACACGTCCAAGGGGTCCCTAAAGTAGTATAAATAGACCCCTAGGGTGCCATTGTATTCATTCAATTCAAGTCATTCAATAAATCAAAAACAAACACAAGGTGTTGTTTTCTCTCTAGCTTTTGTGCTAGTCTTTTCGTTTCTCTTGAGGAGTTTGAAGTTATCCCTTCTTCTATTCAAGGGTGGCATCCTTGAAGGTGAAAGGAAGGAATTGAAGAGTTCTTTGAGGTGGTGTGGCTGTATCCTCATCGATCCTTCAAAAGCCAATCTATCCAACTATCCATTCCATCGGTCATTCACTACATTCATCCATCCAAACAACATTCATCAAGAATTCAACAAGAATTCATCAAGAACCCAAAGCATTCAAACCGTCCATCATTCGTTCATCATCATGCCTTCATTTGGTAATCATCTTTCATAGTTCTTTCTATCCATTTCCATTCCATTTTCGCACCTTAAGAACTTTGAGAAGGGAGATTCTTATCTTCGTTTTTAAAGATCCTTAATCCTTTTGTGTAATGTGATCTTTTGGTCCCATTATGCATCACCTTCGAAACTGTTTAAATGTAAAAACATAAAATACTCTAATTAAAGTGAAATAATTATTATTTTCATTGTTTTTAAATATTGTTTTACGACTAATACATGTGGACCTATCCATTAAATTGTTTATCTATTTGCTAATTAATTTTTAGTGCGATTGGTTACTTTTCATTTATGTGTTTTTCATTGTTAAACTTTATTGTCCATTGTTCATTGACGCTGGTATACCGGTTCATGTGGGTTGATCGGCCCGCGTGCGCGCATTGTCGGGATTGCAGTATTCTAAAGAGTACTGCAATCTCAGATCAAGTCTTTGTCCCTGGGTCATTGATGCTGGTATACCGGTTCATGTGGGTTGATCGGCCCGCGCCATATCGTCGGATTGCGATATCGCAGAGCATCGAATCTCAGATCAAATCATCGTTCATTGATTGATTGATTGTTGTTCATTGTTCTTTGACTTATTTGTTTATTGTTCATTGATTATTGTTATTGTTTATTACTCATTGATTGTCATTTATTGTTCATTGTCATTGTCATCGTTACTTTAATTGTTTTACTGCCGTCCTTACTGTTTATTTTATTGAAAAATATGGTAAGGTTCTACATTCAGATAATAGCTCCCTCATTTCAAAATGAATTTACACTGGGCCCCAATAAAATTATTTGTTTTTAAAATTGTTTTTACATTACAGCGTCGAATATATTGAGCTCCGTCTCATTTTTCTCCATGTTTTTCAAATGTTTTGTTTTTAGGTATCAGCGGGACATTTTGGGCAGATTCGTGGCAATGATAACTCACATAGCAAATCAGGCCGCCACATAGTTGATTAGTTTTAAGTTTCAATATTAATAGTTGGCTCACCTCTTTAATTTGACTGCCCGTTTTAATATTTTCATAGTAGTTGAACACTCTTTTTATTGTCTAAAATTTTCCCTTATGAAATATATTTTTATTTCAGTTATTTACATAGTTAAAGCCTTGCTTTTCCTCGTGGGAAAGCGGCGTGACGCTCTCGGCTTTTTAAACGCTTCCGCTAAATCAAGATTAAATGGATTAAAATATTGTTAAGTAATACTCCAAAAGTCAGGGCGTTACATGTAGTGACTTTATCAATACAACGATGACTAATAATTTCTTTGGGGTGACTTTAAAATAATTATCACTTAACAAATTATTAGTCACAATCATATTAAAACCATTCTCATATGATTTATTAGTCACAGTAAAACATTAAAAATGTTCACTGTAGAAAGAGTATGTCTCAACTCTCATAGTATTTTTACGTGAGACGATTCATCCTAAAATTAACATTTACAAAAACTTACCTAAATTTAGCTTTACCTTTTCCCATACTTACTACTGAAATTTTTATGCCTAGGGATGGGAAAAGGGCAGGGCCTCGTCGGGTCCATTGGCTATATAGGGCCAGGTCAAGGTCGACCCATTGAAGTTGTGGGTTGGGTTAGACCATCTAACAAAAAATCGATCATCCCTTTTTGACCAAAAAAAAAATGAGGTGTATTTGCAGAAAAAATGAGTTATGATAAATATTGTTAATGTGAAGTATTGAGAATAATTTTAAGTAAATTTTAGCATTTAAATTAATACAAAAACTATTTATTTTGATGTCCTTGATGAACCAACCCCATTCACCAACCCTTGACCATTTAACACTGTTAAAAATACCATTCCATTAATGACCTGACCATTTGACAGTCCCTTTTTTTAGCCCGACCTATAGCCCTACTTTATTTTTATAAGAATGCAACAAAAACAAACAAGAAAAACAAAGAGAGAAAATGCAAAGATTTTCTAGGAGCAAGGTTGTTAGAATTGGGATCCTAACTCGAATCCATTGGGTTATTAGGATCGAAATTAACCCACATAGGATCATGGATCGAAATGTAGATAGTACAATCGCATCGGTGATTTTGGATCATAAAATTGTAGGATCGTAGACTCACTATAATGATTGATTTTAATAACTATGGCTGGGAGATGACATGACTGTCTTTTTACTGGTAATTTAGCCCAAAGTTTTCAATATCATACTTAAAAGTCCCCTACATTTTTACTTGCATGGCTCTGGGGTGATATTCCGGTGACTTTAATTGATTTCCCAGAGAAAATTGTGAAAACCAAAATCGTCCTTATTTTTCCGTTTAATTTACCATTTAATGTCCATTCTCTCTCTCTCTCTCTCTCTCTCTCTCTCTCTCTCTCTCTCTCTCTCTCTCTCTCTCTCTAACCATGCTTTCTTCTTAGCACCATGGAGACCGAGCTTGAAATTTGGTTCCTTTAAGGCCATCACAATACAAAAAAGAGAAAAAATAAAAAAAAGGAAGCTCTATTATCCGTTTCAATCATCTCCTTCTCATAATGATTGTAATATTGTCTACTCTCACTCGGGCTTTGTCCACACAACCCTTATATTCATAAAATAACTTGACTAGGAAACACCAAAATAGAGCATCATTGTTGCACAAGTTACCAGCTTCCTAACTTCCATGGTATTTTGAGTCCACCATGCATGTTTGCACCACCACACATATTGCAGTTATGGAAAACAATTTGACACTTTCAATCTAGAATAGAGATAAATCAGTAGGAGATTGAAGTATTTTAACAATGGATCTTCACCATTAAATCAGTGGAAATCATCTCATCTGGATCCTCTTCAGGTTCTCGATAGCCCCCACTCAGCCATAGTCACCACTTCACTAAAGGCACCCAAAAATTTGTAATTCAATCCGAAAATAGATAATTAAGAGATAAATTTTAAGTGGGCAAATAAGTTAACTGATCTAAATTTGTTTTAGATCACGGATGGATATGGGTCAAGGATTGAAAAATCTGGATAACGGGTCCTCTATCCGAAGATATGAAAATAATTCATTTACGACTTTCAACCCATGAAACGTTATTGTTTTGTAGTTAATTAGTATCTAGTGGGTTAGAAACATGATATCAATATATCATGTTTACACCTTAGAACCCATTAATTAAGACACGAAATCCAATTCTTGTGATTGATTGTACAAGTGTTTTATAGTCCGTGGATATAAAGCTATCGAATCTTAATTTGGTCAATTAGAAGTTTTGGATTGGATACAAATCACATATTTTATTATCTGACAATTTAGTTGACCGAAAATTCGGTGAACCAAAATTTTCAGATTGGATGGAGACCATGTGGAGTATATGGGAATGTGACCCGCCAAATCCAAATCACAAGTGACTTGCCGTCCCAAGACCCCGAAGGTGTGGACCAGTATTTTCCATTCAAAATGGGGGTGCAGGAAGAACTTCAAAAGGGATCCTAAACCAAGAGATGTTGCTTGTGGTTCTCAATAGGACCATTCCCGAACATCCTAAGACTCCCGGGATTCCTTCGGCACAAATAAGGCAACAAAGTCAAACTTGACTTCCTTTTGGGCTCCTAACGGCCAAAGTCAACCTCACGGGTATTTTAGGAATTCCCTAGCCAAGGAAGATCAACCCGGGTCCGACTCAGAGGTATTTTGGAACCCTGGTGCTCATCAAGAAGCGAGATGAGAATCAACCAAGAAATGAGCATGAAAGGATTGCGACAACAAAGGCGTCACGGCCGCACCATGATCGTTGTGCCCGTGAGAAGGCTCGGTAGCCAGAGTCACAGTTGCGACATCTTATGCCGCACTTGTGACATAGGGATAAGGAGAAATATCAGCTCGGGAATTCCCGAAAATCACTCCCGCGACCACCTGTGTCGCAGCCGTAACTTGTAAGTCGCGTCCGCGATCTTCCTCCTGGAAATCTTCGGCCTAATTTCTCGAACGGTGTCACGGCTGTGACATGGACGTCGCGCCTGCCAGGCGCCGCACCCGCGAAGAACCTGGGAAAATCAGGTTCTAGCCATTTCCCCCTTCTTGTGTTTCTCCCATTTGTGTAATTTCTCTTTTGCCCCTTCCCTTATGTTATGTAATACCCCTCATTTAAGGGACCCTTTTATAATTACAAACCTCAAGTCTTCTTCCACCTTAATGTCACCATAAATACATGACATTTAGAAGGAAGAAGACATTGAATGCTTATGAATGAAAATTGAAGAAGCTTTGGCTTTCTTCCTCCTTCTCAAAATCTTGTTTACTTTATCCATTTCATTAATGCTGGTGTTGCAAATCTTCCCTTTATAGAATTTGTGGTGGTTTTCCTTTATCAAATTATTGGTGGGTTGCAGTTCTTGGGGGTGGATTTCCTTAGTTCCAAGTCTATAAAGGGTTCTAAGGTATTTTCTGGGTTTGAATTCATCATCCTCGATCTTCTCCAACTCAAGAAACATCGAATCCCACCGTGATACGCTCCACCATGATTTCAATTATCCGAATTTATGTTCATATCGATTAACAAGTCCGTGAGCACCCCTATCCATCACAGGTTGACCAACGCCACACCGAGACATCATAGCCACCAACAACCCACATTGGCAACCCAAAATCAACCACCTCACCACCATTAATAACTAGAAATTGGATACAGGTGATCATGGGACCGTATAATATGATGCTTCTAACTCAAAAGAAAGCAGATCAGTATGAAAGTGGAAGCCAAACCACTGAAGCTCACCTGTTGAAGTTCACTCGCTAAGCAACTTGGGACCATGCATCATACTTCATGATTCTGGGTACATCATCTAAACTTTGCACCAATAACAAGACATAACACTCAACCACCACCTCACCACCTCATGCTACCACCACTAGGTCCACTACTACCAATGCACACCACCAACCCCGCCACTGAAACACCACCATGCCACCTTAAGACACCCTGTCTGCAACAAGACGACCTAGAAACCTCATAGACAACCAATCTAAACACCACCCATTAACCATTTCGATGAATCTGATTGCTCACCCTCACCCAAAGCATCCGAAATAAATAATCGATTAAGGGAGTAGACTCACTATAATGATTGAAAGTTGTCGGAAAACATACTAGAATTTGCCAGAAACCGTACATAGAAATACCCTCGCCCCTTCTATGTCGTACGGTTAAACCATCACCTACATTTTTGAACCTTAGCCGTCGAACAATAAACTTTTGTTATCTAAAACCGCAGTCACTTGCACCAGGAAGCAACACCTACTTACATACTTTGTTTCTCTCGTGCGTTCTTGCTCACAAGGACTCAAGAGGTAAGACAGAGTTTAGATTATTATGAAATGAAACCTAGACTTTTAAATTCCAAAAATTTGCTTGGATCTAGGAGGAAGAGGAAAAATAAGGACAATTTATCTTATTATAATTTTCGATCAAAAATCAGTCAAAATTATCAGAGTACCACTCGAAATCCAGCAAAATAAAAATATAGAAGCTTTTAACTGCAATATTGGAAATTTTAATCAAATTACCAAAAAAAAAAATAAAAAAAATTCATGTCACCTCCCATCAAATTTAGGAGAAAATGGCCAAGTGGGCACTGAATGAATGGATCCCCCAAGCAGGTCTGATTCACTGAGAATTACTCCGCACCAAACAATGTCACTATTCCTGGTTGCTGGATGTTCATTCAGTCTCTCTTTCTCTCTCTTCAACGAATAATACAAACCTCTAACTAAAAAAACGTCACTAACCCTCTCATAAACCCTACTATATTTTGTATCTGCTACTCCGGCACTAATGGCGGCTTCCTTCTCAATCCGACCTTTCTCCCCTTCTTCGTCTTCTGAGCTCGCTAACCCTGTAAGTTTTCTTGAAGTCTCAATCTGGGTTACTCCAATTTCATTCCATTATACATGCAATTGCTAGTGGGCGTGTTTTGCTGATCGGTGATTGGGGTTTGCCTGGTTAAAAATTCAGGGGTTTACTGCGGGGGTTCACCCGGTGAGGATAGGGTTTAATTCGGTGACATTTTCGAAGAAGAATCAAGCTTTTGTGTTGAATTGCATTAGTGATAAAGATATGGATGTCAGAGCATCAGCTGTCGTAGATGGTGTTGCCGAGTGTTCCAATGGTTTGTATATATATATATATATATATATATATATATATATATATATATATATATATATATATATATATATATATAACATCATGAGTTTCCTTAATGTCATGTTTAATTCACTTGGTATTGGGAATGATTTGGAGTAATTGTTTAATTGTAGAAATGGAGGTGAATGAACCTAGTATTTCAACATTGTTGATGAACTTTGACAACAGTTTTGATCCTTACGGTGCGATGAGCACGCCTCTGTACCAGACAGCCACATTTAAGCAGGCAAGTTATGATTGTTGCAATATTGTCTTATATTGGTTGTGGGCATCCTGTATATTCCTGCAATATGTAATGTTCGTCTTTAGTGTTGGTTTTCTTGGCTTATTTAGTTGGAATTGAGTCTTAATAAGTGGACCTATGTCCTTATTCTGGTGCTCATAGTTGAGAAATTCTCTTGGCTTTCTTGGAAAATCTGAGATTGATCAAGTTTAAATGTTATTTTACTTCGCATTTTTGAGATACAACTAGATGATGGGATAGGACTAGATTGATCATTGACGTTTGAGTTAAATTTGGCACCCGTCTTTGTCAATTACTATAGTTTCTCGTAATTTACAAAAACATTATTGAACGAGGAGCGTCCTAAATATATCACATTTGGTTAGTAGCCCAAATATCCCCGCTTGTTTTGAGTGGTAAATTTCACATTTAGAATGATCTATTTAGTGTTCGCAAATGTCCTATCACAGGCAGGAAAAGAGTCCAAAAGAGCAGCTGAGCAGTTGTGCGAACCCCTAGACGGATTCGCAATGTAGTTGAATCTCTACTGCAAACTAATTTACAAAGATTTATAAAAGTTTATCAATGTGATGTGTTGTTTCTTTTTCCTGTTTAGGTTGAAATCTGTTTAATCTGTTGTGCTCTTTCTTTGGTAGCTCTTCTCTGATTATTATTCCATCCATTATTTTCTTTTTTTAGCCATCAGCAACAGAAAATGGCCCATATGATTATACAAGAAGTGGAAATCCTACACGTGATGTTTTAGAAAGGTGACTGTTAGCTTGTTCTTCGTCATAGAAAATGATATTTACTTCTCTTTTTGCTGTCACTTATGTCAGTTTCCACTGCTTGTCTGTTGCAGACTTCTGGCACAGCTGGATAAGGCTGATCGAGCATTTTGTTTCACGAGTGGAATGGCTGCACTTGCAGCAGTTACTCGTCTTATTGGAACTGGTCTCAATTGCCTTCCCTTTCTCAATGTCCATTTTCCTTGCTCTACTGCACAATGCAAATTTGTCTGTCTTTGGAATGGAATATAATCACCATTTGTCCATTTCTAATCTATACACTAATAGTTTTTTCTTATTTTCTCCTTTATGGGTTCCTTTTGCCATGTTGCAATGCAAGTAGCAGGAGTTGGATCTGTAACTCTGTTGCTGATGATAGTTATTTTCTCTATGTTGTTGAATCTTCTCTCAATAGGTCAGGAAATTGTGGCTGGAGATGACATCTATGGTGGATCAGATAGACTGTTGTCACAAGTGCTTCCTAAGACAGGGATTGTGGTGAAGTTAGTGTCTACCACTAGTTTTTGA
Organism: Portulaca oleracea; assembly: GCA_029582165.1. Classification (NCBI taxonomy): domain Eukaryota; kingdom Viridiplantae; phylum Streptophyta; class Magnoliopsida; order Caryophyllales; family Portulacaceae; genus Portulaca; species Portulaca oleracea. The sequence continues at coordinate 22,975,447 of CM055880.1, forward strand.
CTATTATCTGCATTTGATGTATTATAGAATATGAATTTCCGGTGATCTGAAACTGTGCAGACGGGTCAACATGTCTGACTTAAATGAAGTCAAATCTGCCATTGGACCCTGGACAAAGCTTGTCTGGCTGGAGAGTCCAACCAATCCCCGGCAACAGATATGCGATATTCGTGTAAGGCACATGTTCTTTTAAAGATATATATTTTCTTGTGAATCATGCTAGTGTATGGTTTCACTCTCGTGCTTCTGTATGATGAATGCTTCATTGTGCTTTACCCTTATCTTATTTTTAAACTTGTCTATGATCTGATTGCTTCTGTATAAGGCTTGGTGTAGCTTGATAAGTGTAGTAGGAAATCTTATATGGTTTGACACTAGAGGTAAGTTCGATGGTAGAACCTCAGCTCTTTAGGGTGGCGACTCCAGTGTCTGACCTACTGTTTGGATTCATATATAAATGTAGTTCCTGATAATCATTTTTTTTGATAGGATATATATAATTGGATTCTAATAATTCCATGTTTTGCAAATTGGATGGTGATAATCCCTACTTTCACTTTGTTTTCTGGTGGTCCCAAAAAAAAAATAAAAATTGGATTTGAGTGGGACGCCGCAGAGTTGAGTAGCGGTGACTCGGTGGTTTTTTGACATGGCACATTGACCATGTGGTTGACCGGGTTGACCGTGCCACGTAACTAATAAAACACATGCCAAAGCTTTTTCCCTTTTTTTTAAGTCAAGCATGGAATTTTTATACCCTCCTTTTCCCCTACTCTTTCTCTTCTTTTTACCCTTTCCTCTGAGTTTAAAAATCATCCCCACCCAGAATTATGTTTTTAAATAATGTTAAATGTATGTCAATTTTGTTTGAAAATTTTAAAAAGTTGAAGAAAATATATAAAATTCCAGGTTTTTTTCTATTTAGTAAAAAAGGAAAATTATCAAAAAAAATTCCTGTTCAGAACCGACGCCATATTTGCTGCTTCTGGATTTCTCCTGAATGAATATTGAATACAAATTCCCAAAAAATTAAGGAGAAGAGAATGAGGGGATGTGTTATCTTATCTGGGTAATTGCAGTTTTGTTTGTCTGTGAGTAGAGATGGGATTGGTGGGTTGAATATATATAGACAATACAAAGTTTGACTAACTTGCTGCCCGTAACAAACTTGCTGGCCGAGTAGGGGTCGAGGAGGAGGGTGGTGGAGAGAGCGGTGGAGGTGTTGGTGGATATGGATGCGCCGGAGATCGTACGGAAGAACAACGACGTTTGGTGGGGGGTGGCGGAGGTGGTGGTGGGTTTGGAGGAGGAGGAGGCGGAGATAGGGCCGAACTCGTCAGGGTGGATGTAGCAGAAGGAGTGGCTGAGGCCGCCGTCGTCGTGGGTGGTGAGAGGGTGGTTGAAGACGACAGCGATGTCGTGCCGCCGGGAAATCTCGCCGATGGTGGAGGCGGGGCAGAGGCAGGGGGTCAGTTTTCCGACGGTGTTGCCCATCTATTTGCTCTGTCTTGAGTCTAGAGAGAGAAAGTAGAGAGAGAGGGGGGTTGTGTTGTGCCAAGCCTGATTGTTGTTGTTGGTAATTTTGGGTGAGGATGATTTTTACAGAAAGAGAAAACTGAGAGGGAAGGGTAAAAAGAAGAGAGAGAAAGTAGGGGAAAAGGGGGGTAAAAAAAATTCCATGTCGGACTCAAAAAAAAGGGAAAAAGCTTTGGCATGTGTTTTATTAGTGACGTGGCACGGTCAACCCGGTCAACCACATGGTCAATGTGCCATGTCAGAAAACCACCGAGTCACCGCCACTCAACTTGGCGGCGTTCCACTCAAATCCGATTTTATTTTTTTTTGGACCACCAAAATACAAAGTGAAAGTAGGGATTATCGCCATCCAATTTGCAAAACATGGGATTACTAGAATCCAATTTTCCTATATATATATATATATATATATATATATATATATAGGGATATTGGATTCTAATAAAGACTATCCACAAAAGAACAGATGCTCAACAAGCATCTACAAAGTTATGCACAACCAAAATAAAGACTATCCACAAATCTATCTCACCCAAAGAAGAGGAAGCCTTCTCATTAACCCAAAAGAAGAGAGATTTGATGAAGATGTCCTTCAATCGGTGAAGTGGAGTTTCCAATCCCTCAAAAACCCTTCGGTTCCTCTCTCTCCAAATACTGCAAAAGATCACATGTAGTATAACCAAGGCAATCTACTCCTTTGGTTTCTTGCCAAAGACACCTCCCATGCACGAAGATGAATCCTAATTGAACAGGAAACAACCCAAGTAATACCAAGGCAACCAAAAGCCAGCTCCCACAGAGGTCGAGCAAAGCCACATTGAATGATCCGGTGATTCAAGATCCCCCTTGCACATAAAGCATCTATTTGCCAACATGGATTTGTCTTGGTTTTGGATGGATAGATGGAGCTGGATCATTTATCTTGAGCTTTTTGCTTGTGAAGGGTGGATTTGTCTTCCATGCCACATGATATGATTTTTTACACACACTTTGAGCATGAATAACTCTATGAGACAGTGAGGTGAGAGGATAGGTGGAAAAGGTATAGGCCATGTTTGGTAGATTGCTTTTTGCCTCAAAGAACTCTTTTCGAGGCTATTAGCTTTTAGACAAAGGTCAGAAGTTGTTTGAAGTATTTGATAAATAACTTTTCATAATAGTAGTTTTTTGGACCCAAAAGGCTATTGAAAGTAGCTTTTTGGAACGACTTCTCACAAATAGGTAATTTTACCAAAACATTTTTCATGAAAACAACCAATCCATACAATCAAGTCAAATAGCTAAATTCAAATAACTAACCGCTAGCAGCTAATTCAACAGCTAATAGCTAACAACTAGTTGCCAAATAAGGCCATATACTTGCATAGCATTTAAATAGTTGCATGTATCATATGTGGTGACCTAAGCTTGTACTAACTACTGAGTGATAAGCAGTGGCGGATCCAGACATTCGATTTAGAGGTGTCCAATATACTTTTTATTACAGAAGTGCTTTTGAAAAATAAAATAAAAAATATAAATAAATACAATAAAAATAAGAATAAATATTAAATGACATATTCATAAGCTTAATAAAATTTTTCACATCAAATAAATATGCCTTACATTTTTCGTTTATAAAAAAATAATTTGGTACTCCCTCTGTCTTAACTAATTTGACTAGTTTACATTTTTACGGTCTTCGATGCAACACTTTGACCGCTAATTTTTCACGTTTTATCTTAGCAAGACTAATAATAGGAAAAAATATTTTTCACCATAAATCTAATAGTAGTAGTCTTGTATAATTACTCAACATATAATTTGATAAATTAACGGTCAAAATTTAAATTTTTTTACCAAATTAGTTGAACTTGGACAATTTATTTGCGATGGAGGGAGTAATATTTTAAGGGGGGTTGCTACTAAATTGGACACCCCTATTATATTTTTTGGGATTTTTTTACGGTGTCCACTTGCTCCAATTAAGAAAATTTCTTCCGAATAATACTAGAGAATCACAAAGTTTTCTTTGACTAGGGGTGTTCGTGGACACCCCTACACTACCCATGTATCCGCCTATGGTGATAAGTGTTAACTAATTTGAAAAGCAATACGTTAGGCATTTGCCTGCTGATTCTGCATTTTGGTGAGCCCCAAATCACTTGGCATGGTCTTATTTTGTTATTTGCTGATATGAGAATCCCAGAAAGGTCTTTCGGCTCAAATTGTATTATTTCTGTGTGCTATTAATGGTTCTTGAATTGCTCTTTGCACTCTTTGAAACATTTTCCTTGTTTACTTCAAATTTAGAAAATCTCAGAGATAGCTCATGCACAAGGAGCTCTGGTATTGGTGGATAACAGCATTATGTCTCCTGTTTTATCCCAGCCTCTGCAGCTTGGTGCAGGTATTAATAAATTGACAGTTAATCCCTCAATCTTGCTTAAGCTGATTTCTGGAACCATCCTTTTCTCTTCAAATGTCTTTATACTGTGTTTTTTGTGGTGTCAGATATCGTGATGCATTCGGCTACAAAATTTATAGCTGGTCATAGCGATGTTATGGCAGGTGTTCTTGCTGTGAAAGGCGAAAGGTAATAAAGACCAAATGATCCCAGTTGTCTTCTTAAGGGTAGTAGCCTAGTAATTGGGTGCATACATTCTTGGTTTCTGTAGGGTAAACTAACTTCTATTCTTCTAAGGGTGCATTTTTATGTGAATTTTAGCTGGCAAGAAAAGAAAAAAAAACCCAATGGTTAGGTTGTGAAAAGTGGAAGGAGATTGATTTTATGCTCGCTTACTGTTCCATTGTATGAAGTTTTTGGATTTGGGAGCTTATTGAAAAACAAGTGAATTACTTCATGACTGTTATTTTTGTTGCTCGTGTTTCGTTACCAATGTGGACGGGTAGTTGCATCTGCTTTTAAGTTTTAAGTGGCTTTCTTTCTGTATGCTATTTTAAGTGACTTTTGGGGGGATAGGGGGACAATCAATGTTGGAAAACCTTATGGGGTAGTTAATAGGAAAATTACCTCAATACTTTTAATTAAGAATGAGTTTTGATTTTTAATCAATGAATGTTATGGGTAAAACAAAAAGGGGCATGGAAGTTAAGTAATTTGACAAATAAAAACCGGATGGAGTAATACTTAATATTTCACAAACATGAGTGCCCAAATTATGGTGTTGTGATTTTGTAATTATTTGCTGTACAGACTGATGATGAATTTAAATGAAAAGTGTAGTGCTTAATGGTGGTTTGTTTGGTTGGACCAGTTTGGCAAAAAATTTGTATTTCCTACAGAATGCTGAAGGCTCAGGGTTGGCCCCATTTGATTGTTGGATTTGTTTAAGAGGTATCAAGACCATGGCCCTTCGTGTTGAGAAGCAACAGGTGCAATTACAGTACTGCTTCATGTTATTATTTTAAACAATTTTGGGATTTCCTTCGTTTCGTGATTCAGATAATCCCTGCACAATACCACGATGTCCATTTTGGTGCTCAAATTCACTGTCTGAATTGATATCTAAATCTGCCTAACCTTGATAGAATACAGATGTCTTGCTAATTACATAATCGCTAAAAATGTATCACCTGAGAAAATGTGGTTAGGCGTGAGAAAAGTGAGAGAGTACAGCCATGAATAAGTCTTGAATAAACCCCATATGTTCAAATTGTTTCTGGTTCAATATTTTTGTCTGTGTTGTAATTCTATTCTTTTATGCCACAATTTCTTCTCTCCGCTTATTTATTAGCTCACATGTATGTATCCCAATGTTTTGCAGGATAATGCACAAAAAATAGCAGAATTTCTTGCAACGCATCCACGAGTTAAGAAGGTTAACTATGCTGGACTTCCTGACCATCCTGGGCGGTCTCTGCATTATTCACAGGTACTTGTGTTGATGGACTCCTTACTAAAATTATATTCCAGACTAGACATGTAAACTAAAATAACAGATAAAATGGAAAGGAGGGAGTAGATAGTTACAGCCTCCCCCTTCCCAGTCAAGAAAAAGAAAAACTTTTTTTTTTTTTTTCCGGATGGACTTACAAAAACGGGGTGGATGGATTGCAGGCGAAGGGAGCAGGTTCAGTGCTGAGTTTCGTGACAGGGTCTGTGGCTCTGTCAAAACATGTAGTGGAAACTACCAAGTACTTGAGCATTACAGTGAGTTTTGGTAAATTCTGCTTACTCTGGCATTGTCTATATTCCTTGAGTTGGTATTTATTAGGTTAGAAAAAGTAAGGATCCCAGAATATCATGTTGCCATATGGTTATGAAAAGTGGTATATATTATCATGTATGTAATTGAATTACAGGGAGTGTGAAGTCGCTGATAAGCATGCCGTGCTTCATGTCCCACGCAAGCATACCGGCAGAGGTGCGTGAGGAAAGAGGACTCACTGAGGATCTTGTTAGGATTTCAGTGGGGATTGAGGATGTCAATGATCTCATTGCTGATCTCGATCGTGCCCTTTCTACTGGACCTCACTAATCTTCTACTCTTTCTTTTTTATTACTCCATTTTTGTATTCTATAACACCGTTTTTCCGTACCATGTTTCCCTCTCCCCTTTTTTTCATTGTTTTTGGATGGTATGCTCACTCCTATGTTTATTTATTTTTTTTTAAGATGATATTGTCAAAGACCAACATGTTAATATTCAATTAAATGCACAAGTAATGATTAAGAGATCATTAGTTTAATTGTACTACCTCCTGTCCATGTTATATTCGTAGTTCCATACTTCCATATAATATATTATTGAATATTTTAAGAAGTTAGGGTTTTAGTGATTTAAATTCAATATTTGATTGACATGATTAAAGTGATTTCAATTTTCAATAGTTGATTTACACAATTAAAGTGACAGATAGTCTCTCCATTTCATATTATTTGTCACTTAGTTAATTTTAGCAAGCTAAATTAATGTTGTCATTTGATCAATAATTTCTCATATAATATACTACAATAATATATTTTTCGGATATTATTTTTTGTTACTAATCTAATGATAGTAATTCTATAGTAATTTTACACATATTGAGAAACTAAGCATCAAAAATTTCAAAATTTGGCTAATACAATTTTCAAGGTAACAAATAAATAAATATGAAACGAAGGGAATACAATAAGCAAGAAGCCATATGATTTGAGTTGCGTTTCATTTGAATTTTTTGGTGACCTGGCCAATGTCCACACCTGTGCAATCAATATCCTGTCCTATGAAACAAAAATTGCAGATTTAACACAACACAAAATAATTAGGGCAAATCACTACACCCACTTATTCTGTAGACTACATTCACACAAATGTAAGATCTCTGAGTAAGCTTGTTGAAATGCCTAGCCAAATGAGTTGTTGCAACAAGAATAATACTTGCATAACACTATGGCCTCCATTACTATGCCTTAAGAAGTATCTACAACCTAAGGTCTGTAAGTTTTCCAGACAATTTTATGCACATCCATAGCTAAAAAATGGCGAAAATTCCATCAGTCCTCTTCACTATGAATATGATTATGTATGTACATGTAAGCTGCCGCCGCTGCTCATCGGGGACACTGACCTGCGACATGAGAACCCTAATTAGTAGGGATAGGCTACAAAGAAACAGACAGTAAAAAACCCATAGCGAATCTACCGACGTCTCATCTCAGGATCATGTGAAAATATACCCAGTGAAGGTTGTATCAGAATACCCTGGTTGGGCCATGTTCTTTCCCTTGTTAAGGTCGGGTAAAATAAAGTACTACAGAAAGTTGTAAATATATGTAATATTCTATAAAAGGTTGTAACTGAAATGGGAACATAAAAACATTATAGGTAACGTTTGGTCAAACATGGTAACGTTGGGTAAATTTTTAGAAAGGAAGTCAGTAAATTTACAAAGGGAAGAAGATGGCCTTAAATCTGCTTTATTCCAAGTTTCATACTGTCTTAAATAATGATTCAATAAAAAAAAAAAAAATCCTAGCAGGCAGGGATTAATAAAGGGAAAGGAACAAACATATGAGGGATATCCACACCTAAAAGGATTTCACATATCAAAGCATAGGAGCTCAACTGTTACATTGACATAAAAAGAGGTTTGTGCACCATGGTTGGACAATGAGGATACTACACAAGAAAATATCTCATGTGCACATCTTGACAACCGTAAGCAAAGATTCTTACCGCTAAATTCAAACAATCAATCACTTGTTCAATCTTCATTTTAACTGTTAAAGCTGTCTGATATATCCCCACTGATATCTTCTGTCAATCCAAGAGAGATTTGTCAAAATCTCAACATTATTGCACTGAGATCAAAAGGGCATAAAACCATACAAGACGTCTCACCTGGGATATTAATCCTATCTTGGGAAACAAAGAAGTTGCCTGCATTTGTAGTGTCGAAGGCCGAATTTGCATAATTCTCGAGTATACCTATTCAAATGAATAACTCCAAGGTCAAGAAGCCTGACAGATACCAAATCAGCATGTCCAATACATCAAAGGAGCATAGAGAAGCAAGGTCATACTAGGATAAGCGGTTGACAGCGCAGAAAAACTGAAGTCCCCAGGAATTTGCCCGAAATGTCCATGTGAAGAATCATTGACAGCCAGCAGAGATTGATTCAACATATGTGAGGACGCCTCGACATAACCGAAAGGTGATCTCTCCAAGGTTCCACGCGTTCCCACAACATTACCGTTAGGATTAAAGATAGCTTGTTGAGAATCAGAATAGTCACTACCTGATCTTATGATTCCTTCATTCAACCCATGAGTCAATCTTGTAGAGTTGGAGTTCTGGTAATTGTCCTGGAGATTGATTCCTCCGGCTAAAGTTGGCACATCAGAAGGTGTCGGCGTTTGCAGCATCGACATGCCAGAAAATGCACATGGTATATTGGAAGATATTGCAGCTTGTGAATTCCTTGCCTCGTCAGTAGGATAGCAGTGACCATTCTGTTCCACTGACAAGATCTATGTATCAATGCCTGGTGTAAATTATCAAAGTGTAACCAGCATAGGAAACACCAATTCAAGGATTTACAATGAAACAACAAACCTCAGTTATCAATAGAAATTCCATAAATACTTGTACTAAATACCCAACTATCAACAATTCAAGGATTTTCTCATTCATTTAAAGAATAAACAAGTAATTCGCCTGAACTAGCATTTATACCAGAAATGCCTACAGTTAGCTAGAGGTCTCAATTGTACGATATATCCAAGTAATAACTCAACAATGCTTTAGTAATTTATAAGGAAGCAGCAAGCCTATATTTCAATAGAAATTCCACATAGAGGTCTCAATAGTATCACATATCCAAGCATAAACTCAACACTCCTAGGATTATTTGAACATAAAGCAAATAGTGACTTCAACGGAGTAGCCTTTATACTACAAATGCATATAGTTATTCATAAAAAGTTTGAATGTCCAAAGGCAACATAACCCCCTTCCCCCCACAAAAAAAAAAAAAGGAAAAGAAAATCTGACCACCCCAAGTTTCGGCTGGTCCAAAAGTTTGAAAATAATTCAGTTTCCCATATTACATTAACTAGGACAAGAATACAAATAGCTAAAAATGAAAAAGGTTCTAAATTCATCTCAGGAAATCGCAAACCTTTGGACTGATTATACTGGTGGCAACAATAATAAATAGATTGGATGGAAGGGAAAGTTATACTACCTCCATTCCTTAACATCTATCACTTTTGACTTTTTACATTCTCTAGTAAAAGACTTTGACCATCATTTTCTAACAATATGTTTTCCAAAACTTATAAAAATACTTTTACAAAGTATTTTGTACTATGAGAATCGAATAATAGTTGTTTCACAGGATAGATCATTATACACGTTGCAAAATTTGTAGTCACAATTTTCAAAAGTTGACTGCACAATTCCACGGCGACAAATATTTAGGAATGGAGGGAGCATTATCTATGCACAAACTGCTAACTTAAAAAATTTCAGGAATTGTAGTTGCAACGAAATTCCTTCTCAGCCCCGGGGCCAAGGCAAATGTAAACGAGACGTGTATTTAGAAATTCAGCATGAATGGCTTCGCCCCCCCTCCCCCCATTCCCCCTCTTTTCCTTTCCGTGTTCACTGCCTGATAAAGTTTTGTTTGAGAATTAAGATAACTAAAACAGACTTACAATGTTGCCTGTGAGATCCATGAACTGGCATGTGAGCTCCATTAACTGGTCTGTGAGCTCCAATTTCAGGCCTATGAGATCCATTTGGAGGACCGTGAGCTCCATTAACTGGTTGGTGAGATCCATTTTCGGACCTGTGAGATCCGTTTATTGGACCGTGAACTCCATTAACTGGTCTGTGAGATCCATTTTCGGGCCTGTGAGATCCGTTTATTGGACCGTGAACTCCATTAACTGGTCTGTGAGATCCATTTTCGGGCCTGTGAGATCTGTTTATTGGACCGTGAACTCCATTAACTGGTCTGTGAGATCCATTTTCGGGCCTGTGAGATCCGTTTATTGGACCGTGAACACCATTGACTGATCTGTGAGATCCATTTTCGGGCCTGTGAGATCCGTTTATTGGATCGTGAACTCCATTAACTGGTCTGTGAGCTCCATTTTCGGGCCTGTGAGATCCATTACCTGGCCAGTGAGATCCGTTTATTGGACTGTAAGCTCCATTAACGGGTCTGTGAGATCCATTTTCTTGACTAAGAGATCCGTTTTCTGGCCTGTGATAACTGTCTTCTTGGCCATGAGATCCATTGCCTGATGTATGATAGCCATTTCCTAGCATGCCAGACCCATTCCCTGGCATATAAGTTCCATTTCCAGATACATGAGATCCATTAGAGCCTGGCGAAGAAGCCCCTCCATTAGCGACTTGCTGTGTTAGTCTTGCTTGATCCCTCAGCAGCCCATTGAAAAGTTCTATCTGCTGCTTCAATGCCAGTCGAATGTAATAAAACTTGAAAAATTCAGGATTATCTTGTTCAAGTTGCGCCCATACTACAAGATAATAAGAAACTGAATTCAGTAATTTGGGATGAGACGTTACAACTCCAGAACAAACATGTTAGGAAAAGAGTTACAGACAACCATAGAGGCTGTGCAACTGTCCAGTGGCCTCTAAATTCTAGTGCCATCACACAAAAATCCACAAGCTGATGTCTAAGCTGCATCAATTTGAAACTGAAAAACAATAGTCAATGAAGCAAAGCAGTGTGATGCTCGTGACCGAGAATTATTTAGAATCTGACCCCAACTATCGAGAGCCTAACCCCCTTAGTTAATACCCACAATATGCTCTAATGTATGGGACGACAATTACATTGACACAGCCCGGGAGCAAGAAATGAAACATTAAATTATGTGGGTGGCAATCAGTGGCATAAAACCAAAGGCAGAGTAAACTAATAACGTTGAAGATACTCAACTCTTTCCTGGTTCTGAATCCGGCTAGAAAATGATCAAAATGAATCCTATGAATATTCCAATAGAATTGGAACACTTCCATATGGAACTTTAATTCCCAATTCGAATCTCTACTTCCATCCACATGCCATACAAACTTACCCAAATATTCAAGGCAAACTTTCAGCCATAAATGCGAAAATAAGCAAAGATGAGCACCGTCTATACATGGTTTCAATGTTTCATAAATCCTCTATGACACTGCGTCCACTTTTTCATCACGTAGCAGAGGGAGTAAGGGGTTAGGAAGAGGGTACATAGTCCACAAATTGTCATATACAGTACACTCGCTAAGAAGAAAATGATATTGAAGATTGATGAGCATGTAACAGACAGTTCAAACTTAGACGGGTGAAGCAACAGAAACCAATATCGCACAAGATATAGAGAGGGATGAAGGATGAGACTGAAAGAAAATTGAATGCTGTTATTCAAAGGCCGTGCAACATTGGAGACAGGATATGTCAATTGTCTTTTAGTCTTTACACATGACTAAAAGTTGAAGTCAAAAATTGGAAGGAACAGGCCAACTGACGTTAAAAGTTAATTACAGGATTTCCTTAGACACATTCCAAAAAAAAAGAAAAATGATGCCGGTGCTCCTTCTCCAAGCTAATGAACAGTTACCAAAGGAATACACCATTAATAATTACGGCCATCTATAGCTCTAATTTAATGCCCAAAGTTTTCAGCATATTTGTTCCGTCACTGACTGCTACAGAAGTAAAGCTCTTTACAGCTTAAACTGTCTGACACCACCGTAGAAGAAAAATAAATTTTCACTAAAATTTTCACTTGAAGTTGAAGAAACCACAAAAGTCAATCGACTAGCCTAGACTCTCACTTAGTGCACGGTGTGATCATGATTTATTCAGAGTTAAAAGGTAAAGTTGTCAGAACCGGAACAGTGATATGACTGAAAAGGGAACAGGTCAACAGGTTATGCAGTTCAACAAAGTTGCATAAATTGAAACGATTGACCCATATTCATTACGTATCTACAGAAACCTAATTAATACGTTGAGTAATCAACTTACGGCTGATGGTTCATGAGAATATCTCAATAGGATACTAAACACTTACTGCCCCCCAACCCAAATGAAAATACTTTTTGAAAAAAAAAAAATTGAACAAAGGGAAAAAAACAAATAAAAAAATAAAGAGCGATGTTCACAAATTACTTTGGTGGTGCTTCTGAATCAAACTTCCAAGTTACTGAATCATGACACATGAAGCCATATTCTTTCTATGAAAAACAATGAACACACAAGAAGATGGGGATAATGCAGCCAAAAATAGATCAAAAGTGAAACTAAATAACAATATGCTCATGGGAAACAAAGAAAGAAACTGTGTAGTAGAAAGAGAATGAAGAGCTTAATTCATCAATACCATATGCTAGCATGGATGATCTTAGCAATGCATGCGTGTTTGACACTGGAGTCAAGTCTCTCATAACGTGGCATTCTTTCCTTTCGTGTGTGTGTGTTTGGGCGGAGGCGGGGGCTGGGGCGTTATGCTGAAGCAAGTGAACATGTTTCAATAGGTAGGTACAATTTTCCTAACCGAATACACTTCTTGGCTGGGTCACTCTTAGTTCGTAACCATGACCAAGGAAAGTTTTAATCCAAAAAAGGGCATTTAGACATGAGAAAAAGAAAAGAAAGTGAGTTTATTATCAATCCACCCCATTCACATTGCCAAATACTCAAACTTTACAAAATAAGACAGATAAATAAGATTCTGTTGCCTGATATAAAATGGTTTTGTAATGAATGTGTAAATCTCAATTAGTTCTCAAAAGTGAGGTTGTGATTACAGAGAAACAAACCGTATATTGGACTGCTATGGCGGTAAAAATTAAAGATCACATAGCACCAGCACAACCTGAAAGCATTACAGAGCTCGACACACACAACAGAAACCTGAAACTGTGCTTTGAGGAGTAATGCGGCAGTCAAGCTAGTCCAATGACACTGGTCACAATCTCAATTTTGCCTCTAACTCGCTTTGAGATTAGATATGGCATGCAAAGTCATGCCTTACTTTGCCTCAGTTGCTCAAATCTAGCATCTTTTGCATAAAGAGACCAAAGCAACTTGATGACTGCATGCTATGACTTGATGATTCTAGATTAGGAATCCTTTTCTTTTCCTTTTTCGCCTGTGTTCATTCTTAAGGGGATGATGAAAACATTTACACAGAACACAATATCTCTAGGTAAGGAACAAATATTACCAAGTTCAGTAAAGCCAGGATCTATATTTGCCTCTTTGAAGATCAAATTCACAGCATCTGTTTTGCTTAAGTATAGTTGAAGGCACTGCTCTATAAGATTGTGAACCTGGCATTAGGAAACAGGTCAGTTGAGGCATTGCCAACATTCTTGGTCACTGAAAACAATACACTTAGACCATTTATCATCTCGAGGGATCACGAAAACATTAACAAAGATGAGGATGATGTCATAAAACAATAACAAAGATGAGGATGACATTCATATCTTGAAATAGATAAAGCCCGCATACTTCGATGACAAAGCATATCGCTGAAAAATGGGGTAGCACTGCCACCCAGTATGACATATTTCAAAGCCTACAAGCTTGTCGGTATCACTTAACTACCAGCTTTCGGTATCATTTTAAGAAACAAACCTAAGAATGATCCATCCAATAAAATAAATAAGTGAGATTGAAAACTCAAAACCGTGTTAGTTCTCGAAAAAAATTGATATCTACTTCCAGAAAACTGAATCTGATGTGAAGTTTTCAAAACATTGATTTCTTCTTCCAGAAAACTGAAACTGATGCTTCATATCCAATTGGCGGCTGGAGATCTATGTTACTCCGACCCTTCCTTTTCCTTGCCGTACCCGTGTCGGACCCTCGGTACTCGGATAAGGGTACTACACTCGACACTTCAAATTACTATGAAAATATACCAAATTTCTTAATATAGCCGAGTTTGACACCCGTATCCGTGTCCGATATAGACACATGTACCCGAGTCCGAGTAACATAGCTGGAGATTCAGAAAATTTGGATCCATCATTCATACTATGACTACGATGTTTTAGCATACTATGCTTTCCGAACTTGTGAGGAACAGAAAACAAATTTTAAAAGGAGTAATTCCTAAGTTGCTCTTCAACTCATTTATTCTTCCGAAAGGGAAAAGGAAAAAGAAGCGATCAATTCACTAATCAGGAAAAAACAAAGGTTTAGAATTAAAAACATAGAAGTAGAACAGTTAGAAAGCTACTGTTAATAGAGAATGACTTTATCTCCATTACATGACAATATTCTCAAGCTTACAAGATACAGCAGGATGCCTGGAAAATATGCATAAGCTCCGTAAAAGGTACATTCACACTTACCGGATCTACATCTTCAATAGTAGGTGATCTGACCCCTCCATTCGACATATTTAAGTTCTCAAGGAAACTCGCCGAAAACTGATACTCGAAAAAGAAGATATAGCTTCTATTACGCTAGATCAGCAGTCTAACTATCAGCTGGCTCTAAACGGAACAAGCCAAGATATGCCATAGCACTTCAGCTGCAATGATGACTGCAAAAAAGAATCAACGAATCAGGGGAAACATGTCGCAGGAGATATGGTCAACTGCAAATAACATTATTGTCGTGCATCCGAGCAGCATAAGACATGTTCATGAACTTAGGCTGGCGGGCAATCTTCGCAGCTCAATTTGATCCATGGAGAACAAAATGGAAAGAAAAATTTACTCTCTCCTCACAAAGTTTTGAAAAAAAAAAATCCATTCTTTCCCGCCACCCCTCATTGTATTTTTCTCACCCTTAATCCTCCCCAACAAATGTTCCACCCACTTCACCCTCAATTTTGGAGGGAATATTCATGATGTTTTCCGTTCAACTTCTAGTCATTCAATTTCCTTTACGCCAAGTAAAAGACGTCATTTTTCATAATTTTTCTTTTCAAAAATCAAATAGAGCCTTATGTTTTCCTGATAAATGTCAAGAAGCCACTGTTAAGTGGGAATACAAGAGTACAAGACATGTGATATATATCAACCATAACATACACAGCATGCCACTGAATTTTGCATATTTTTATCTCCTTTTCCTTGTATGAAACCGAGACACAAATCTCGATTCGTGGATTGATCTTAGTGGGCCAGAAGCAATTAAATTAACTAGTACATATAAGGATTCACCATATCACTCCATCACAATGACAATATGGGATCACAAGTTGGATCATATATGAAACACTATCGCAAAATCTCTCAAAATTCACTGAACCGATCACTGAACTGAGTAAAGATAGGTAAACAATGCTACAGCCATTAGCACCTCACAATCAATGAGGTAAAGCATTGGAGTAAAATACAGATTGTTCTTATCTTATATTCCATTAGAATATACCCTTTTCCCCACTTAAAACATTCTGGTCATATTCCTGGAACATAATTCATATCTTCCCATTATCAAATTATAATTTCTTTTGCATTAAAGTCACTTGCAACTAAAATTTCATGAGTTTGCTACATAATTAATAGAGCTTTTTTTTCATTTTATTTTAAAACTAGATTTCTTGTTAGCCACCAATGATTTTTGATACTGACCAGAAGTGAAAACAAATTGCTTTTGTTTCGGAAAAGAGGGTTTGGACCATGAGAAAAAAATTATAAAAAAAGAATACAAAACCGACAAAAGTGAATTCTTTTTCTTTCTTCTGTTGTAATTCGGTGATCATCAGTTAACCACTGTGAAAACGAAAAAAAAGGGGGTAATGAAAGGGAAAAGAATAAAAGAAGAGGAAGAGGAAGAGGACGATGTCAGCAGAGTTTAGGCCAAGGATTTCGAAAATTCAAAAAAAAAAAAAGAAAAGAAGAAAGAGAAAAGAAGTTGAGGACATTGGAAAGCAATCAGGACAGTAAAAGATTGAGAAGCAAAGCAGAAGTTGAAGGGGGAGAGAGAGAGAACCTGAAGGATAGGAGAGAGCGGTGTCGGATGATAGACTTGAGTGTAACCTTCAGAGGCGGAGATACAGAGCGAGAGAATCCAGGGAGGTGTTGGAGTCTGAGTGTGACCACTCTATTTAAGAGAAACACAGAGAGAGAGAGAGAGAGAGAGAGAGAGAGAGAGAGAGAGAATCTGGTTGTTGGGTACTTTTTGGAAGGATGCCAATGACATGCCTCCTTTTTCCGTTGCTGTGACGAGTGACCTACACAATAGTCTGTCATGCAGCCTCACCCCCTGCTGCACATCTCCTTTCCCTAACATAAGCTTTGGTCAACTAAAATACTTGTAAGAACAAATCCCATTTCCGATTATGGGAGTGTTTGCCCAAACAGATTTTTTTGGGGCAAAAAAAAAATTTAAAAAAAAAGCCTTTTAAAGATAATTTTAGTTATTTTCATCAAGTTAAAATAGCTAATGTGGTATTTGATAAATAGGTTTATAGAATAATTTTAATAATATTTTTTAAGTCATTTAATATTTTTTTTATTGTAAAGTAAAAATAATTGTGTTTGCAGATAAAAAAAAGGAGCGAGTGAGAACTACACAACAACTACGGAATTGTCAAATGTCATCTACTGCATTCACTGCTATGTTATGCCAAATGGGAGATCTTAAACAAGGTCTACATCAACTTAACCTCTTCTGAAAAGAACGTAGTTACCTGTCTTGGTTACAAGACGGAGACCAATGTACCAAATTCTTTTTTCAAGATTATAAAACAAGGTAGAAGCACACTATCATTTAAGGTGTTCGGTTAGATGATGGAACATGGTGTGCGGACCCTGTTATAATTAAACAGCAGACGCATGACTTGTTTCAGAAATCATACAACCCCAAGATAATTTTTCCTATGACCTGAAAGCGGTGCATGGAACAATTATAACAATAATCCTCTAAAACCCTATTCGTGGATCATTATGAATTGCTGCAATAGAGATTCACTACGGATGAGGTGAAGCGAGCAATTCTTTAGCTAAAAGCAGACAAAACTCTTGGACCAAATGAAATACCTCCAGCATTTTTTCAATAACATTGGGATATCTTACATGAAATAGTAGAGGATGTGGTGTTATCATTCCTAAATGATGAGAGATTCTTGGGTGAATTGAATAATACATCAGTTGTTCTCATTCAATAGAAAGAGATTCTGTAAACCATTAGTGATTTCCGACCCATAAGTTTATGTAATGTCCTTTACAGAATTATTAGTAAATGCACGATCAACAGAATACGCCCAGTGGTGCGGAGTATTATCAGTGGTACTCAAGGGGCATCTGAACAAGGCGGAAGTGCCCTAGATCAGTGCTTAATTGCTCATGAGTTATTTCATACCATGAGAAACGAACGGCAAGGCTTACAATATCTTGTAATCAAGGTCGATATGAGTAAGACATATGATCGAGTTCATTGGATTTTCTGGAAGTAGTTTTGAAGACATATCATCAATTTCCAATACGGTTGATTATAACGATTATGAAGTGTGTCACTACAGTACATTACTCAATTGTTATCAATGGGGATATTATGGAATGGATTTGTCCACATACACGATTATGACAAGGTGATCCACTTTTCCCTTATTTATTTATTTTAGTTATGTATAGTTTAACACAATTATTAAAGAGAAATTGGATTCTAATAATACGAACTTTTGGCCATATAAGACTTAATAATACGAACTTTCGATTCAGTGATGAATAATATAAACTTCGACCCCTTGTTGCCCCCAATAACACGCCACCGAGTTAAGATTAACATAACTCGGTGGCGATCCTAGCTGGTGGTGGAGATATGTGACTTGGATGAATTTAGTCAATTTTGACTTGCTACATCAACCACCCTCTCTCTCTCTCTCTCATCTCTCTCTCTCTCTCTCTCTCTCTCTCTCTCTCTCTCTCCGTTCCAGAATTCCAACCCTCTTCTTCTTCTTCTTCTTCATGGGGTTTCTTTTCTTCTCTCACATCCCCATCATCCTCGCCATAACCCTATCTCAAAATCTCGATCTCGGCATAATCCTAATCTTCACCGGCGTTTACAACGTCATCACCGGCGCAATCTACGGCGTTCCGATGCCCGTCCAACCGATGAAATCGATCGCAGCCGTCGCAATTTCAAACCCTAATTTCGGGATCCCGGAAGTCATGGCTGCCGGAATTTGCTCCTCTGCGATTTTGTTCGTTTTGGGTGCGACAAAATGGATGGAATTTGTGTACAGATCGATTGGTCCCTCTTTCGGTTGTTTTCTGGATCGGTTTGTTTTCTGGGCACTTGTTTGCCTAAGGAGGTGATTCTGATTGAGATTGAGAGCTCCACCTCCATGGATATCTCTATTGAAATCAGGAATGAATGCGGGCTTCCTTTTTGGGTCCAGAAAAGGCCAAAGAAGATGTGACTCCATTCCCATGATTTTCGAACATGTATACTTTCCATGTATGTGTCGATTGGATTCTGTATTTGTATCATGATGATGAGGCAAATGATGAATTGGTGATGAATATAGTTGAAATCAGGGCGGTCGGCCATGGGAGGGGTGGGGAGTTGCAGATCTGTAGACATGGTGGAGTGTTTAGACCCATTTTTGTGTCTAAATAGCGCCTTAATTCTTACGCTTTTGACTTGTTTCGTGTTTAATTTCATGTCTTTTACTACGTTTTTGGTTATTTTGTAGGTTTTGGTGTTTTACTCAAAACGAGGTAAAACGGGCTATTTTAGAGCATTTTTGGTGATTTCCCGAGCCGAGCCGGACCGAGAGCCGAGGCGGAGTTGACCCGAGACCTCTTTCCCTTCTTTTGGTGCAAATCAGTAGGGTAACACCCGCTACGACCCTCGTAGCGGGCGTTACATGCCTTGGAAAGAAGGAAGAAACAAAGGAGAGAAAACCAGAGGGTAGCCCCCGCCACCCTATTGGTGGCACCCGCTAGCTCAGCTGGGCCGAGGGAGACCGCACCTACGACCTTACGAAGCTCGAAATCGCCATGGGTTTTCGCTGGGTGGCACCCGCTACCACTGCTGGACCGTGAGAGACCGTACCTACGGTCTTCCATTTTTCTGCGCGTGTTTTCGGCTTGTACGACGACGTTTTGCCCAACTGTTTTGCCTTGTATATATATCCCTATTGACGATTATCTTGGGGGATCCCATTCTAGTTACTTAGACTCTATTTTCCAGCTTTGTATTAGTGAGTTTTAGAGAGAGATTAGTGAGAGATTAATCTAGGGTTTTGGTGATTTGTGTTTGTTATTGAAGATTTGAGGATTCAAACAATTGAGAGATTGTTGGATCATCTTTTTATTGCTTTTCCTTGTTCATCTACAACATTTTGATAAGTTTTCTCTTCCCTTAACTCTTTCATTAATTGCTTTGCTAATTACCTTCCTTGCTCTTTAATTGCTTTGCTTGCTACTTTGATTTTCTTGCTTGTTTATGATTGTTTGATGTTAGAAATCATGCTTAGGGTTGGTTTGGATGTTGTAAGCTTAGTTAGTATCATGATTAGTGGCTAGAAACCCTATGGGTTAGGGGGTAATTAAGGGTGTGAATGGGTGATTAATTAGGTTTGGGTTAGCAATATTAGTGATTAATTAGTTGGGAAATCAATTTCCCACTCCTTTCCTTCCCTTAAGTGGGATGTATTTAGGTCCGAAAGCTCCCGAATACATCCAACACTTGTGTGGAAGGTTGGAGTTGGGATAGTTAATGCTCACCCACGAATGTGGAAGGAGGTTAACTAGGGAATTCCGTTTTATTAACCCTCCGGGTCCGTGGTGGACTTTAGGGAAGTTAATCCGGACTATCCACGAAAGTGGAAGCTCGGTGGGTATTTTCTAACGAAATTGCCACTTGATTGTCCCTCCTTATTATTCTCTTGTTGCATAACCCATTTCCCCATCCCCGTTTGCATCCCGAAAAGCCTCCGAAGCCCATTTCTTACCCTTGACCGACCTTAGTTTTATTTCTTGCGTTGTGACCCCTTGAAACCGATATCCTTACCTTAGAAATCTCATCCCGACCATTGACCTAGATTCTATGACCAAGGCCCCTAGCTCCTCGAGAAGAACGATATAAAAACCGGGGTATAAAAACCATGTTACACAAAATGGCACCGTTGCCGAGGAGCCAGCGCCCCTAGTTTTAATTTTTTGGTTTTTGGTTATTTGAGATTGCTTTCACGCTAGAAATTAGTTTGTGCTAATCCCGATGAATTTGATGCTTCTATTTGTTCTTGTTGGTGCATGTAGGTATGCCCTAATGTCCTATCGAGCATCGTAGGAGGCTTCAAGTCCTATAGGTGAAGTTCAAGCTGATTCACCCCGTACCCTTCTATCATATGTCGTTCCACCTTTGGGTACGGGAGGCAACCCAATCCTCTTACCACCATTACCACTCGACGCGGTTTTTGAGTTCAAGTCGTGTCTACTTGAAGTTTTTGAAAGCAACCCGTTCCATGGAGATATTTTCGAGAGCCCTATTGCTCATATGGAGAGATCTGAGAAGCGTATCAGTTTCATACATATGCCCGGAATATCTTCCGAATATTTGAAGTTGAAGTTCTTTCCTCTTACTCTAAAGGGAAAAGTTGAAATGTGGCTTGATATATGTCCACCTGGATTTTATTGTTCATGGGAGTCCCTAAAGAAAGATTTCCTTCAAAGATTTTTCCCGACCGACAAAACTTGTAGACTTCGGGAAGATATTATGCATTTCAAGCAAAAAGCCGGAGAGTCTCTTTTCGAACCATGGGAGAGGTTCAAAAGTCTCCAACGTCAGTGTCCGCACCACAATCTACCCAACTGGATGCTACTACAGCACTTCTATTATGGACTCTTTGATTCTCTCAAAGAATTAATCAATATTGCATCCGGAGGGACATTTTTGAAGAAGACTGCGGAAGAGGCCGACAAATTCCTTCATGAGCTTGTTCAATATGCTCCCAATTTTGGAGATTGCAAATCTAGAGGAGGAGATTCATCTTTGGAGCAGAATTCCATTATTACTCTTCTTTTGGCCTCTATTTATGAAATGCAAAAAGAGAAGGGAAATGAGGAGACTTCTAAGCAATTGAGAGTGGCTCAAGAAGCACAAGTTTTCAATTTTCAACAATTAGAGCAAGTGAGTGCCATTCATTCTTCCCATATCGATCAAGATCCCATTTCTTATGATTTTGCCACCAACCTTTACCCTTCTACTTTTCAACCCTTTGATCACCACTCATTCATTCAAGAAGAAACCTTCCATCTAACCCAACAAAACATTCCACAACCTCAAATTTCTCAACCACCTCAAGAATCCTCATTTGGGTTGATGTTAGAGCGAATCATGGAAAATCGAGAGGAGGATCAAGCTTATATCCAAAGTCTCGAGCTTGAATTTGCTAAAGCCAACCAATTTCAACTTGCACCTATCCAGCTTACTCCTATCCAAGAAGTCGAGGTGAATGCTATCACTATTGGGAGTGGAGGAGAAGTTGAGGACACCAAGTTGGTGGAGGAGAGAGTTTTTGAAGAAAATGAGGGAGATGTTGAGGGTAAGATTGAAGAAGAGGGTATGGATGTTAAGCAAGTAGTTGGTAATGAGAAGGAGGATGTGATTAATGAGGAAGCCAATCGCGTAGAAGAGAAGGTGGAGGAACAACAAGAAGAAGTTTTGAACGAAAATGTTAATGAATGCCCTGAAGAGCAATTTGATTCTCACCAAATGCAAATTCCTCTCCCAAATTGGTTGATTCAACACTTGATTGATGAAGGACATATTGAATCAAAGTTTGATGTTCCTATTGAGATACCCTTCTTCATGCCACCTTGTGTTGAAGTCAATATGATAGAAACAGTTGTTCATGAGCACAAAGAGGAAGTTTATATTCTTGAAGTGGAACCCGATAATGGGAAAGACAACAATCATCCCAAGGCCTTATGTTCTGAACCTGAGGTTATAGAAGATGCATCTTGTGATGATTCTCTCCAAATTGTTCCTTTGAGGAGGGAGATTGCCTTGGGTGAAACATATATTGAGAATATGAAATCGAGAGAGATGACTTTCCAAGGCCCGATACCCAGCTCATCACCAAATATCAAGCCGGGGTTATCTTCTTTTTCTATCCGGCCTATCAAGTCTTCAAGGAGGCATGCTCAATTCTTGTGCAAGAAGAGGAAGCGATGGAAAAGGAGGAAGAAATATTGGCGGAGCAAAGCGAGAAGGCCATTACCTTTGACCCCCTCGGAGTCGACTAGACCACCGGAGGATCATTCCGGTTTATTCATGAGTTCTATTAGAGTGCGCGGGAGGAGAAGGAAGAAGAGTTGGTGGAAAAAGCTTACCATGCTTCTCTCATGCCCACCACGCCTTTCGAGAATCAAGTAAGTAATTAGGTCAAGCTCGGGACCTAAAACAAGCGCTCTATGGGAGGCACCCCATAATTTTTGAGGTTCTTCTTTCAAATTTCAAATTTTTGCATTTTTCAAATTTGTTCCTTTTTCTTCTTTTTAATTTTCCTTTTTAAGTTTCTTTAAGTTTTTCTATTTTTCATGTCTTTTTAATTTTTCTTTATTTCTTTCTTTTGTATTTTGAGGTATTAGTTCTAGGTTTAAAAGAAAAAGTTGAAAAAAAGAGAGGAAAAATTATGTAAAAAATAGAAAAAGTTGGAGGTTAAAAATAAGAAAATTGAAGTTTGAGGGAAAGAAGTAGTGTGAGTGAGTGAAGTTTTGAAAAGAATAAGAGTGTTGAGAGAGTTTGAAAGATTTTAGATCGAATGTGAGGAAGTACGGAAAAATTGAGTGTTGAAATGTGAAAGTTTTTAGGAATTGGTTTTTATTGGAAATTTGGAGTTGACAGCAGAGAAGGTAGCAGGCGCTACCAATGTGTAGCACCCGCTACAACGTACAGCAGCAGCAACGAGCAATGTTCCAACAGCCGACCGCAGCTGCGGACCAAGCACACAGCACCTGCGATCGACGCACGCCCAGCACTCCAAGATCTCGCGCGCTTGATGTCGGTCGCGCTCACGATCCGATATTTGTCGCGACGATAGTTCTCCGACCCTAAACCACGATTACATTTTCATTTTTCTCATTTCTTCTCTCACTCAACTCGACTCTCTCCCTCTCTTACAGCCCTAGACCTGCGAAAACCTTCACACCCACACTCATTCTTCCTTCTCAATCTCAATTCGACCC
This sequence comes from Portulaca oleracea, assembly GCA_029582165.1. Taxonomy (NCBI): domain Eukaryota; kingdom Viridiplantae; phylum Streptophyta; class Magnoliopsida; order Caryophyllales; family Portulacaceae; genus Portulaca; species Portulaca oleracea. Next base: position 22,998,601 of record CM055880.1, read on the forward strand.
CCTTCCTCTCTCCATTTTCGAACCTAACCCTAATTTCTTATCCTCTGCTGCGAAACTTTGCCGTTTGGATTCAAAATTCTGCCCAGATTCTGCCCTAGCGTGTGGCATTGTTCGAGCATCCATTCTACACATCTAATTGAGGTATTCCTTGTATCAATTGTATGAATTTCGTTTTCTTTCTCTTACATTTGGTCATCCTTGTTGAGTTAGAAATTGATTTTGTCAATTTTTACACATGAATTTGCCCTGCTATTTGCTGAGTACGAATGCTGGTTCTTGTGTGGTGTTTGTGCGTTTAGTAATGATGTGAATTTCGCTTCCTTTCTCCCGCTCTTGGTTTGATTGATCATTCTTTGCTGAGTGGTGAAACGTTCTGTCAATTTCTACGCATTGTTTACCTCACTGTGTTGTGGAGTTCGAATGCTATGACCTTGCTTTGATGATTTGTGTGATTAGTCCTTGCATTCCATCTGTTGACACACACACGCTAGTAGTACTTAGGGTTCTTGTCGATTCACACACACACCCACACTATGAACTGTATTAGCGTGCTGTGTTTATGGTTATTTGTGGGTTGAGTTTGAGTGGTTTGTTCTTGCTCGGTGTTATGTGTGATTGGTTTCTGTTTTTCATCCGTTGAAAACACACACACACACTCTTGTTGCACTAAGAGTTTTGTCGATTTTCACACACACTTGTATTGTAAGTATACTGTTATTGTTTTATGTGTGTGTGCTGTGTGTTATTGTTTGTTTTGACGAGCAAGATCCGATCCACCTGGCTGAATTTTTGTCCAACTGCCCCTATTGCTTCTTCATTAGTAAGTCCGTTTATGAGAGTTGTTTCAACCTCAATTCTCGCCTCAAATTAGTGAGATTCGGGGTTGAGGCTAGCTAGTGTCAATGTACATGTTGTAAATATTTTCGCTTTTCTTTAGTTTTTAGTCTTTAGTGTCTTGTTTTTATTTTCTGTTTTTGTTCTTTTTCTTTTAAGCATGCGAACATTCACACTTATTATGTTTTTCTTGTTTATTCCTAACCCAAGTGTGATGTTTTCCTGGATCGTGGATTGGTTCTGTTCTTTAATTGAAGACCTCCAGGTAACCTCTTTCCGCACTATTTGAATGTGTATATCTTGATCCTTGTTGCATGCTTGATTTTTCTTTTGGGTGGCGAGCCCCTTTGAGTGTCTGTGTTGGAATTATTTTGCTGTTGGAGCCGTGTGGGCTCGGGTCGCCACCATTTTTACGTACTAGTTGTTTTTATTTGTTTGTTTTTGTAGGTTCTCTACCATTTTCTTGTGACACCTTCCCACAATGAGGACATTGTGGCGTTTTAAGTGTGCGGGGGAGATATTCTGTTTCAAGGGTAGATCACCTAGCTTTTTGTTTTTGTTTTTCTTAGTTTTTGCCTAAATTTGAAAATTTTTTGTGTGAAAAAGGAGAAAAAAGGGAGTGAAAAACCTTAAAAGTTTTTCGTTTTTCGTTTTCGTTTTCGTTTTGTTTTGCTTTGTTTCTTGGATTTTGTTGTCAAAGTTGGGAAGCCGTTCTTAATCTTCTTTAAAAGAAACCGGTTTGAGCATTTTCGACCCTATCTTGGGTGATTGTCATGACTCACCTAGTTTAGATTCCCTTCATTGAGTGTCTAGCGAGATCCCTGATTCTTTTCACATTCTGATTGAAACTGGGAGACTCTAGAGATTCGTAACCGAGCTTGTTTTATAAAAAAAAAAAGAAAAAAAAGAGAAAAGCAAAAGCAAAAGAAAGAAAAAAAAGGAAAGTAAAGTTAAATAAATGAATTAATTGGGGCGTGTCGGCTGAACGACATTAACCAACATAAAGTTAGTCCACCTACACGGGATCGGTATTAGCGGTACGGCGCTGATACCCCTTAAGCCTCCTTCAATATCGCATTGCGACGAAGAGGTGAATGGAAAAGCCTGTGTCAGGAGGGTAAACCCCGCATTATGGGTAGTGCAATTCCCGCAAAACTAACCCGACTTTTAATTAAAATAATTTGAAAATGTTGGAAAACCCAACCTCAAAAAGAAAGTTAAGTGTTAATAAAGTGTGAGGCCTTTCCTTGCATCACCTGCGGCCTTCCCCAAGCCAAGGGCAACCAAATGCGGGGAAGGGCAACTCTTTGCTGTTTTTGTTCGTTTTTTGAGCTCGGGTGTGAGTCTTTGGGGTCGATCGGAATCAGTTAGAACCTACTAGCACTTGCGCACATGAGGTTTTGCTTGGGACGAGGTGTAGGGGATCGAAAACCTTTAAGATTGACAATCGCTTGAGTTATGTGTTTGTGAGATGCTCATAACGGTTCCTTTTGGAGGATTAATATCGTTTTGTTAATTTAGATTGCATAATTCTTTGAAGCGAAGCTGTTTTCCTTTTCCTTTTCTTTCTTTGGTTTTGTTTTTCACTCTCCCTCTCTCCTTTTTCTTTGGCTTTTGTGGGTATAGCCGCTACAAACCCTCACGAGTCCATCTCGTCTACCCGGGCTGCCGGGGGGTTCAAAGGGCTTGGTGCATACGCTAAATGCACTCGTTTCCTCCCACGACAGAGGAGTTGGTGTTTAGTTTTCTTATTTGTTTTGTTTTGTTTTGCTCGGGACGAGCAAAAGTTTAAGTGTGGAGGGGTGTTCAGACCCATTTTTGTGTCTAAATAGCGCCTTAATTCTTAGGCTTTTAACTCGTTTCGTGTTTAATTTCATCTCTTTTACTACGTTTTTGGTTATTTTGTAGGTTTTGGTGTTTTTACTCAAAACGAGGTAAAACGGGCTATTTTAGAGCATTTTTAGTGATTTCTCGAGCTGAGCCAGACCGAGAGCTGAGGCGGAGTTGACCTGAGACCTCTTTCCCTTCATTTGGTGCAAATCAGTGGGGTAACACCCGCTACGACCCTCGTAGCGGGCGTTACATGCCTTGGAAAGAAGAAAGAAACAAAGGAGAGAAAACCAGAGGGTAGCCCCTGCCACCCTATTGGTGGCACCCGCTACCTCAACTGGGCCGAGGGAGACCGCACCTGCAGTCAGCCGAACCCCACCTACGATTTTACGAAGCTCGAAAATTGCCCTGGGTTTTCGCTGCGTGGCACCCGCTACCCTCCTGGTGGCGCCCACTACCACTGCTGGACCGCGAGAGACCGTACCTACGGTCTCCCATTTTTCTGCGCGTGTTTTCGGCTTGTGCGACGACTTTTTGCCCAACTATTTTAACTTGTATATATATCCCTATTGACGATTATCTTGGGGGATCCCATTCTAGTTACTTAGACTCTATTTTCCAGCTTTGTATTAGTGAGTTTTAGAGAGAGATTAGTGAGAGATTAATCTAAGGTTTTGCTGATTTGTGTTTGTTATGGAAGATTTGGGGATTCACACAATTGAGAGATTGTTGGATCATCTTTTTATTGCTTTTCCTTGTTCATCTACAACATTTTGATAAGTTTTCTCTTCCCTTAACTCTTTCATTAGTTGCTTTGCTAATTACCTTGCTTGCTCTTTAATTGCTTTATTTGCTACTTTGATTTTCTTGCTTGTTTATGATTGTTTGATGTTAGAAATCATGCTTAGGGTTGGTTTGGATGTTGTAAGCTTAGTTAGTATCATGATTAGTTGCTAGAAACCCTATGGGTTAGGGGGTAATTAAGGGTGGAATGGGTGATTAGGTTTGGGTTAGCAATATTAGTGATTAATTAGTTGGGAAATCAATTTCCCACTCCTTTCCTTCCGTTAAGTTGGATGTATTTGGGTCCGAAAGCTCCCGAATACATCCAACACTTGTCTGGAAGGTTGGAGTTGGGATAGTTAATGCTCACCCACGAATGTGGAAGGAGGTTAACTAGGGAATTCCGTTTCATTAACCCTCCGGGTCCGTGGTGGACTTTAGGGAAGTTAATCCGGACTATCCACGAAAGTGGAAGCTCGGTGGGTATTTTCTAACGGAATTGCTACTTGATTGTCCCTCCTTATTATTCTCTTGTTGCAAAACCCATTTCCTCATCCCCGTTTGCATCCCGGAAAGCCTCTGAAGCCCATTTCTTACCCTTGACTGACCTTAGTTTTATTTCTTGTGTTGTGACCCCTTGAAACCGATATCCTTACCTTAGCAATCTCATCCCGGCCATTGACCTAGATTCTATCACTACAACATGAAACGTCTACGGCGACCGCCCCAGGCGACCGATATGTATTAGTCGCTCCAATCGACACGGGCGACCGATAAGCAGCGAGCGATACAATATCGGTCGCTATTTAGTGAGCGATACAATATCGGTCGCTATTTAGCGACCGATATGGTATCGGTCGCAACATTCATTTTATTGGTCGCCATGCCAACGACCGATACCGTACGGTCGCTGGGTATCCATCGCCGGGTTCAATTAATATGACAACGGTCGTATTAATTATTGCTGACTTTCTATCGGTCGCTGAGCCAGCGACCGATACCGTATCGGTCGCTGGCTCCTTTTAATGGTAGAACGACCACAATGTATTCGATAACCCGCTGCTGCCTTCTCGTTTTCTCTCTCGCTCCTTGCTGTCGCCGACCCAAACCACCGCCCACCACCTACGATTCCGGCCACCACCTCGATTTCGGCCGACGCTCCGGAAACCGGCGACCACCGGGCATTCATCTCCGGCAACCACCGACGCAACATATTCGGCAACCACCAATGTGAGTCCCCTAATTTGTTTTTGTAGTTAAATTGTTGATTTTTAATTGTAAAATTCATATATATTGTTGTATATGAGTAATTTAGTTGAGTAATTTTAGTGTGGTTATGGTTTGAAATTCAAATTTATGGTAGTGTTTAGTGTTAGTCAAGTTTAGGGTTTGAAATTCAATTTAGAATTGTGTTTTGAATGTAAATTTTTAGGGTGAATTATGAATGTTTGGAGTTTATTATAGTATTAGGATGTTAGAGTTTGAAATTAAAGTTAGATTATTGTTGTTTAGTAAAGTAAGAGTATATGTTGTTAAATTGTTGATGTTTAATTGTAAAATTCATATATATTGTTGTATTTGAGTAATTTATTTGAGTAATTTTAGTGTGTGTTATGGTTAGAAATTCAAATTTAGGGTAGTGTTTAGTGTTAGTCAAGATTAGGGTTTCAAATTGGATTTAGAATTGTGTTTTGAATGTAAATTTTTAGAGTGACTTTGAGTAATTTACTTGAGTAATTTTAGTTTGGTTATGGTTTGAAATTCAAATTTAGAATAGTGTATGTTTTGAATGTAAATTTTTAGGGTTTATTATGAATGCTTATAATTTATTATTGTATTATGTTGTTAGGGCTTGAAATTAATGTTTAGGGTTTTGTTGTTTATTAATGTAAAAGTATATGTTGTTGAAATTGTTGATTCATAATTGTAAAATTCATATATGCTGTTGTATTTGAGTAATTTACTTAAGTAATTTAGTGTGGTTATGGTTTGAAATTCAAATTTAGAATAGTGCATGTTTTGAATGTAAATTTGAAGGGTTTATTATGAATGCTTATAGTTTATTATAGTATTATGTTGTTAGGGCTTGAAATTAAAGTTAGAATATTGTTGTTTAAAAATGCAAGAGTATATGCGTAGGATGAATTTGTTGATTTTTTATTGTAAAATTCAAATATATGTTGTTGTATTTGAGTAATTTACTTGGGTAATTTAGGGTTTACAAGGTTATGAATAATTAGTTTTAATTAATTATAGGATGTTTGTATGGGTTAGGGTTGTGGTTAGGGTTAATTGATTGTACATGTTTGGTTAGTTAAGTTAAATTAATTTAGTTATAAATTTGGGTTAAGTTTAATTAAATATTTAGTTAAATGAAGTTAAAATAATTCTTGAGAATGTTTATGATTATTCAAATTTAAGTGGGTTAGTTTTATATGTTATAAGTTAGGGTTGAGTATGAATGGTTTTGGTAGTTATTAATAAGTGAGTTAGTTATTATGTTTGGTTAGGAACAAATTTACACGACTGCCAACTTCGTTGGTTAACTTAATTAAGTTAGCCTATAAAGTTGGTAGCGTAAATTTTTTGCTAACCCAACCTAATTGCTAACTTAATTACTTATAACTCCAAATGAAGACATAAATTGAAAATAATTATGTCACGTCCATTTACGTAATCAACAACAAGTTGCTAAGTAAGTACTCAACAACCATTTAAGTAGCTTAGTTCTAGATGTCATAAAAAAGTGTCGAGTTTGGATGATTTTGGTAATTATTAGTAAGTGAGTTAGTTATTATGTTTGATTAGGAATGAATTTACGCGACTGCCAACTTCGTTGGATAACTTAATCAAAGGCAAATCTCTAAATGCCAATTCAACCTTGTTGTGATGAACAAGTTGTCAGAGTTATATGTAAGGGTGATCAACCGCTTGTGATGTAGCAAATGACGATCGTTATTTTTAGCATCCCAACCACTTTTAAAATGAACACCCAAGAACTCAATCTTGATTTATTGGGTTTTCTTTTGAAAGGTGGTTGGGATGCTAAATGCAAAACGATCGACATTTGCTACGTCACAACCGGTTGATTACCCTTACATATAACTCCATGAGCTTGTTCATCACAACAAGGTTGAATTGACATTTAGAGACTTGCCTTTGATTAAGTTATCCAAAGAAGTTGGTAGCGTAAACTTGTTGCTAATCTAACCTAATTTCTAACTTAATTACTCATAACTCCAAATGTAGACATTAATTATTATTAATTATGTCACATCCATTTAGTAACTTAAGTACTCAATAACCAGTTGCTACATAATAATATAGGTTATTAGTCATGGTAGTTTATAGTAGTAAGTAGGTTAATTTATAGTTCTAGTATCTTAGTTGTAGATGTCATGAAATGAGGTTGAGTTTGGATCCTGTTAATGTACAAGTAGAGTGTGTTTGTGACCTGAAAATCTATGGTTGAAAATGACTATCACGAGTCGTATCAACTCTCCTTTATTTGTCTGGTTCACCAAAAGGTATCGCAATCTCATAAGTGAAATTGCGCGAGGTCTATAGTGCTTAGGGAGTTAGAAGCGTCTCAAATTCAATACAATGCAGTGTTTCTATTGTACAACCTGGTGGGCATCAAGACATGGTGGGAATGAAAGAGAAGCTTATAGTAAAGGGTCTAATATAAATCATGTTGGGCTTTTTTGCATGTAAGATTCATAGGTCCATCAAAGTAAGACATGATGCTTTGAAGGATCTATGAATCTTACATGCAAGAAAGCCCAACACGATTTCTATTAGACCCTTTACTATAAGCTTCTCTCTCATTCCCACCTTGTCTTGATGCCCACCAGGCTGCATAATAGAATCACTGCATTGTACTGAACCTGATACGCTTCTAACTCCCAAAACACTATAGACCTCGCGCAATTTTACTGCTGAGATTGCGCTACCTTTTGGTGAACCAGACAATATAAAGGAGAGTCTACAACTCATGAAAGTCATTTTCAATCATAGATTAACAGGAACAAACACACTCTACTTGAATAATAGCAGGATCCTCTTGACTGGTGACATAACTTAGTTGTAGATGTCAAAAAAAAGTTTACTTGAAGTTTTAATTGATAGTCATAAAAGTTTAGTTGAAATTCAATGAAACATGATATACTTATTAACAATAATAATGACATACATTATATTCATGGAAATTATGTATTTGCTTGAATTAATTGTTACTTAATCCCTTACAATGATATATACATTGTATGCAGCTAAATACATAATGGAGAGTAGTAGAAAATGGATGTATGAAAGACATGATGGTGAACATCTTAGTGTGGAATTCGTACGTAGGGTGAATGAAGAATTTATACCTTTTGCAAAACAATAGATTAGTTTGGGTAAACTTAGGTGTCCTTGTAGCAAATGCAAAAACTTGAAGTACATTGACGAGGATATTGTGAAGCTACATTTGTACAAACACGGCTTTCGGCCAAATTATTATGTTTGGATAAGTCACGGGGAGACTTTTGCCACTCTCGAGGGTAGTGGTCAAACTGTTAACACTGTGGTTGATGGGTCTTCTAGTGTTGGAGGTGTCAACAGTATGCAAGAAATGATCAACGGTGCCATGGGCCATATGCCTTTGAGCTGCGGTGATGATACGAGGGAAGATGAGCCAGAGGAAGGGACTAAGAAGTTCTTAGAAATGCTCGATGCCTCCAAAAAGCCTCTGTATGAAGGTTGCGACATGTCTTTGTTGTCGGTTGTCTCACGAATGATTAACATAAAATGTGAGTACAATCTCCTTAATAAAGTCATGGACAGTCTGTTAGCCTAAATGAAAGACGTATGTCCCCCTGGCAATGAGATGACAGACACCTACTATCAAGCGAAGAAATTGCTTGGTGCTTTAGAACTTCCACATGAGAGAATCGACGCGTGTCCCAATGGGTGCGTGTTGTTTTGGAAGGAGAAAGCTGACTTAGATAAGTGTGACCAATGCGGAGCCGATAGGTATGCTAAAACAACGTTGCGTAGAAAACGCATTGCGCACAAGCAATTGATTTACTTCCCAATCGGGCCGAGGTTGCAAAGATTGTATGCAACTAAGACATTTGTGGAGCACATGAGGTGGCACTCAATGAATGCACGTGAAGATGGAACAATGGTTCATCCGTGTGACAGTGAAGCGTGGAAGCATTTCGATGCCCTTCATATAATTTGCCGCCTTGGTTCTGCATGAAGAAGCAACACTTGTTTCTGACTCTGTTAATTCCTGGGCCGAAAAGTCCAAAGGGCAATCTTGATGTCTACTTGCAACCGTTAATCGATGAGTTGAAACATTTATGGGAGGTTGGAATTGACACGTATGATGTCTCCAAGAAGCAAAATTTTAAAATGAAGGCATCCGTGTTGTGGACCATAAGCGATTTTCCGACATACAGAGTGCTCTCTGGTTGGACCACAGTGGAGAAAATGTCTTGTCCCTACTGTATGGAGAACACAAAGGCTAGATGGTTGCAACATGGTAGGAAACATTCTTGGTTTGATTGTCATAGACAATTTCTCCCAGAGAACCATCCATTTCGAAAAAATTAGAGCGCTTTCTCAAAGAATAAGGAAGAAAATTCACCTCCACCCCTCGATTGAATGGGGAACAAATTTGGGATCGTGTATGTAATATCCCGAGCTCCACGGAACAGCATAACCGTGTTGATGGGTATTTAGAGTCTCACAATTGAAACAAGAGAAGCATATTTTGGGAGTTGCCGTGTTGGAAAGATCTTAAAATCCGACACAACTTGGATGACATGCATGTTGAGAAGAATGTATTTGATCAAGTGTTGAATACCATCATGAGTGTCAAAGGCAAGACGAAGGATGATAAGAACTCGCGTAGGGACCAAGCCACCCATTGCAATCGCCGTCGGCTAAACATTCAAAAAACTCATCACCAAGATGGGACTAATACCGAAACTATGCCGAACCCTCCCTATCAAATAGGTAAAGAAGAAGTTAAGGCCTTGTGTGAGTGGTTGAAAGGCCTCAAACTCCCTGATGGCTATGCGAGCAATCTGAGCAAATGTGTCGATCCCAAAAATTCAAAGTTGCAGGGGTTGAAGAGCCATGATTGTCATGTTTTCATGGAGAGGTTGTTACCAATTGCAACCAGAGAGCTACTTCCTCAAAAAGTTTGGAAACCATTGACTGAACTCAGTCAGTTCTTTAGAGATTTATGTGCTTCTAATGTAAAGGTGAGTGACATGATCCGGTTAGAGAGAAACATACCGGAAATTCTATGTAAGTTGGAAATGATATTTCCCCCTGCCTTCTTCAATGTCATTGAACACCTTCCAGTACATCTTCCTTATGAAGCAGCGATGGGAGGACCTGTGTAGTATTGGTGGTGTATCCTTTTGAAAGGTACAACTAAACTTACATATCTTTCATAGTTACTATGAGATGAATTATGTATCTTAAGGAAACATCAATGTTTGTTACTTATAAAATGTTGTAGATTTTTGCACCACTTAAAGAAAAAAGTGGGGAACAAGGCACGAGTAGAATCGTCTATCTGCAATGCATACCTAACAGAGGAGATAACAAACTTCTGTGATGCATATTTTGCCCCCAAAGTTCAAACAAAGTCTAGGGAACTTAAAAGAAACGCATGCCCTGATGTGAAGCACGTTAACGATGTTAACGAACCCCTCCCTGATGTGTTTTCCTCAAACATTGGATATGCACCTAGTGAGGGTCAAAAGAGGTACCTCAACCAACAAGAGTTTGTTGCGGCGCATGCATATGTTCTTTCAAATAGCGAGTTGTTGGAAAAGTATGAAAGGTATGTACGATTGCACGCCGCTATGTGTATGTACATGCTCCATGTAACTAATCACCTAGTTAACACCTTAAATTGTTTGTTGAAAGGCAATTTGAAGAAGACATGTGCCTATCACATCCATGCACACAAATAGGGGATTTGTGGAGCAAATTTGGCAAACAATTTTTCGAATGGTTTAAACGAAAGGTGAACGATCAAGTTTGATTGAATTAGTAAGATTCTAGTTAAATTATCATAATGTTGTCCACTTGAAGTTGACGACTTTGCTAAAATTATATTATGTAGGCTATCAATTCAAATGAAGCAGATGAATTTATTCGAGCGTTAGCCTACGGTCCCAACAAAAATGTGCGTTGGTGGAACCATTACTACATTAACAACTACAATTTCCAAGTCCAACGGCAAGGAAAGTCGAACGCCAACTCTGGGGTATATGTCAAAGGAATGCACGACGTAGACTTCTATGGGACGCTCCAAGAAGTGATTCAGTTGGAATACTTAGGAAGATTTGGAAATTACAAAGTTGTTTTGTTCAAAGTTGATTGGTTTGACTCCGTCCATGGTTTGAACAAACATGAGCATTACAATCTCGTGGATATGAACCACACAAAACCATATCGAGTATATGAACCATTCGTGCTGGCATCCCAAGCAATGCAAGTGTTTTATACTCATTATCCTAGTACAAGGTGAGATAGAAAGCAATGGTGGGCAACACTCTTCATAAAGCCGAGGTCAACGATTGACGACATTGATGATGCCGCATATCAAGAGGGTAGCACTGAAAATCCTCCAACACTATCTGGCATTGATGAGGACCAAATCGAAGATCGAGATGACTTAAGTGATGAGGAAGCCATGAACGATGATGCTAATGAATCCATTATGGGGGAAGAGGGAGTGGGAATAGAGGAGGATAATATGTCAGACCCTATTTGTACCGAGATTATTAGTAGTGACGATGAAGAGGAGTATGAGTAGTGAATTCTATTATCTTGTCAATATACATTACTAGTCATTGAACTTTTATTATATTCACAACTTGGTTCAAATTTTTCATGTATTTAGTTGAAGCCAATGCATTCTACTCGTACGCATGCCATTTTTGATGTATATATATATATATATATATATATATATATATATATATATATATATATATATATATATATATATATATATATATATAAGTTTGGAACTAACTTGTGTTTTGATTTTACCTGATATTAACTATTACATTAGGGGGAGACAGCCACATAGCATTTGGCAAAGAGCTGTTTCGATCGACCCTGCTCTATACTTCAACCGTGTAAGACTTGAACGGGGGGAGGATTGGTAAGATGATCACATAAAATCCTATGTACATTGATTTAGCATTGGTTTTAATAACTTTATTTGTTTTTTTCGTAACGATTGCGTAGGTTCGCCGAACCCCGTTTAGCACGGTTTGTTGGAGGGTAAATTCGTTCCCACCCACATCCAAAGCCTGCTTCCCAATGGTCCAAAGATGAGAAAACAATTTTGTGGGGGGAATTATGTGTAAGTAATTATGCAAATTGGGTTATGATTTTCTTGTACGTAATAGTCGTTTAACTAATCACTAATAAATTACTTTATACAGCGACATTATGTGTGGGAAGAAGAATTAACAAGAGATGTGTTTAGTGGGTGGCACACGAAATTGTGCGACCGGGCTTCTGATACGAGGTACAAGGTCAGGACCAAGAAGAGGACGGACCCTGTACCTCATATGAGCAATGAGCATCGTGATGCAATAGATGAGGAATCCCAAACCGAGGATTTCATTCGGCGGTCCAATGCCGCCAAAGCAAACAGGAACAATGAAAACTCCGCCAATTGCATTACGCACGTCAGCTCGGTTTCGGCATCAAGTTATATGAAGAAGAAGGTGAATCCTAAACTGGCATAATTAATAAATTAAAGTTATATGTATACATTAACAATTACGAACTATCTAAACAATTTTTTGCATTTACTATTTTAATTTGTAGATGGCCGAGGGGAAATTCAAGACCCTGTCTGAAGTCCACGCTCACATTCACTGTGGGCGAGATCCTGCGGGGAATCCGGTGTGGAGTTCCCCACATGATGCCACACTTGCTGTAAGTTTCCTTTAAACATATTCATAAACATTAACGTGTGTTTTGGATTGTATTTGAACTACGGCGTGTGGCCGTACATTGTTTATATGTGTTTGGAATTTATTTGAACTCTGGCGTGTGGTCGTACATGTTTTATGTTTATTTGGAATTTATTTGAACTCCGGCGTGTGGCCGTGCGTGTTTTATGTTTGTTTAGAATTTATTTGAACTCCGGCGTGTGGGCGTGCATGTTTAATATGTGTTTTGGATTGAATTTGAACTCCGGCGTGTGGCCATGCATGTTTTATGTGTGTTTTGGATTGAATTTGAACTCCGGCGTGTGGCCGTGAATGTTTAATGTTAGTTTTGGATAATATTTGAACTCCGGCGTGTGGCCGTGCATGTTTACAGTTTCTTTTGGATTGAATTTGACTTCCGGCGTGTGGCCGTGAATGTTTTAAGTCGTGTTTGGATTGTATTTGAACTACGGCGTGTGACCGTGCATGTTTAATATGGCCTTTGGATTGAATTTGAACTCTGGCGTGTGGCCGTGCATGTTTAATGTTAGTTTTGGATTGTATTTGAACTACGGCGTGTGGTCGTACATTGTTTAGGTGTGTTTGGAATTTATTTGAACTCCGGCGTGTGGCCGTGTATGTTTTATGTTTTTTGGAATTTATTTGAACTCTGGCGTGTGACCGTGCATGTTTAATACGTGTTTTGGATTGAATTTGAACTCCGACGTGTGGCCGTGCATGTTTTATGTGTGTTTTGGATTGAATTTGAACTCCGGCGTGTGGCCGTGAATGTTTAATGTTAGTTTTGGATAATATTTGAACTCTGGCGTGTGGCCGTGCATGTTTACAGTTTCTTTTGGATTGAATTTGAACTCCGGCGTGTGGCCGTGAATGTTTTAAGTTGTGTTTGAATTGTATTTGAACTGCGGCGTGTGGCCGTGCATGTTTTATGCGTGTTTGGAATTTATTTGAACTACGGCGTGTGGCCATGCATGTTTTATGCCCGTTTTTTATTGTGTTTGCTACTCATATATGAATGCTTGCAGGAAACTTTTCGCCAAAAGTGTGAGGAGTGTGGCATAATTGAGAACTCCCCGGAAGCTAGGGAGTTGTACCTCCAACTGGCAGGGGGTACAAACCCGAAGACCAAGCTGTCTATGGTCTTGGAAGTGCGACCTCGTACTTCTATGATACTCCACCCCCTGCCCAGGGTAGTTCTTCTTCTTCGACGCATCCCCGCGCAACTCCGTCCACCGAAGTTATTATGCAGGATCAACTTGCTGCCCACTCATCTCCCCTCTCACAGATTCAAAGTCAATTGACACAAGTTTTCCAACATCAACAACAAGGCGGTAGTTCTTCTTCCCCATCTCAATATCTAAACTTATCAGGATCCCCGCAATTCCCTCCCCAACCTTGAACTTTTGCACTTTTATGAACTTATGTACGGATATTAAGTATGAAACGTATGTATGTATGAAACTTAGCTTGAACTTTTAGTTAGGAACTTTTAGCTATTATATATATGTATGAAGTTTTAATTATGCATGAACGTTTAATATAATATATATTTAATTATGTTACGTATGAAACTGACAGGTGAAAAAATACGGTGATATATATATATATATATATATATATATATATATATATATATATATATATATATATATATATATATGGATAATATAATAATAGCAGCGACCGATATTTCAACAAATACAGCATGATTATAACCTAGTCGATTTCAATCCAGAATTTTTTTTAAAAAAATTAAATTAAAATCTGCGACCGATATGTATCAGTCGCCGATTATTAGTCACTATTTTGCGATCGGTACATGGCGACCGATATGGTATCGCTCGCTGATTAGCGACCGATACGTATCGGTCGCCCCATCGTATATTTCACGCAAGTTTGGCGACCGATTGGTATCGGTTGCCCGGTTCGTCAAACGACGGATATGCAGCAAGCGATACGTATTGGTCGCTGATATCGGTCGCCCGCCCTCTGCTGCGACCGATAGAGCCCGTTTGCGACCGATAGTAACGGTCGCCGCAGGCCTGTTCTGTTGTAGTGTATGATCAAGGCCCCTAGCTCCTCGAGAATAACGATATAAAAACCGGGGTACAAAAACCACGTTACATGGAGTGATTGTTGATGTGTATGTTTGTGGTGCTGCTGAATTTTCAGGAGAGAGAAAGTGGAGGGTGTGGGTGGGTTTATGTGGTGGTCGAAGGCTAGGTCTAGGCAGAGCTTCAGAAATGAGTATGAGAGAAAGAGAGAGATAGAGGAAGAAGAAGAAGACTGTGAAAGAGGAAATCTGAAACGAAGAGAGGGAGAAAGAGAGAGAGAGAGAGAGAGAGAGAGAGAGAGAGAGAGGGTGGCTGACGTGGCAAGTCAAAATTGACTAAATTCATCCCAGTCACACATCTCCGCCGCCAGCTAGGATCGCCACCGAGTTAAGTTAATCTTAACTCGGTGGCGTGTTACTGGGGGCAACAGGGGGTGAAAGTTCATATTATTCATCACTAAATCAAAAGTTCGTATTATTAAGTCTTATTTGGCCAAAAGTTCGTATTATTAGAATCCAATTTCACAATATTAAATGCAGCACAACATCGTGAAACAATAAAAGGTATAAAGGTAGCATGAGAAGCACTAGAAATCGCTCATATATTTTTTGCAGATGGCTCAATATTTTTCAAGAATATGAATATAAAACATTATGCATAGCTCAAGAATATGCTAAATAAATTTATCTATAGCTCAGGACAAATGATCAATGTGGAGAAATCGTTGGTTATGTTTTCTACTGGGGTTACACAATAGGAGAACGCAATTTAAAGCTATTTTTGGGTACCGTGAGTGCTCTTTTTTCATAAAATATTTGGGGATCACGTCGATGATTTTGAAAAACAAGTCCAGCCAATTTGCCTTTATAATGGGTGCATTTATGAAGAGATTGCAGGGCTGGAGAGTTAGTTTGTTATCACCGGCAACCAGACTGATATTAATTCAAGTAGCATTATCAGCGCTTCACCATGTCCTCTCGGTATACTAGATCCCGACCAACATTATAGACAAGTTGAATGCATTGATAATACAATTTTTATGGTGGAATTCAAAGGGAAAAAATTCCATACATTGGACCAAATGAGACCATCTTTTCAAACTTAAGGGTATGGGAGAATTAGGAATTCTAGAGTTAACTAGCTTCAATCAAAGCTTTATTACTGAAGCAAGTGTGGAGGATACACCAAATGAATTCTTCATTATTAGCCCCTATTTGACAGGCTAAGTACAAACTTAAATCTTCACTGATGATGCCAGATACATGCAAAACTCCTACTAATGCTTCTTATGCATGGAAAGGTATAACCCACACAGTCAACTTAGTGAAGCATAGATTACGGTGGAGAATAGGCAATGGTCAATCAATTGAAGTTGGGGACAGTAGATGGTTGCAAAATCATACACCTCATTAAAATTCAAGTTTAACACTAGATGTCTTAAAACTACAAGTAGCGGAGTTAGTCACTGTCCAAGGAGATGTTCAGACATGGAATAAGCCATGTCTTACAAACATATTTAATGCAGTTGCAGTAAAGCACATACTTCAAACACCTGTACCTTGTGCAAATGACAATGATAAATTATGTTGGGGCGACACATGAACATGTTAGTATGCAGTAAAATCTAGATATATATAGATTATTTGGAAAAATTAATAATGTTTTTCAAGACAACATGCCTAATGAAATAGAGCGACTATAGTGAAAATTATGGCATAGTGATTTGCCTCCTAAGTGGAAAATGTTTATTTGGAAATGTGCTAATAACACACTTCCACTAGGGAAAAATCGATAAAAAAAAAAAGGTATCCCAAAAAATAATAACTGTTGGCATGATGAAGCAGTTGAGTCTATCTCACATTTATTGTTAAACTATGTCGTAGTGCAACACTTATGGATGGCTAATCCCTTGGGAATACAAGATACAAACACAGACTTAGAATGGACGAAATGGTTAGAAGACTGGTTAAGATATTTAATTAATATCGACAAAGATGGAGGGACGCGATTAATGATATTTGCAGTAGTCGCACGGACGATTTGGAAAATTAGGGATGCATCAAAAATATCAGCTGAATCGATAGCACAACATAATATGGAGCAATGTTTAACTAAATCCATTACAGAGGGCTATCAATGAATACGGAGATTTCCGCGGAAATGACATAGACCATCAACCCCCCCCCCCCAATAAGCTTATGCAGCAGATAAAAAAATCATCAATGTGGATAATAATAATAAAAAAAAACAAGCATTATTGTTCATGAAGCGTGGAAAAGAGCATCAGGATTGACTTCAGCCTATCACTTACATGAAATATAGGGAACCATGGAGAATCAAGAGGAAAAGCGTTCATGGCATACTCGACAATCCAAACTGAATTGGAGGCTCTACAATCAACGTTACAGGTAATCAAGCGAGAGGCATATGATGCAGTAGAAATAGCATTGAACTCGGAACTTGCCATTAAATTTCTCCAAAAGCCAGACAAGTGTTATATTGAAGTTGCACCACTAGAAGCTAATATAACTAGTTATCCTAAACATTTTCAAATGTATAAAATATATAAAGCTCCTAGGATTATAGTACACAAGACACATATATGTGCAAAACACATATTAAAACATTCTAGCTTGATGTAATATATAGTTGTTGTGATTTCTATAACGTAATAAGACAACTATTTTGGTGAAAAAATAAATAAAATAAATATTTTTTACTTATTTGAATAAGAGTCATGTTTTGATGATATTTAATGATTTATTATCATTAAATGACACTAGAGATGTCCATTATATTCACTTTAACTTTACCAATAAATAAATGTAAATTTCGTAGAAAAATAAGTGACGATTTGTTGGAGGGAAGAAACTGATTTAACAACCTCGGGAGCTATCATAAGTTAGTTAAGTTGTTAATGCAACTCATCACTATTTATTTTTATGTTTTCTCTCTTCTTCTATATAAAGGGCTCTTACCCCGTTGTAGTGTTACTCACTTTTACATATTCTCAAATTAGCAATACACGTTCTCTCTTTTACTCTCAATCACTCATTTCTCTTTTACTTTCTGCAAATCAAGATGGAAGATGTTGATATGATATCAGAGCCGAGAAAAATTCATTGCCGATCATTGAAGTTTTTGGTCAAATTTTTCCTCACTTTCGTTTCATCTTTCTAATTGCTTCTGTGATTGTCTCTCTTTTTCTTTTCTTTATGGGAACTTCCTTACACTCTTTGCAATAGTTGCTGAAGATATTGTAGGCCCAGATCATATCTTGTATTTGTATTGAAATAACCCTAGAGGGGGAGGGGGGGATGAATAGGGTTGTATAAAATTTCTGCACTTAATCAACACAAAAGGGTTAATAGCACTTTTATAAACTGAATAATACTTTTTTATTGATTGAATTAAAGTGCTAAAAGGAAGGAGGTTACAACTCGACACTATTGAGGATTCTGAGGTCATCAACAAGGTTTACAGAAGCAGAAGACTTCACATATGACTTCTGCGCTTGAGGCCTCACAGAGGAGGCGATTACAAAGGAAGAACACACTTAAAGTGAGAACCCTATCCCACTTTATAAAAACGACCTCAGAGGTCCTCACCAGAAACGCTCTCTGGCTACAAACTCACCACTTTTCTTAGTGGCTACAAGTTAAGAATATTTTCACTCAAATATTCCTACAACTCAAAATTTTCTAACCAAAATTCCTACACTGATTTACTTGCTTGGAAATTCGTGTTTCTCTTGGAAGAGGTTCATAGTATTTATGTTTGAGAGCTTCAATCAGCAACGTCCACTTTCCTATAGCGAAGATTGTTTCCTTTCTTGAATCAATCTTCAATTTTTCACATAATTGGCAATTGCAACGATTTCTTTCCCTTTCTTTTTAGTATCTGAAAAGAATATGAGTTGTTATAATATCAACTCAGAAATGGAACGAAAAGAATAAGATTAGGATCTGGAAGATATTTCCTTGATTTAATTTTGATTGATCTTTCAAACAGAATCGTCGTTCTGGAACTGGAGGTCCTCACTGCCGGATATGGTGAGGTCCTCAGAGAGTTGCTGAGATTCTTCAATCTCCTCAATTTGGCAATTATCTCATCCTCTTGGAATAGGATAAAATCAATTAGATACTCAGAGATATATATGAATGAGGCGGATTCTTCAATCTCCTCAACTTGACAATGATCTCATCCTCTTGGATTTGGATTCTACAATAGGATAAAATCACTTAGATATTCAGAGATATATATATGAATATCAGGGAGATATGAAATATATATAATATGGAAACTTCCCTGATTTTATGTCTTCAAAATTTGTCTTTCAATCAAAATATCAGTGGCTACTGTGGAGGTCCTCAATATAGTGGAGGTACTTGAAATGAGCAAGGGTTCTTCATGTATCATTCGGACAATCCCAATTTTAGCCTTACTAATGAACCTTTAATGGTTCAAATTTTGGGCAATGACGTAGATAGACCTGTCAATTCGGTCGGGCGGGCGGTTTCGGGTCGGTCGTATATCGGGTTCAGGTAAATATGGGTCGAGTGTATTTCGGGTTCGGGAATATACGGGCGGTATATTTCGGTTTCGGGTCAACCCAACGGGTTATGATTGCAACCTTTTTCCACTTTTCCTTTAAAAAAGTAGTCTCTAAATACTACTTTTTATACAATATACATAATAAAATATGATCATCTTCTAGTAACGATAGATTAGTGTAACTATTTTAACTTAAATAAGAGAAATAACAAATAAATAAGTTGCGCTTATAGTTTAACGTTAAAAATTACAAAGAAAAATCACAAATTCTAATAAAGTTGAACTTAAAAAATTAATTTTTCGAGTCAAACAGGCGGGTCGGGTTTGACCCGCTAATTTTCGGGTTCGGTATACTTCGGGTTTAGTTGAAAAAATCGTGTTCAAAATCCAGAAATTTCGGGCGGGTTCGGGTCGGGTTATCAGGTTGGTCAGAAACTGCCAGGTCTAGACGTAGATCTTGTGAGATGTCTTTAAAAGCCAAGAATAAGCTAAGTTTTGTTAAAGGAGAAGTAGAAAAATCAACTGTTAATTTGCCTTTATTGCCTTATTGGAAAACATGCAATAGTGTGTTGATTTCTTAGTGGTCGTGTTTTTTAAGCAAAGACATTGGTTCCAATGTGTTATATATAGACTCTGCTTCTCAAATCTAGTATGATCTTAAAGATAAGTTTAACTATAATCAAGGTGCTAAAATTGTAACACCCCAAATATGTGGTTAAGTGTGGCTTAAAAGGATTGAAATGACTACTTATATCGCCAAGGTGCACCTTCTTTTATGGTATCTCATCCGTTGGGAACTCCTCAGTTAAGCGTGCTTGGCTGGGAGTAGTCTTAGGATGGGTGACCTCTTGGAGAGTCTTCCCAAGTAGCGTGTGAGGGAGGACGAAACACGCTGGAAAGACTCGTAGTGATTTGTGGGGCCAGTCAATGATCCTTGAAGTAGTTATCGGTAATGTCCGCGGCCTAGGAGGGGTCGGGGTGTTACAGATGGTATCAGAGCCGACCCGCGACCGTGTGTTATGCTAGTGGACGGGAGATCTATGGGAAGTCATCTAGCGGGAAAAAGATTGTGGATTCGATTGAGGCACAACGAGGACGTTGTGCGCTTTATATGAGGGTGACTGTAACACCTTGAATATGTGGTTAAGTGTGGCTTAAAAGGATTGAAATAACTACTCATATCACCAAGGTGCACCTTCTTTTATGGTAGCTCGTCCGTTGGGAACTCCTCAGTTAAGCGTGCATGGTTGGGAGTAGTCTCAGGATGGGTGACCTCTTGGGAAGTTAAGACTCGTGGTGATTTGTGGGGCCAGCCAGCGATCCTTGAAGTAGTTATCGGTAATGTCCGCGACCCGGGAAGGGTCAAGGCGTTACAAAAATCTATCAATTGCAGCAGGATATGAGTAATGTTAGTCAAGAGACTTTGTCCATTTCTGGTTATTTCACTAAATTCAAACAACTATGGATGAATATGTAATGACTATTAACCTATTTACCCCATGCAATTTTGAATCTGATTGTTCTACTTCAAAGCTCATGGAAAGTCTTACTTCATAGAGATCAATTTTTTGACATCCATAATCAAGTTAATTGTTGCAAAGCAAATCTGGAATCCATTCAAAAAGCATTACTTAATGATAAGTTTAATGCTGATTTATATACTCTGGAGAAGGAAAAGAGAGCTGAATATGTTAAGATCTTAAATTCTGCTCAGCAACTTATTCGGCAACAGTCCCAGCTTGAGTGGCTTAACTTGGGAGATTGTTCTTCAAGGGTTTTCTTTAGCAAAATGAGGAAGAAGCAAGTTGGAGCTTATGTTTATTCTTAATCTGCTGCTAATGGTAGTTTGATAGTTGGTTTTGACAAAGTTGCTGATGAATCTGTGAACTATTTTGAAGATCTTATGGGTCGATATATGTATAGTAGAATTCCTGTTAGGCATCCTATTATTCAGAAGGGTTGCCAGTTATCTGTTGAGCAGCAGCTGAAGCTTATTAAACCTTTCTCTAAGAAAGAAGTTCAAGACATTATTTTCTCTATCCCAATCACTAAAGCTCCTGGCCCTGATGGTTTCAGTAGTGTTTTTTATCAGTATAACTGGGATAGAGTTAGAGATTGGTTTTGTAAGGCAATTTTTGAATGCCTTGATAATGGGACGGTTTTGGCTAGCATAAATGAAACTCTGATTTCTCTCATTCCCAAGAAGATCAATCCAGGTAGTCCTTCTGATTTTCGGCCCATATCTTGTTGCAATGTTTCTTATAAGTGCTTGTCTAAGCTGTTATGTATCCGTTTGAGGGAAGTCTTGCCTGATCTGGTTAATCAAAGTCAGAGTGGGTTTGTTCCTGGGGGGAGATTGTACACAATATTCTTCTTTGTCAGGAGGTCGCTCAAGGCTATAATCGTCAGGCTTTGTCCCCAAGGTGCATAATGAAAATTGATCTTAAAAAAGATTATGACTCTGTATATTGGGAATGCATTGAAGAAGCTTTAATCGCTTTTCACTTCCCTCTAAAATTTATTAGATGGATCATGATGTGTGTTACTTCTCCTTCCTACTCCATCAACATCAATGGTCAAATCCATGGTTATTTTAAAGGTGGACGAGGCCTTCGACAGGGTGACCCTCTTTCCCCTTTGCTTTTTGCGTTAGTAATGGAGTATTTATCCCATCTCTTGGATGATCTCAAGGATGTTCCAGACTTCACTTATCATCCTGGTTGCAAAAAACTTAAGGTGAATCATCTTTCATTTGGAGATGATCTTGTAATTTTCTGTGCTGCTGATCCTAAGTCAGTCACCCATATTTCTAGCATTTTGAATCACTTTGCTCAGTGCACTGGTTTAAATGCTAATCTTGACAAATCCCGAATGGTTGTTGCTGGTTTCAATGATGAAACAACTCAGATTTTGTATGACATTACAGGTTTCGCTCGTGGCTCATTTCCTTTGAAATATTTAGGGGTTTCTATTACTACAGGTAGAATAGGCAAATTTGACTGCCTTATGCTGGTTGACAAGATTACTTCCAGGGTGCGTACTTGGTCTTCCATACATCTCTCTTATGCTACCCGAATTCAATTAGTAAATTTTGTCCTCCTGAGCATCTTCAGTTATTGGTCAAATATCTTTGTTCTGCCTTTAAATGTAATTGATCAGGTGGTCAAAATTGGTCGTAATTTTATCTGGTCTGCTGATGTTAACTCACACAGAGTGCCTTTGGTTGATTGGGACACTCTTTGCTTACCAAAAAAGTTTGGTGGCGTGGGTCTTAGGAACCCTAGACTGTGGAATATTGCAGCTATTGGAAAGCTAGTCTGGAACATTGCAATGAAAAAAAGATAATTTGTGGGTTCGTTGGGTTCATGAAAGGTATATTAAGATGTCTAACTGGTGGCTTTATTCTCCTCCTGTCACTAGCACATGGTCCTAGAAGCAAATATGTAAGGTTAAAGAGAAGGTCAAAGGTGGTCAGCAAGATGATTGGAAATGGAAAGGGGAAACTAATCGAGTTTTTTCTGTGAAGGATTGTTATATTAGCTTATTGTCACCTTTACAAAAGTGGCCTTGGGCTCATATCATCTAGAATGGCATTCCCCCCCACCCCCTCGCCATATTTTTCTTGCTTGGTTGGCTGCTCACATGAAGATGCCTTTTGCTTTTAGGCTTGCTGCTCATGGTTCTAATATTGGTCCTATTTGTAGTCTCTGCAATCATAATCCAGAAATTATAGATCACTTGTTCACTTATTGCTCTTTCTCTCAGCAAGTTCTGACTTAGATATCCTTCAAGCTGGGCATTCGTAGCTGTTTCAATTCTCTTCATCATTGGTTCTCAAATTGGAAAAACATGAAGAAGCATAGTAGTATCAAGATGCTTGCTGCTGCAATACTTCTTCAACTGCTATTATTTGGGAGAGCAGGAACTACAAGAAGTTTCCTTCAAGAGGCATTTCTCTAAGTGTTGATGATGCTGTCAAGAAAATTCAGCAGACAATTTTGCATAGATTACTTTTTCTGTCCAAAAAAACAATAGGTATACCCTTTGTATAGATTTACTGTTACACTAGTTTTTCCTATGTTTCTGGTGACTTGGTTGTTTTTTGTGGGTGTTCTCATTTTGAACCCCTTTGGTATTGAATTGCCTTTCTGCCAATATATATATA
The DNA here is from genome assembly GCA_029582165.1 of Portulaca oleracea. NCBI lineage: Eukaryota > Viridiplantae > Streptophyta > Magnoliopsida > Caryophyllales > Portulacaceae > Portulaca > Portulaca oleracea. The sequence continues at coordinate 23,021,808 of CM055880.1, forward strand.
TATATATATATATATATATATATATAGGAACTGATCATATGAGCATTGGCCTTTTGTGAGCATGTGAGCATGGTTGCATTTCAGGCGGACATCAAGTATTATTTCCGTGGACATTAATTATGTAAGGTGGACATTAAGTATTGTTATAGTGGACATTAAGTACAAAGGTTGAACATCAACATTTGATGTCCGCCAAGCAAAATCTTATATTCTCTTTGCATACTTGATGTCCACGAAAACAACACTTGATGTCCACCTTTCATATTTAATGTCCTCAAAAATGTCACTTGATGATATCCAACCATGCTCACATGCTAACCAAAGAACCATGCTCATATGATCAGTTCCCTATATATATATATATATATATATATATATATATATATATATATTGTAAAAATGTATATATATATATATATATGGGTTTTTGGACGATAATATATTGAACTTTTGGGGTATTGGACAATAATGCACTGAACTTTGAGGGATGTTGGACAATAATGCACCCGAAACAATTTCAACGGTGGCTAACTTGGTGACGATCTTACGTGGCAGACCGAGAAGATGAATATGCTAAATAATTTCTAAATTTATGACATGTCAGCTAATTTACACAAGAAAAGGTGATTTTATATAATTACAACAACAATCTCTCTACGAAACACGTTTAGACAAATATGATTTTATGTTTTGTTTTACTCTTTTCAAAGTCGATTCTCTTTAATTTCTTATATGTGCATTAGCTGACATGTCATAAATCTAAATATTTTTGGATCAATTCATCTCCTCCACGTGCTATGTAGGATTGTCACCAAGTCAATCATTACCAAAATCGTTAATAGTGCATTATTGATCAACACCCCCTAAAGTAGAGATTATTGTTGTACTATTGGTTAAAGTATATAGGAAAATTGGATTCTAATTATCCCTGCTTTAGCGAATTGTACAACAATAATCAGGAAGCTCAATCCAAATAATGGAACTTGTTTCCATAAAATATAACATATAGCAAAGTAGAGTAAAACTTTAATAAATATATAATAGGGGGTATATAGAATAATATGGGGATGACTTTTCCTTCTTCATGCATCCCAAGTCCCCACCCCCCTGAAATGGAAAAAAATTGACATTGATATAATTATTTTCTTATCCAACCATTAATCATCAAGAAGCTCAATCCAAATAAAATAAGATGACCCAATTATAAGTCAAATCAAAATCAATCTATATTCTTTTTTGAATTCAAGTTAAACTATTCTTATTAATGCATTCTCATCTGTCAACGTCATCAAATCACTAAATCACCGTCATTTGACTAGGTGGTCTCCCACCGTAATACAATTTTAATTTTTGCTGAAGTGTGTTTCGGTGGTTTGCTTGACTGGTTTGAAAATCGGTGGATGTTACAATGGTAGTTGATACGTGGATGCTATCTTTTAGTTAGAATTAATAGACGCTAGTTACAATGTGAATTCGTAATGAAAATGACAATCAATTTATGAATTTACAAAAATTCTTTGTTTGTTAGGTGGTAATTTAAAATAAGGGTGAGATTGAGAATAAATGTATGTTTACTAAAATATCCTTGATTAATCTATGTAATATATAAAGCCAAAGGGGTTTATGGTACGCAAATTTCACTTTGCCCATTTTACCCTTGGCCATTGATAAATTGTAAGGATAGAATAGTAATTACAATATTCTTTGTTTGCACCAAAATAGTTATCAAATAAATTGTTACTGATGGAGACCATCATGAAGAATAGCAAGCATCAACAACTTCATCAGCAAAGGAGGCATCCAAAGGAACTTCACCAGGACTTTCAGCAGCAGCACAGGGAGGAGACCATGTTGATTCACCAAACTCAGCAGCTAAGGAAGCATCTCCAGCAGAAACAGCAAGCTTCCTAATCCTAATGTATGAAAGATGTCACTCACAGATCACCATCCAAAGGTAGTTCACATTTTCAGACCACCAATCCATCACTAAAGATCCATCCAAGCTTGTTACACACTTGTGAAACAAGTCTTGGCACCTTCAACCATTCAGCCCATCAGCATTGGTCATTCAGACCAAATCCAGTTCCCAACAACAACAGTCAAAGCAACAGTCTTTCTCAATGTCATATCTATTGATTGAGGAAGAATCAACCAAGGTTCCCTGGGAGTTTTTTGTTCTATGTCATGCCATTTTCAAGTCCAAGCTAAGTCCCAGCATGTTCGAACATGGCATCAGCAAGTCACAAGCCTCAGAACAAGCAATCTCAGCAGGGTTGTTTGTTATCAATTTTTCCAGAACCTTAGTTCTGAGGCTAAGTCTTCTGTTGACCATAGGGGTTCTTTTGGTCTTTCTAGCTCAATCTTAACCTGTTGAGATTACATCCAGGTTAACTTTGGCGCGAGAATTACCTCAGTAACTTAAAGTTTACCCCCTTAGGCAGGAAAGCCTCTAATTGGTCCATTTTGCCACTCTTTTGGCATTTGGTCCAATCAGAGTTTAGTTTGTATTTTTCCTTTTATTTTCTTACAACTTGTAAGCCGGATCATATTAGTTAGATTAGGAGGTAATCAGATGTATTTATCTTAAGTATTGTAAGTTGGATTAAGTCATGGAGATTAGGCAGATTAGCTTAAGATAAGCAGCTGCTAATCAAACTGTTTGTAGTCTTTATATTATGAGTTTCCAGCAATGAAATGATCATCAGTGTTTATTCAATAGTATTCTCGAGTGTCTTAGAACCTCTAAATATTTGTGAGTAACATATAACTCTCAATCCTTGGTTAAATCAGCTCCTGTCACTGGATTTTGGCAAGAATCTAGCAAGTGTCAGTTGTGTTTGATCATCCATGCTCTGGTGTGTCTGTAGGAGTATGAATGGGAGAGTTTGCCCTTGATTGCAACTGAAGGTGTGTCTGTAACAGTTGTAAGCAAGCCTATCCTTTATTTTCTGTATTGGGTTGTCTTCTATTCCAGCTAATTGCTTTCCATTAACTATTGTTGATACAAGCATTCAATTGTGTGTGTGGTTGTATGATGCATTCTAGTTCAACACTCTGATCTTTGTGAGTTAGCATACATCATCTTGGTATCAGAGCATTGTGTTCTATCTTGGAGTGTGTTATTTATGATTATTTGAAATGGCCGGAGCTAGTAGAACACCTCAGGAAGTCTTAGAACAAACTTTGAAAGAAAAAGAAGAAATTGAGCAAAAAATGAAATTCTTAAGTGAGCAACTACAGTATTATATGAGATTGCATAGGACTGTGCTTAATAGGGAGATTGATGAAGAGTTGGAGGAAGGAGAAGGTGAGAATCCTTTTGGTAGGACAGGAAGAGGAGGTTGAGGTCCTAAGCCTACACACAGAAGGAGGAGATATGTTAGGAGATCACCTAGGATTAATGAGCCAGAAGAAAACAGTGAGAGGGAAGAAAGGAGGGAAGACAGGAGGATAGAGAAGCTAGATTTCAAGATTGATATACCTGAATATGTAGGGGAGTTAGATCCTGATGTTTTTCTAGATTGGATATAGACTCTGGAGAGGATTTTTGACTTGAAAGAAGTCTCAGAAGAGAATAAGGTGAAGTTAGTTGCCTTAAAATTGAAAAAGTATGCTTCTACTTGGTGGACTAATCTGCAAAAAAGAAGAATGGAGATTGGTGAAGAAAGAGTGAACACTTGGATTGAAATGAGGCAGAAGTTGAAAGAGAAGTTCCTTCCGGACAATTATATGAAGGAGAACTACTTTAAGCTACAACATTTGGTGCAGGGAAACAAATCTGTGGAGGAATATACCAAAGAGTTTGAGCACTTGCTGTGGAAGAATAATATGCAGGAGAATGAAGTGCAAACTTATGTTAGATACCTTGCAGGTTTGGATGACAGTATCAAGAATGTTGTTGAGCTGCAGGTCTATGATTCACTTGATGAGCTAAGCACTTTGGCTCATAAGGTGGAACAACATAATAAGGCTAGAGTGAAGGAGTACAGCAGCATATACCCAACCAAGCCTTATGCCCCAGCCAAGCCAAATCCCTACAGCAAGCCTTACAATCCCCCACAAAGAACCTATCCACCCCCACCCCCACCTCAAGCCAGATATCCAGCTCCAAGACCACCTCAAATTCAGCCACAAAATCCCCCACAAAGAACCCCAGTCCCTACCAACAAAGCCTACCCAGAAAGAAGATGTTTCAGGTGTCAAGGACTTGGGCACATTGCCTCAGAATGTCCAAACAAGATGATGGTTACTCTTGCTGAGTACCAAGCAGCCTTGTTTATTGACTCTGAACATGTGCAGGAAGAAGAACAGGAACATGAGGAGCATGAACATGATCCAGTTTATGATGATGCCATAGAAGAGGGTCCGAATGAAGGAGAAATGTTAGTGATCATGATAGTCCTGAGTAGCTCAACAGTAGAAGAAGCAGAAGAACAGAGGGAGAATATCTTTCATACAAGGTGTATCATAGGAGGGAAGGTATGTTCTGTGATAGTTGACAGTGGAACCTGTACCAATGCAGCATCCAGCACCCTGGTGAAGAAGCTAAGCCTGACAACTAAGCCCCATCCAGCTCCTTATACCATTCAATGGCTCAGCTCAGGGAAAGGTATCTAAATTTCTACCAGATGCCTTGTTAGTTTTTCAATTGGTCAATCATATAAGGATGAGGTCTGGTGTGATATATTACCAATGGATGCATGTCATTTGCTTTTGGGTCGACCTTGGTTATATGATAGATCACTGAGTCATTGTGGTAGAGCTAATACATATACCCTTACCATGAACCACAGAAAGATCATTCTTATCCCCATGAAACCCTCACAGTTAACCAAGAAATCCAAGAACCTATGTCTTGAACCTAGTCTTGATGTGTTGCTTTTATCTGATCAGCATGAATTTAGCACACAAAGAGACTTGATCCTTTTAGAACTTGAAGAACCCTCGGCCCCACAAAATGACCACCCTCTATTCCTACTCTTACTTTAACAATTTCAGCATGTGTTTCCTGATGAAATGTCACCTGGTTTGCCACCTAAAAGGGATATTCAGCACAAAATTGACCTAGTGCCTAGATCAGTGCTGCTAATAAGCAAGCTTATAGGATGACCCTAGCAGATACCAATGAGATACAGAGGCAGGTGGATGAGTTATTGGAGAAGGGAATGCTTAGGGACAGTTTAAGTCCATGTGTAGTTCTAGCCTCGTTAGTGCTTAAGAAAGATGGGAGTCAGAGAATGTGCATAGATTGCAGGGCTATTAACAAGATCACAATCAAGTATAGGTATCCTATACCTAGGCTTGAAGATATGTTGGATGAGTTACATGGGTCAGCATTCTTTTCTAAGATTGATTTAGGGAGAGGAAATTACCAAATAAGGATCTATGAGGGAGATGAGTGGAAGACAACATTCAAGACCAAGGGAGGTTTGTTTGAGTGGTTGGTCATGCCTTTTTGGCCTAACTGATGCCCCATCTACATTCATGAGACTCATGAACCAGGTCCTGAAGCCACTCATAGGTAAGAGTGTTGTTGTGTACTTTGATGATATTCTTGTCTATAGCAGGTTTGAACAAGAACATGTGCAGCATTTGCAGGAGGTCTTAGATATTCTGAGCAGGGAGCAGTTGTTTAGAAATCTCAAGAAGTGTCACTTCTTTACATCCCAAGTGAACTTCTTGGGGTACATTGTCACAGCAGTAGGTATCCAAGTTGATGAGGAGAAAATTCAAGCTATCAGAGAGTGGCTTGTGCCCACTTCTATTCAGCAAGTCAGGAGCTTCCATGGCTTGACTTCATTTTACAGGAGGTTTGTCAAAAACTTCAGCACCATTTTAGCACCAATGACTGAAGTGGTGAAGGGAAAGTCCTTTATTTGGACAACAGCATCCCAGAAAGCCTTTGAAGAAGTCAAGGAGAGGCTCACTTCAGCCCTAGTTCTAACACTACCCAGCTTCAGCAAAGTTTTTGAAGTGGAATGTGATGCTTCAAGTGTTGGCATAGGAGCAGTATTGACACAGGAGGGCAAGCCAATTGCCTATTTCAGTGAAAAGTTGAATGATGCAAAGAGGAAGTACAACACCTATGACAAAGAGTTCTATGCCATCATTAGAGCTCTTCAGCACTTGAGGCACTACCTCATTGGAGCAGAGTTTATATTACACAGTGATCATGAGGCCTTGAAGTTCATTTAAGGGCAGCACAAGCTCAACACCAGACATGCTGCTTGGGTCGAGTACATGCAACAGTTTCACTTTATGATCCACCACAAATCAAGAGTGTTAAATAAAGGAGCAGATGCAGTGAGTAGGAGGTATATGTTGCTTCAAATACTTGATTCTAAATTGTTGGTTTTGAGCATTTGAAAGCTTTGTATCAGGAGGATTGAGACTTTAAGCAAGTGTACCAGAAGTGCCAGCAACAACCCCAAGGTCTGTATCACATAGACCAGGGTTATTTGTTCAAGGGAAGTCGACTATGTGTTCCTAGAAGCAGTTTCAGGGAACTATTGATCTCAGAAATCCATGGAGGGAGTTTAGCAGGTCATTTTGGAGTTGAAAAGACCTTGATGATGTTACAAGAGCACTACAGTTGGCCAAAGATGAGAAAAATGTGGAGCATCTACTGAGGAGGTGCAACATTTGTCAATTGGCTAAGTCACACAGCCTACCTCAAGGTTTATACACACCATTGCCAGTTCCCAGCAGCCCTTGGGAAGATGTCGGCCTTGATTTCATTGTAGGTTTGCCAAGAACTCAAAAAGGCAAGGATTTAATGATGGTAGTGGTCGATAGATTTTCAAAGATGATACATTTCATACCATGCCACACCACCTTTGATAGCCACAAGAGTTGCAGAATTGTTCTTCCAGGAGATTGTGAGATTGCATAGAGTGCCAAAGACTATGGTTTCTGACAGGGATACCGAGTTTTTGAGCCATTTTTGGGTTACTTTGTGGAAGAAGTTAGGCACACAACTCAAGTACAACACTACTTGCCACCCACAGACTGATGGCCAGACAAAGGTTACTAATAGAACACTTGGAGTCCTATTGAGAGCACTGATTCACAAAAATAAAGCAGGATGGGACACTCTCTTGCCCCATGCTGAGTTTGCTTACAACAAGGAACCATCCAAGGCCACATGCTACTCTCCATTCCAAGTAGTCTATGGTAAAAATCCAATTTCCCCTTAGGATTTAGTTCCACTAACTACTTCTGTCAAATTTAGTTTTGAAGTAGGTAAAAGAGCATATCAAATCAGGGAGCTTCATCAGTAAGTGAAGGAGAAAATAGCCAAGTATAATGAGCAGGTGTCTGCATCAGCCAACAAGCATAAGTAGAAGGTCACTTTCCAGCTTGGAGATTTAGTTTGGATCCACTTAAGGAAGGACAGGTTCCCCAGCAAGAGAAAAGGCAAGTTGCTACCAAGAGCAGATGGACCATTTGAATTGCTTGAGAAAATTGGAGACAATGCCCATAGATTGGATCTATCTGAAGAGTATGGAGGTTCAGCAACATTCAATGTAGCAGATCTTCGACCCTACTATCCAGCAGATGAAGACCTACCAAGTTTGAGGACAAACTTTCCTCAACCTGGGGAGGATGATGGAGACCATCATGAAGAACAGCAAGCAGCAACAGCTTCATCAGCAAAGGAGGCATCCAAAGGAACTTCACCAACACTTTTAGCAGCAGCACAGGGAGGAGACCATGTTGATTCACCAAACTCAGCAGCTAAGGAAGCATCTTCAGCAGAAACAACAGGCTTCCTAATCCCAGCAGGCAAAGATGTCACTCAAAGCCTCACCATCCAATAGAAGTTCACAAAGATTTTCAAGACCCACCAATCCATCACTAAAGATCCATCCAAGCTTGTTACACACTTGTGAAACAAGTCTTGGCACCTTCAGCCATTCATCCCATTAGCATTGGTCATTCAGACCAAATCCAGTTCCCAGCAACAACAGTCAAAGCAACAGTCTTTCTCAATGTCATATCTATTGATTAAGGAAGAATCAACCAAGGTTCCCTGGGAGTTTTTTGTTCTATGTCATGCCATTTTCAAGTCCAAGCCAAGTCCCAGCATGTTTGAACATGGCATCAGCAAGTTACAAGCCTCAGAACAAGCAATCTCAGCAGGGTTGTTTGTTATCAATTTTTCTAGAACCTTAGTTCTGAGGCTAAGTCTTTTGTTATGTGTCCATAGGGGTTCTTTTGGTCTTTCTAGCTCAATCTTAACCTGTTGAGATTACATCCAGGTTAACTTTGGCGCGAGAATTACCTCAGTAACTTAAAGTTTACCCCCTTAGGCAGGAAAGCCTCTAATTGGTCCATTTTGCCACTCTTTTGGCATTTGGTCCAATCAGAGTTTAGTTTGTATTTTTCCTTTTATTTTCTTACAACTTGTAAGCCGGATCATATTAGTTAGATTAGGAGGTAATCAGATGTATTTATCTTAAGTATTGTAAGTTGGATTAAGTCATGGAGATTAGGCAGATTAGCTTAAGATAAGCAGCTGCTAATCAAACTGTTTGTAGTCTTTATATTATGAGTTTCCAGCAATGAAATGATCATCAGTGTTTATTCAATAGTATTCTCGAGTGTCTTAGAACCTCTGAATGTTTGTGAGTAACATATAACTCTCAATCCTTGGTTAAATCAGCTCCTGTCACTGGATTTTGGCAAGAATCCAGCAAGTGTCAGTTGTGCTTGATCATCCATGCTCTGATGTGTCTGTAGGAGTATGAATGGGAGAGTCCTTTGCCCTTGATCAGAATCAAGGTGTGTCTCAGAATAGCTTGTAAGCAAGCCTATCCTTTATTTTCTGTATTGGGTTGTCTTCTATTCCAGCTGATTGCTTTCCATTAGCTATTGTTGATACAAGCATTCAGTTGTGTGTGTGGTTGTATCATGCATTCTAGTTCAACACTCTGATCTTTGTGAGCTAGCATACCCCAATAGTTCAGTATATTAGCGTCCAATAAAAAATACCTTTACTTTTGTGGCTAATATGATATGTCAAAAAATTTAAATTTTTTTGCCAACTCAGCATCTCCGCTTGCCTTGTATGATATCTACCGAGTCAACCATCGCCGTAATAGTTCCGGGCGCAATATTGTCCAACACCCCCCAAAGTTTGGTATATTATTGTCCAAGGTCAAAGTTCGGTATATTATTGTCTAATACTCCAATAGTTCAGTATATTGGCGTCCAATAAACCTATTTATTAAGTGTGAGGATAGTATTGATATTTAAGATGATTTATGAATTTCCAATATAAATTACCACCCCTGGAAATATATTAGTGAGAGTTGAGGTTTCTATTCTCATTTCCAATCTCTTTTTTTTTTTACGATTTTCATAAAACAAACATGAAAGTTATATTATCAATTTATGTATTCTTATTCTCACCTCCAAATTCCCTAATACCGAATTCCGCCCTCCCAAATCCCTGATACCAAGTAGCCCTAGATGTAATACTTGGCGAGACTTGCTACTAATTTTAAGTGATTACCAATGGTGAGGCACAAGTGACCCGACACAAAAAACAAGACAAATGTGGGTGAGAAAAAGTTTATAACAGTGAGAAAGTTTGAAGAGTAGGTGTGAATGTTTTTCTCCACCCATTCAGACAAGTCACCTGGTGAAAAGTTTATGTGGAATCACCCCAATTAAATACTATTTAACCTTTTCAAATGAGCTTGAAAATAAAAATCAAAATAAAAAAAGTGGGTTTTAGAATTAGATCCTGTTTTTCAGTTGACTTAGATTTAACCAACCTAACCTAACTTATTAACTTATTCTTACCTAACCTAACTAACCTAACCTAAGTCAACACTAAAAACCACCTATACCAAAAACAATTTTTAAATAAAATTTTATCTCCATTATAGAAATAGTTTATTTGTAAATGACTTATGACTGAGTTTATAATATTTTATAGGATGATGGGTTGAAATTTACCTAGCACTGGTAATAAATGTATTAGAGTAGGAAGTAGCCGTTGGACGTGGAAGATGATTAATTTGACAAGGAGTACTAGTGATTAAATGAAGTCGGAGTGGACGTGAGCAGAGGCCCTACAAACCAAGATTGGTTGGAGGCGGAGCAAGACGAAGTCGTCCCACGGGGTTGGGTGAGAGGTGAGAGGTGAGATTGAGAAGCAGGAAATCAATCAATAGGAATCCGAAACATCAAACAAAACCATGTGGAAGTGGAAGGCTGCAAACAACTTGGTGTTAGCAGCGTCAACACTAGCAGCAGCTGTTTAAATCCTATTCCCAATCTACGCTCCACACTTTCTGTATCCTCCAACTCTCCCAAACTCCAGTACTGACCAACTCCACTCTGCCACAACCATAAACGTAACAGGAGCATTCGGCCCAGAAAGCTTCGCATTCGATCCCGCCGGAGACGGCCCTTACACCTCCGTCGCCGATGGCCGGATTCTCAAGTGGGATCCTATTTCTCTCTCTTGGCTTCCCTTCGCGGTTACCTCCCCCGACAGGTACGCTACCTTCCTAATTCACCTCATTGCTTTCAACTACAGGGATTCCGGATTCATGTTACTGTCTAATAATTATCCATTTCGCTGTTTGAGATTGATTATTCTACCATAATTGCCAATTTCCTACTTTTAATTTTTCTAAAACAAATCTTACTGGTTGAAAATATTTGTGTCCACTTTTACCAATATAATTCATTTTGACTTTTTAACCTAAAAATCAACATTAATTATACTATTTTTTAATTAGTATAGTTGAAAAAATTCAATTGTCATAAAATATTCTTAAAGTAAACTTTGGTAAAAAGATTTTCAACTTTTGATTAAATATATATTGATTTTGGTTTTTGAGCGGTAGAAACATACAGTTGAAATTATTTTCTATTATGATAGAATGACGCATTTGAGGTATTGGACCATAGTTACTGGGAATGCTATATACGCTTGCGACCCACATTGTATGAACAAACATTCAAAAGTGAAAACTAGACTAAATTAGTATAAAAATTAGCGACCCAGGAAGCGTTTCTGGTAAGTATGTCTGGGACCTGGCCAAATTGATCTGTTATTTAGAATAAGTTACGAGGGATTATTTAAATTGTTTACAAGTTCCAGTTAGCTGCCGCTAAGATGGAAAAAGGTAATATGCAAAGTTATCCGATTATGAGTTGGTATTGTTTTTGTTGGACTTGATGAGTTCTAGAGTGCCTACTTAATCTGACCGTCTTTGATTAAACAGCTTGTTTTGTTAAGGCGTTTGATCAACACAGTCCTAGCTTGGATGATATTCAAAGCTGAAAACAGTTCAACAATGATTCTTTAATCTAGATTAGAAAGGGGTTGATTGCATACTGTTGTACAACAAAAGCAACATACACAGTTTAAGAGGAAATGTTGCATTAGTTCTCTATAGTTCTAAACTCAAAAATTCTTGCCATAAGACTAATTTAGATTGTGATTGAATGAAGAAAGGAATGCAGTCGAGCATTTGCACCAGAGCTGGAGCATGTGTGTGGGAGACCACTAGGCCTGAGATTTGAACAGAAAAGTGGTAATCTTTACATTGCTGATGCCTACTTTGGCCTCCATGTTGTTGGCCCTGAAGGTGGTCTTGCATCTAAGCTGGTCACTGAGGTTCAAGGTCAGCCCTTGTTTTTCACCAATGATTTGGACATCGATGAGGATCAAGATGTCATCTACTTCACTGATTCAAGCACACGATTTCGAAGGAGGTATTTTTCATTGATTATGCTCTTATTTTCCACCAAAACCATCTGTAGTTTTCACAGAATATCTGCCATGCATTGGTGCTAGATAATAGTAGTTTCCAGAATAAATATGATTTATGTCCTATAGGGGGGTTTAATGCCACCTGCTTTACTTAATCCAACCCAAATTTACTCACTCTTTCTGACACTCAACTTCTTAAGTTTTACCTGAATTACCAATATTTACCTTACCCAATGCTCCGATGCCTCTGAAAAGAACACGCCTGTTCTCAGAACCTTCAGCCCTGATCTGTTCTACTTTGTGATGATAGTGTTGAATCGATCCATGGGAGTTCTAGTTTTGGCAACTTATTATCATTCGGATACCGATACCAATATTCCAGATTTCCACCCAGGGAGTTATATGGAGGGGTGATATGTTGTAGACTTGTACTTATACCCCTAAATTTTGCAATTTAGAGAGATTGGTTCCAACTAAGCCAAGATTTAGAAATGGTCCGTCACCTACTACTCAGTGAAAAATAAATAGATGAGATTTAATGACACAGTCTGCTTTAGTACATTACAAATTCTAGATGTTCTACCTAAACATATATAACTTTTCTACTACTAAAACAACTCATTACCTACTTATATGTAAACTATCAAACCCTACTCAAACCTACCCAACCATACTTATGCAACTTATCATAATTTTGAACAGCTAAAAGTCTGGCCCTGATCAAGGAATGTGACAACTGTATTTTGAACACAGCAAAATTTGGACCCAAAAGTTAAAGATTAAAACTTGTTTGACACCAATTTCAGGCACTTCATGCAGTCAGTTCTAAGCGGGGACAAGACAGGGCGGTTCATCAAGTACGACAAACTGACCAAACAATCTACCGTCCTGGTCGACAATCTTGCATTTGCAAACGGCGTAGCCTTGAGCAAAGACCGTTCTTTCGTTGTGGTTGCTGAAACCAGAAGCTGCAGAGTCCTTCGGTACTGGATTAGTGGGGAAAATGCGGGCAAAGTGGAGACATTTGCGGACCTCCCCGGATATCCTGACAACATTCGAAGGAATTCGAATGGCGAGTTCTGGGTGGGCCTGCATGGGAAGAAGACACCGTTTGCGGACTGGGCTCTGAGAAATGTGTGGGCTGGCAAGGCGTTGCTGAGCATCCCGCTTAGGTTTGATCAGCTGCACCGTCTGTTCATGGGCAAGCATCATGCCATTGCTGTCAAACTTAGCTCGCAAGGAGAGGTAGTTGAGATTTTGGAAGACAGTCAAGGCCAGAATGTGAGGTATGTTAGTGAGGTTGAGGAGAAGGATGGCAAGTTGTTTGTGGCCTCTGTCATGATGCCCTCTATTTGGGTTTATGATCTGGATTGATACTCAGAACAATGTGGAGATTTGGATGTTCTGGTCATGATCTTGGACAAAGTAGTCAGATAGTAAAACTACTCCTAGTGTTTATGTGTGTGTCTTTTGGGGTGAAATTTAGCCTCTTCATTTACTACCATGTACGTAGCAGGCCTGGTTACATCCAGTTACCCTCAGACTTTATGTTAGCACGACTATATTGCAATTTGTTGGTAGTGGTGATGGTGAAGTTAAGATAGGTTGGATTCGGATGATGATAGTATGGTCAGCACATGATTTTTGGAGGCTGAGTGAGAGTCTACTAGAGTTTTGAAAGATCATCCATCAATAAAACCTCCATCCCAGCAATGGAGAACAGAGCTTGTGTATTGTATCACTGGTGAATCAATCTCTTAACATATGCATGTTTCTGGAATCTATGGGCCGATAGCTCCCCGAGCCTAATTATTAGTTTTATATTTATTTGTGCCCAAAAAAAAATTGAGTTTTTATTTATTAGTCTATAGAAAAAAGTAGAGTAATATAAGTATGGATTAACAAGGTTTTTACTTCTATCAAAAGGAAAACAAAGTTTTTATGATAACCTAAAAAAAATATTGTTGATGAATTAATTATTTTTTAATGAATATTCGTATAGATCAATAAATTATGACCTTTAAAATATCATTTTGCTAATTTTATCTTCTCGTACATAATATTTACGACTGTAAAGTCCAATTTGGCCCCGTCTCAAAGGTTGGTGTCTAGTTTTGCAATGTATATTACATGCATCCGAAGCATGTGCTCTAGATACTTGCGAATGAACAATCATATGAATCAGAATGAACAATCATAATAATTAGAGTGAACAACCTAATACATATGAGTGAACAATTGTAGAATCTGAAGCATGTACTCCAGAAACACCTAATAAATTGCACTGGTTTTGGTATCTTCTCCTTAGCAGTTGTAGTTGGGGCTTGATTATTCATGGGGCTTGATTATTCAATAATTTCATATATAATGTTTTGTCAAAAAAAAAAAAAAGTAATTGTACGTTTTCCTAGTAGTAGTATTTTTTTTTTGCTATGAATCTCACTACATCAATTTTGCACAATAAATTATTGTTTATATGGAAATATTAATGGTAAAAGTTTTTGGACACGAAAGTCACGACCATACTTAAATGAAAATGAAGGAAGTGTTGGGATTCACCCATGAGTAAATGTCCCACATCGAAAAAGTAAAGAGAAAGCACATGGTATATAAGTCAAGTGGGCTACTCCTCTTAACACCAATTGGTTTTAAGATGGAACCTCACTTAACTTGTGTATCATGGGCCTTGGTTGAAGTAGGCTCACCCCTTGGATCTCCCCAACAAGTGGTATCAGAGCTGATGGTTCATTCGGCTGGGCGCGTGCAAGGTGCGGGAATATCACCGTGGACAGGAGCAGGGACCATAGCGCGTGCGCGACTGGGTCTCTTGAATGCTCAGAGTGGTGGCATGAGACTCGGGTGGAGTAGGGTGCGGCTTTGTGGAGTAAGGTGCGGCTGAGACACTTGAGGCAGAGTGGTGGCACGAGACTCAGGTGGAGTAGGGTGCGGCTCTGTAGAGTAAGGTGCGGCTATGATGGGCTCCTGATGGTGACTTGAAACCTTGGTCAAAAGAGGCTTCCGATCAAGGGGGAGAGACTCATGTGTGAAGGGGGAGATTGTTGGGATTCACCCATGAGTAAATGTCCCACATCGAAAAAGTAAAAAGAAAGCACATGGTATATAAGTCAAGTGGACTACTCCTCTTAACACCAATTGATTTTAAGAAGGAACCTCACTTAACTAGTGTATCATGGGCCTTGATTGAAGTGGGCTCACTCCTTGGATCTCTCCAACAGGGAGCAATAGTTTAGGAATCAAGAAAGCTATTATAACTACGCGCTCGTCTACGTTTATCATATTTATAAATTTCACCTTGACTTTTTCAATGCTACCATTTATCTCCCCAGACTTTTTGAACAATTTGACAACCTTTCCGATAAATTTAACAACTTTTCCGGTAAAGATATGACTTATGATGAAATTTGTTAGCTAAATTTGTCGTCAATGTTTGCAAATAAATATCATCATAAATCACATATTCATCGAA
Source organism: Portulaca oleracea (assembly GCA_029582165.1). Lineage (NCBI taxonomy): Eukaryota > Viridiplantae > Streptophyta > Magnoliopsida > Caryophyllales > Portulacaceae > Portulaca > Portulaca oleracea. The sequence continues at coordinate 23,037,032 of CM055880.1, forward strand.
AATGTTGTTAAATTTACCGGAAAGATTGTTAAATGAAATTGGTTCGAAAGGTCAGTGAAGGTAAAAAATAACTCAAAAAGGTCAAAATTGGAATTATAAATATCATAAACGTGAGGGGGAGGTATTTGCAAATTTTCATAAACGTTATTATCATCAAATTATGTGGGTATTACAAATTTAAAATCTATTTGTTTTTATAATGATAATTACACATATTTGGGGGGGGGGGTAAAATTATGCTATAAATATAAAATTATGTGGGTACTACAAATATAAAATCATCTTATAGTTTTATTAACACATTTCTTTTAATCAAGAAAGCTATTATAATAGGCACATTTATAGATACCCAGATAAAATTACATTATGGAAGGGACTAAGGGAGTAGAATTCTCTACTACATATTATCTTACAACTAATGGGTGTTTACTTTATTTACATGTTATTTATATTCTTCTTCTTCTTCAATGAGAAATTAAAAGCTTATTAAATTAGGTATATATTAAGTAGTAATATTTTTTGCACGAAAAAATTGCTCTCTCCTTTTATAATATACTAGCAGCAGAAGCCCGTGCAAGGCATGGGCATTAACTGGCAATTTCGTCGATCATTGTTGTTGTAGTTTTTCATGGGTGTCGGTTATTGAAGTTTGCATGGGCGTCAACTAACAATTCATCGATAATTCTTGTTGTAGAGAGCAGTGATAGTCGCAACTGACAATTTTGTCAATAATTGTTATTGTAAAGAGCAGTGACAATCGCAACACACAATGGTTAGATCTGCAATTATAAGGAAGTAGGAAGTAAGGTTGTAACATACAATGCTTAGATATGTAGTGACAATTTCATAAATAATTGGAGTATGTGATTATTAGCCCCCCCCCCCCCCCCCCCTTCTTTTAAGGGAATGAAAAACTTTCACAATCCTCACTTACACAATAGAAAATAGTCTTAGCTGTCCAGTGAAATTGTGGTGTCTAGCTTGTGCTCTTAACCAAGGCCTTGCTTTTCAAAGAAACCATTCCTATTGCGTGTGCAACAATGCCTAATATACTATAAGGATGTGACCATGGCATAAGTCGTATGTCCTTGCTTCTCAACTTCCTATTATGCATGAGAGTTAAATGGTCTTGATCGGTGCAACTTTGGCTCAGGAACCAAAAAAGCATGAGAATTTGATGCTCCAAACTCTAGTATGAGAAGTGAATATATTACTTCATGTTGAAAAATCAGCTTAAGCAATCAGGTGATCCATCCCTAAACTTGTAGAGAATATATCATCAAAGGGAATCACCATTGCCTAACTGCACAAGAGTCGCCAAATTATTAGTGACCGCAACAAAGAGACACTATTTAAGTGGCAACTTAAATACAACAAAGATACAATATTAAAGTATAATTTAATTACTATTTGTGAAACTTGCTCTAGTAAAACCGTTGTTTCATTGTCATTATCAAAAGTGTTAAGATGCCAAAAACCCAATAATTATTATGCAAACAATTGGGAGTATTGGTGGTAAAAAAGATGCAATCAACTGCACTTTTGACCGCCAAAAATAAGGTAAAAGATTTAGTCACGGAAATGGGTCGAAAGTTTAAATCATTAATAGTCAAAAAGTCTCTTTAGATTATTTTCAATCAAGTCACCAAAAGTAGTAATTATTTGATGCCAAAAAACCCTATCATTCTTATGTAGAATTATATTTATTTTTCATATACAATTAATAAATTAGTTTTTACACTAACATATAATGTTTTAAAAATTATTGTATGTTACCACTCTTTAACATTTTCATTATACAAATTAATAACTACATCAAAAGATATTTACATAAAACAAATTTCATTTGCCCTCTCAAAAGAAGTTTATTACTATGAAATAATATTTGACACGTATTTACTCAAATTTGAAATACACCCAACCTTATTTCCTGAAATACACCCAAGTCAAGTTTTCAATGTCAAATTTCCCGAACCCATACCAAATATATAATCGACTTGTATTTAGTCGACCTCATGAATTACTGAGGAGTACAACTCTATCTAAAACAAATTAAACTTGCAATTTACCAATTTGTACTCTATCTAAAATAAATTAAACTTGCAGCTTACTAATTTTATCAGTGCAAGCATATTAAGAATTTCATATCCATATGGGCAAGTCTAACCCAGTTAAACACCAAGTACAAAAATTGACTAATATAAGTAAATGTTTTGAGAAAGAATATCAATTATTCCAACAGTAGGTGACATCAAAAATAAGAACAAAGGGACACAAACCTTCGGTAAACTATAGTATGCCATGTTCATGAATGTATTGGGAAGGATTTCTTCGTGGAAGTACCTTTGACACTGTGATTTCTTTCAACTGGAGCTTCTCCTGTACTGTATCATTTGCTTTGACATTTCATTTGACTTGACCCTTTCCCTTGGTATTTATGAGAAAGCAAGCAGGTCTCTTTTGGACTCAACTGCACATAAAGTATAAAGGATATGAGAACGTTTAAACTTATTAGTAATGAACTAATCATCAAGTTCCAACAACTTGCACAAAATTAAACAGATGCTCATGTTCATTAGAAGTATACTTCCAGAAATTATGTAAAGGGGACCTCAAAATGGGCCCTAAAGAATTCATCATTATTATGTTATGGTATCTGAAGCCTAAATATCATAATAAGCAATAGTAGAAGGGTTATACATATAAGAACACACCAAAGTTATTAACTTATTATGTATAGGCTTATACCTATCAGATTCACTCATGTTTAAGTTAGAAAAATACAGGCCTTGCTCCATTTTATATATTCTAAGGTATTACTCAACAACTGAATAAGCTAGGCATAAGTATGTTGTTCTAGGACAAATTGAGGGGCCAAACAGAATCATAAAATAATCTACACTGACATGATGAACAAAACATGGGTACTTCATAAAACAGTTTACCAGTAGCCTTCTGGAAACAAAATTAAAAAGAACATAACTTTAAAAGGAAGAACAGGGGAAACCGTCTCTCATCACGTCTACATGTGATTGGGGGTTCGAGATACACTGCAACCATGACGAGGGAATAGACAAGTTTGAGTCAGTGGGTCACTACCCTCTTGAGCCAATCAGCTCACCAGTATATAAGAAATATCAAACCATGATCGCTAAATTACATCTAACACCTCAGAGAAGAGCTATCATAAGCAGTATTCGAGGTACACATTTAAGTTCATGGTGAAGTCGATATCTCTAACTGTGAATATTTGTGCAAATCCAAGCCTAGATAACTTGTCAGTTCATTAATTTGGACATACAAACCTTATATAATTAATCTTCTGACACCAAAGAAAGCATAATTCCCAAGTACTTGGTAAAACTGGATGTACCTAACCACACAAAATGGTAACAAAAATTAGGATGGTTAATTGGTGATCAAACTCAAGCAAACGAAACTAAAGCAAATGCCTAGCCGAAAAATTATGCCTATGAATAGAATCGGGAGTCGTTAAGCTAAAAACATTCAAGGCAATAGAGATAATAATCCACCAACATGACAAAAATGAGGATTTGTGGTTGAATTGGCCTTGAGGGAGAACTATTACAATACAGAATGCAAGCAAAACGCATAATTCTCATGATTAAAAAAATATAACAATATCTGCAAATATGATAAAATTTGAATTTTAAATGAAGGCAAAAGTCATTCCGAAACCCTAAAATCCAAATTTCAAATGAATTAGTCTCACGATTGTGTTGCTCATGATGGTGGAGTCGATATAATAGTAAAACTTCTTTTTTTGATTGACCTTGCACAATAAAAGACAGAAGTAACACCTGAAAATCAACAAAAATATAATGGTTAGTTTGAAAGCAACAAAAATAAAAGACAGAAGTAACAACTGAAAATCAGACCAATTGAAAAAGAATTGAAGGAGTACCAATAAAGAAGCAAATTAGAAAGCATATGATGAGAAGGGTAGAGATGGGCAACGTGGAAGATAAGAAGGCCTCCATTGAAACTTGGAAGACATGCAACCTAACTGATAAAGAAGCCACCCAAGCAACAAAACAAATAAATAGGTCAATCAGACAATCACAACACACATGTTCAGGAACAAGAGAATTTATTCATAAGAAGATTCAGAAATTAAGAAGTCAAAGCATTAATTAGAGCAAAAAGAGCCAAGAATTATTGAATTGAAGTACCTGGAATTGCTTTCAAAAAGAGAAATACCTGGAATTTGTCGGGTTAATTTGCAAAAATTGCTGTGAAAATACAACATCATCATTGTACGAGGCGATTAAATTCTCCAGATTTTCCGTAGAACTGCAAAATCGAAGCCATGGTACAATTGATATGAATCCAAAGGAAACATTTACAATAAATCCTAATTCGTGAAAACTATGTCTCCAAATGTGTGATTTTTTGACAAAAATGCAAAAAGATATTGCAAAATGATGAATTCAACCAAACCTAGACGGGAAAATCAAACTTACCAGCCAAATACACAAATTAGAAAACTGGATTATTTTTAATCAGGCTGTGAAGTTGAGAATGAACTTCAAAAACCTTTACATTAATCGAAAGATCTGAAATATCAGTATAAGGAGTGAAGAGAAATTTCGAAAAGGAGAGGAAATCAGTATCTGAAGGCTAGAATTAATTTCCATGAGGAGTGAGGAGTGAGGAGTGAGGAGATATGAAGTCAGTACGTGTAATTAAACAAGAGAAGCCATCTGAAGCCATCTGGAGCAACCATCTGTCTACACAGTTAAACATATTTAAATGGGAAAATTATTAGAAAGACCCTTAGGTCCTCAGATCTCCCCCAAGACCTGGTATATGGTCCTCAGATCTCCTCACCTGAATTTCTTTTTTTCTTTTTAACAAATACTTCTCCCTTTATCTTTATTTTTCTTTTTTCATAACTTTATAATCTTTTAATCGACCCCCTTTTTATTTTTTTATGTTTTGTTTTCCTTTTTTCAAACCATATTATTTTATATTTATCAAACATACTAAAATAATACTATAAACATACTAAAATGATACCAACAAATAAATCCAATTTTATTTTATATTTTATTCATAGCAGCTTTTTTTTAATTTTATTTCCCTCTTTTCATTCATTTTGTGTTTTTGTTTCCATTATATTGATTTTACCTAATTTAATCTTATTGTTTTAAAGAACAGGCTTGCCGAATGTACACTCCTGACGAGCGCACGTTGTCAGTGAATTAGTGACCTTTTTATTAAGTGGAAGGACATTAATTTTTTTTGAGCATGGAAGGACATGAAAAAATAAATGTTAAAGTAAACAAAAATTTTAAGGTACTCCCGCATGAGTATACCTTTTCACCATACTCTCGCTATATGTCATAGCCCGTCACATTTTTTTTTAAGACCGGTAGTCACCTTTAATAATAGTTACTTCAAATGAGTCTATACTAGTGTGCAAAGAAGTATGTGTTGGTATGTATTAGGGTGCAAAAGACTATGTGTTGTGTGCAAATAAGTTCGTACTGACGTGCAAAAGAGTCTATGCTATTGTGTAAATGCATTTGTATTAGCGTCCAAAATAGTGTGTAAATGCGTCTGTATTAGCATGTTAGTGTGCAAAAGTGTATAAGTTAGTGTGCAAAAAGTGTGTGTGTTAGTATGCAAAGTTATATGTGTTGGTGTGCAAAGGTGTATGTGTTAGTGTGCAAACGTGTGTATGTTAGTGTGCAAATGTATGTGTGTTAGTGTGTAAATATGTATGTATTGGTGTGTGTTAGTGTGTAAAGGTATGTGTGTTAGTATGGAAAGGTATATGTGTTGGTATGTGAATTAAAGTGCAAAGACATATGTGTTAGTGTGTACATCTTTATGTGTTGGTGTGCAAAAGTGTATGGGTTAGTGTGCAAAGGTATACGAATGATTAAACTAATTTTTGAATTTACAGCTGCTACAAAGACTCGAACTATAGACCTCTAGGAAACTCCTAGCGTAAATTGCTTTGCACACTAAGAAAAGCTCATTCGCACACTAGCAAAAATTCATTCGCACACTAGCAAATGTGAACCCTTGTTTTTTTTTTTTTGGGATTTTCATAATTGATCTATTTTATTGTTTGAATTTTCATAATTTTTTTACTTATAAGTTTTGCACACCAAAAACTATATATTTGCACACCAAATATATAAGATTTGCACACGAAAAATTATATATTTACACACCAAATATATAAGTTCCGCACACCAAAAAACTATATATCTGCACGCCAAATATATAAGTTTTACACAGCATTAACTGATATATAAGTTTTGCACACCAAAAACTATATATTTGTACACCAAATATATAATTTCTGCACACCAAAAAAACTATATATTTGCACGTCAAATATATAAGTTTTACACACCATAAACTAATATATAAATTTTGCACACCAAAAACTATATATATTTTCAAGACACTAAAAACTATATATTTGCACGCCAAATATATAATTAAGTTTTACACACCAAAAGTAATCTATAAGTTTTGAACACCAAAAATTATATATTTGCACGCCAAATATATAAGTTCTGCACGCCAAAAAACAATATATTTGCACGCCAAATATATAAGTCTTACACACCATAAACTAATATATAAATTTTGCACACTAAAAACTATATATTTGCACGCCAAATATATAAGTTTTACACACCATTAACTAACATATAAGTTTTGCACACCAAAAACTATATATTTATGCACGCTAAATATATAAGTTCTGCACAACAAAAAGCTATATATAGACTTTTGTACACACTGACAAAGACTTATTTACACACTACTCTAGTCTCATTTGCACACCAAACAGACTAATTTTTAACTAGCATAAATTCCTTTACACACCAATCCAAATTTCTTTGCAAATAGATCGTTGCACACTATTAGCATAAACTCCTACACACATCAATACGAACTTATTTGTACACTCGCATAGGCTTCTTTGCACATTAATATATATTTTTTTACGTATTATTTTTAGTGTGTATGGTAATATTGAACTATTACATACTAATATTATATGTTTGTGCATCAAATATTCTCTTATTACGCGATAATTAACTATAATACATACTAATCTCTCCGTCCAAATAAGTATATAATTTTCATGTTTGACTTTTCATGGTCTCCAATGCAATTCTTTTACATTTAATTTCTAACAAAGTATATTTTAAAATATTACAAAATTATATTCATAAGAAAATGTTTTGATTTAAAAATCTAACGATGTCAATTTTATATTTTAAATCATTATAAATATTGAATAATTACCGGTCAAAATATATAAAATTTGACAGCACGCATCCCACAACGACTTATATTAAGGGACGAAGGAGTAACAATTTTTCATACAATAAAAATGATAATTAAACCTAAATTTGAATTAACTACAATATAATAAAATGTTCAACAGGAAAAAAAATATCATAATAGACATTTAAAAAGTGGGTAGCTAGCAAACTAACTAAAAATAAATAAATTTAAGGAAAAGTGAAAAACTATGAGAATAAAAAAAAAATCTTTGATGGACTTGTAAAGAAATATATATATGAAAATGGAAAATATATTTAATAAAAAGAAAATAAAAAAAATACAACAATCATGAAATAGGTTTGTGCTTTATACAAAAATAGGCTTATAGTATGTTTGATGAATATAGTATGTTAAGTTGTAGAAAACAAATTTATTAAAATTTTTTGAAAAGATTGCAAGAAAAATAAGTTGGTGGAAAAAAATTGCAAAAGTCAGAAAGTATGCTTAGGAAGCTTCGAACGCGCGACCAATGACAAACGTACCAGCAGCCCTACCACTCAGCCAATGATAGACAAATAGTATCATTCTGATGGGTCAATATTTATTCGTTTGAAGAGTCCGCTTGGGCCGTTTTTTTTTGCGCATTGGGTTGGGCTGGTATGTGGTCCTGGTATGTGTTTTGTGGACCTGCAGGTCTCTTGTATATGGACTGATTTAAATGAGCCAACTCAACAAAATCAAGTAGCCAACCAGGCTGCAAAACAAAAAGGGTCACAACACACCTGTTGCTCTCTTTTATATATAGGTAAGAACTAGTGAGAAGGCCCGCCCAATGGACGGAGCTGTTTCTTATATTTTCTCCGTCTCAAATAAATTGGTCAAATTTTTTAAAATTTTGACCATTTAAATTTCAAATTATATATTAAATTATTGTACATAATTATTATTATCAGGTTTGTAATGAAAAATAGTTTTGCTCAAATATAATACTACAAGTTTTGCTAAGATAAAAGGTGAAAATTTAATAGTCAAAGTCTTGCCTCAAAGACCATAAAAAAATATAAGGAACAAATTATTTAGGTCGAAGGAAATACTTTATAGTTTATAATCTTCCGGCTCTAGGTTCACTAAGGAAAAAATATTCACAAATACATTCCAAGTTTACTTATGCTGGTCATTATAAAATAGAAGTAAATATAATATAAATTTACAATGACTTGACATAATGAAACATGTATCCTACAATTGCCAAACGTCTATTTAATTGGAAGGTTGGCTATTCTTTTGCAAATGACAATGAATCACTTATTTCGTACTTACCTGAATTTGAAATACATCCAATCGTATTCACCTAAACTCGAAACGCACCCGAGTCATGTTTTTAGAGAGGAATTTACCTGAACCAAAATATACCCGACTCGTATTTACCCTAAAGAGAAATTATTACTACCAAAGAACATTTGACTCGTATTTACCTGAATTTTAAATATACCCGAGTCATATTTTTAGATTGAAATTTACTCAAAACCAAAATACGTCTAACCGTTTTACCCTAACTAGATATACAGTCGACTTATATTACCTAGTTATTGTAGTCAAGGGTAAAATAGTAAATTTGTGTGTGAACACAACTTAAAGGTAAGTTGCTGATTAATTATTATATCGATGGTAAATTCGTGTGTGAACACAAACAAGTAAAGCAAGCAGATAGCAAAACAATAAAAATGTCCAGCAAAACAATAAAAATGCCTAACCATTTTTATTATAGAGTAAAGGATATTAACTTGAGTATTATACAATAACTTTCTTTTGGCCCCTAAAAAACAATTTTGTCCCTCTATTTAATATTCTTTTACACCAAAAAATAATATATTCCATCTGTTTAATATTTTCTATCTTCATAAGGTACATGCAACCAAGGTCTAAAAATTTGACCATTTCTGCCATCTGTTTAATATTTTCTATCTCCATAAAGCTACAAGTCATTTATGGATTAGTTAAACTTTAAAATTCAGAACACTTCAAAAGTTTTGTTTGAAATGTATAAGATGAAAAAGTCTATTAAAACCGCGAAACAATTAAAATATGCCAGAGATAAAATGATAAGAAAGGAGTATGTATCAAACTATCATTTACATACATAATCGATAGCTTTGAAAATATGTTTGTAATAGGTGTGCATTTTTGTGTGATGAGAAGGTTGGGTTTCCTACATTTCACTAGATTGGAGTGCCTTTTGGTGTATGCAATTCCAATGAAGGAATATTGATGGTCTACCGTTGTAAGAATTGGCACCAAATTAGGAACATTAGCCTCAAGCACATATTTCCACTTCAATATACCAACGACATGAAACTGAAATCTCAAGTCTTTTGCAAGGCCTTTTGGGTACATTGCTTCATTTCATAGTATAGAAAAACACTTATTGCCATCTCCCAATAATAGTTGGTAATTACTGCCCTCCAAATAACCATGCTAAACTATATGAGCTTTTTCAGGTTTTTTTCTTTCGTCTCATTTATATTGAACCCCTAAAAATATGTATAAATAATGGTGGTCAAGTACTTGACATTGCAATCAATATTATTGTTTTTGTCAATGCATTGAAAAACATAAAGGAAAATTCACTATCAGATTGTCACACAGTTCCCAACTAACTGGTGTCTAGAACACAATTGTAAGATCAATTCACCGCGCGTCCACCAAAAAAAATGGGTCTCATTTAACCGTTCTATGTGTACAAAAAAATTATTCACCGCAACTCATTAGTTAATTTTCAGTTTTTTTTCTAATTGATGAATTGATTAGGATAACGGTTGGCCTCTAAGGACGGAGGAGACTTAGAATTGTTTACAATTATTATCTCCCAAAATTAGAATGGGTAGGTGCCTAGACGCCTGATTATTGATAACATTTTGGTAGCGCTGAAAATTTTTCATACAATGAAAAGCAAATCTCAGGCTAGAAATGGGGTAAGGACAGTAAAGCTTGATAAGCAAAGCTTATGACAAAGTAAAATAGTCCTTTTGGAGGCAATCTTGAGGTCATTAAGTTGTAATAGTAGTTGGGTTGCACTAGTGATAAATTGTGTTACTTCTTTATCTTATAGCTTCCTTATTAATGTGTAAGTTTGTTGTAATATCCACCCAACTAGCGGTCTTAGGCAAGGAGATCCAATCTCCCTCTGTATGTTTATTATTGTGGCCAAAGCCTTATCTCACCTGATTAATTATGCGGTTTAAAATGGAGAGCTACACCGTGCTAGAGTTGGTAAGAGAGGCCCTCCTCTTTCTCATCTTTTTTTTTTTTGTGGAGCTTGCTTTTTTTTACCATGGCCACCTAGCACGAATGCTTGAAAGTAGTTGAAATTTTCAACCAATACCAAAAAGCATCGGGACAGAAAGTCCATTTTGATAAATCGGTGGTGTGTTTTAATAAGGGTGTTGTAGACATCGAATTTTGTACCGGGACAAGTGCATAAGTGTAACTAGGACCAACACTAGTACCCCATTGCAAGTTTGGGCCCAAAACCCCAAAATGAACTAAAAATGGGCTAAAAACAAAGCAAGACCACCGAACCTTGCTTCAAATCTAGGAAGTTGGACTTAGAAATGGCCGGACCCAAAAAGGGTAACAAAAAAGTGTGGAAGGACGTCCAGCCTTGCTCACTTTTTAGCCACCTCACCTCATTTCCACCACAAAAAGCCTTCATTTTCCACCCTTTCCATATACATGTGCTCACCCTTTTGAATCCCATTTTTTTTTTCCACAAGTCTCACTGGCATAATTTATTGTTATGAGGTTAAAGTACACATCATAAGCTTTCCACACCCTTTTAAATCACATCAATTGGAGTTCGGATGAAAGAGTTATGGTCATTTGGATTTGAACTAATCTCAACCCAAGGCCAAACGGCCATACCCAATTTCCAGGAAAGGCCAAACGGCCTATAATCTCTACCACATCACTAATCGACATAATCAACAATTCGTGTGAAGCAAAAGCCAAGAAAGGCCAACGACTTTGCTCCTTGCCACGTCAACAATCCTCGCCACTCCTCGGTCAAAGCAATCCTTTGATGCATGTTGATTACGTAATCACTCTCATGCAGACAGTGAGGCCATATCACTTTTCTTGGGGGATTAAGGCAAAAATGGTGGATCGTTGTAGACGCTGAATTTTGTATCGATTTTATTTTCTTTTTTAGTACTAGTTTTAGAAAATAAGCTAACCGATTAATTCAGTAGCATGCAAGCCCCTCACCCACCTAAACCCGAAAGAGAAAGGGCAAAAGCCCAATCCTAGTGCAAACCCGTCTGGGTTCAGTGGGCCGGAGCTCAGCTCCAACCCATAGAACCCGTCTGGGTTTAATGGGTCGGAGCTTAGCTCCACCCACAGAACCCGTCTGGGTTTTTTGGGCTCAAGGCCCATCGTGTCAAGAAACCCGCCTGGGTTGTGCCGCGGCTAACCTAGCAAAAAAATAACCCTAAACCTAATTTTCCCCCCTATAAATACCCATCATCCATCACCCAGAAAAAATACACCAGGATATACTAGGAGTATTGACACTAGTGTATTCTCTCTCTTCCCTCTCTTTTGCATGCTGCTCCGCTGAAAGGTTAGCCTAGTTAATGTAAAAATGTAATTATTTATCGATTTCGCTCTTTTTTTTTATTTGCATGACATTAATGATAAACTCGTGAAATTTATTCAGTTCCTCCTTCTTCTTCAATCTTTTGCTTTAATTTGATTCTAGTAGAGTCTATTCGTTTGAATAGGCGGATTTGACGATTTTGATTGTCGAATTCGTAACCTTACCCCCGAATCCGTCTTTGGGTTCGTAGGCCGGAGTCTATTTCTTTAACGGTTTGTTGTTTTATCCTAAAATTCAACTGGCGACTCTAACCTTTTCTTTTCTCTCCCGAAAACCTTTTCTCTTTGTTTCGTCTCGAGTCGAACCCAGACGGGTTTCATGGGTTTATCCGCCCCGTCTGGCTCTAGGAACCCAGACGGGTTTCCTTTTTTTATTATTCTTTTTTTTCTTTTTTTTTTCTTTCTCTTTTCTTTATCTTTTCGTCTTTTTCTTAAGAAAATTGTGTTTCGGGGTAAATTGATTTGTTAACAAAGTCATTCTTAAAAGTTCAACCTTAGTTAAGCAATCCTAGTCGGCTCCCAATCATACTTTTAAGTAGCGCCGCGAAAAAAGGTCATTCGACCGGATTTTTCGGGGTCTACAGATTGGCGACTCCACTGGGGACTTAAACTTAAAAAGAGGGTAAAACTTGAAAGAATTAAATTTTAGTGTTTTTGTAAAAAAAAAAGGACGAATTAATTTATTTCACATTTTTATCATTTTTTTAGGCATATTGCATACCAGGCTACTCTTGGGCCTTTATGGCTGGGGAGCACAAAAGCGTTGGTTTAGGTTTTAAAACTAGGAATCAACCCCGAGAGCGGGAGGTCACTACTTGTGGGATGCACTTACATCGCCAAGCATTTGATCTCTCCTCTCCCCATGTTACACTCTAAAGGTTTCCTTGAAACCCAAAGAGCAACACCCCACACATTCTTCCTTGAATTCCATACAAGGAAGGTGCACCGGGGCGAGAACATGCGGTACCCTATTCATCTCCCTAAACCTACAAAAAAACCCTGCACCTAGAGTCATGGTTAGGCTAATTCCGCATTTGTATGCTATGTGTTTTATTTTGTAAAGAGTTTTAGAGTCCAGTTGTAAGCAGTCGTCGAGTCCGAATATTCAACCCATTCATGAGTCGGGAGTCGTTCTAGTCCGCGTAGGAACATGCGAGGTGCATCAGAAACCCAGACGGGTTTCTGGCCTGTCAGAGCCCGATCCATTCGTGTCAATTGTCCGTCAGTGCGGGTCCAGCGCGTCAGTAACCCAGACGGGTTCATGGCCATTGGGACTGGCCCATCTGCTGATAATTGACGGAATGGGGCCCAGTTAAAGGAAGAGAACCCAGACGGGTTTCCTAACCCAGTCTGGCCTTCTCTCTTCTCTTCGGGCCTGGCCGCTTCACCCCACGGACAGCCCAATGCCTTGCTGATGATCCTATTCGGCCCTTTATGACATTCCCTGAGTCCGATCCCTATTGCATCTGTTACTTGAATCTGAGCCCGAAACCAAAGGTGATCGTGACTCGATCCAAGTAAGGACCCAATAGACGATTAATGTTGTCAGTCCTCATGCTAGGTCCATATATAGAGTTAGAACATGCACTCCCATAAAAGTGGGTGAGTCGTCCTTGTGTCAGCGTATAGGCGTCGTGTCCATGTCCTAGGTTCATGTAGGTCCATTAAGTCATGCATGCATCGGGCGAGTGGCGTAAAAGTTCTTTCGAGCACTAACCAGTCTCCATGCAGGCAAGATAGCAGACCATCTTCGAGCCCGCATCCGTGACCCACAAACCGGCAGACTTGTTCGCAATCCCAATTACAGACCGTCGACTCAGTCCAGTGAATCTAGTCAATCCAGTGAATCCACCATGTCTGAATCCCTCGCCAACAACCTTTCTGGGGAAAATTCTGGTGACAAGCGATTTGATGAGTTGTATGAGCGGGTACAGGAAGCAGTTGCCATTTGCATGGCAGATCAGGAGGACAGGACTAATGAAAAACTAGAAAAGAAGTTCAGTGAAAATCAACAAACCATGAATGGCGTGCTGGAAGCCATTAGGCAGATCAACAAAAAGCTCGGCATCGGACTTGAGGAAGAAGAAAACTACTATGGTTCTGAATCTGAGGCCGAAGCAGATGATGGGGTTGGAGAAGGTCACCCCAAATCCAAAAGTGGAGGCCCAAAACCTAAGTCATTCGGTGAGGTCAGGTCCAAACCTGTACCGAATAACTCCAGAATTTCGGAAGACCACTATGTTAAAAAACTTGAGGAGAAGGTTGATATGCTCACTAGAAGGATGATGAAAACTGATCCAACCTTCACCGACCCCTGCATGGACTTGGCCATCCCCAAACATTATGTGTCGAGAATAAGGGACAAGGTTGAGGTGCCGAACATGAAATTTAAACCCTCTGAAAATCCATCTCATCACTTGGAGGAATTCCTGAGGCTGGCTCCCCTCCATAAGGTGGATGAAGGTCTCTATACCACAGTCTTCCCTTCCACCCTAGAAGGTAAGGCCAAGGTATGGTACCAAAATCTACCTCAGCAAGTTAAGACCAATGCAGATGAGTTATTCAAAGCCTTCATAAGTCATTTTAGTCGCCTGCAGCACAAGGAGGTCACGGTGGATGACCTAACTTCCATGAAACAAAGGGAGCACGAGTCCTTCCTCTCTTATTACGAGCGATGGCACTCCATGTTATCTGAAATCGACGAGTCTGTCCCCTTCAGAATGCAACTGAGCACCTTCAGACAAGGAATTCATCCCCGCATCACACGGCATTTTGGCTTCCAATCCATCAAAGACTTTGAGACTCTAAAGGACTTGTGTGTTCAAATTGAAGCTGCTAACAATGAGAAAAGCACGCAACATTCTGGTTGGAAGGGATCTAGCTCCAACAGGAGGGCCACTAGCGCGCCTAGCCCCCCTCAGAAAACTGTTGAGACTAATTCCATCCAACGAAGGCCATACACCCCGAGATACGACTCTTACCACCCGCTGGATATGTCTTATGCCAGGGCATTGGAAAGGCTGGTAAAAAAGGGGATCATCCAATTGCCCCTGCCAACACCTGAGCCTGATATTAAGCCTCCGAGGTGGGACGGGAACAAATACTATAATTTCCATCGATGTCGAGGTCACGACACCGAAATATGCTGGTCTTTGAAAAATAAGATCGAAGGGCTAATCCGGGACGGTGTTATTCCTCCACCAAACCCGTCTCGAAAACCCAATAACAAAGAGAACCCATTGCCCAATCATACCAATGCTCTCTTTTTGGAAGAGAACAGTTTTGACCCGTCCACTCTCATCACCGAAATGGGTCAATTTGTCCCAGTTCTTCTCCCGCTTACGGAGGAACTCATCATCAACGGTATTTGGGACAGTGAAAGTGAAGAAGAGGGCGAAGAGTCTGCTGACCATGAAGCCAATAAGCACCCATTGTACGACTCTTCTGACGAGGGAGGAGAGGTGGAAGAAGTAGCAATTCCACAGGCTGCAGCCCTTACTCGGTCAGGCCGCTACTATAACAAGAATGCCACCTTGTCGGCAGCGACCCCTAATCCCGAGACGACAGAAACTCCTACACCTCCACCAGAAGATCCCTTCCTCACACAACTAAAGAAAACCAAGGCCGAAGTCTCAATCTGGCAACTTTTGTGTGCTTCGCAAGACCATCGGCAAATGCTGCTGGATGCCTTCAATAAGCTCATGGTCCCTACCTCAGCATCACCAGAGGATATCATCTCTCACATAACCTCCGGGAAGCCTACCATCACCTTCGGGGATGAAGACTTACCCGAGGAGGGAGGTTATCACAACAAAGCTCTTTACCTTACCGCCATGTGCTCTACTCAAACCATACCACTGGTCCTCGTGGATAATGGTTCAGCCGTCAATGTCTGTCCATGGAGAACCGCACAAAAGTTGGGAGTTCAAAAACAGCATTTGACACAAAATACTGTTCAGCTGCGCGCATACGATAACTCCCCTCGCAAGTCGCTAGGGTCGATTGTACTTCCCATCACCATGGACTACATAAGTAAGAACGTTGAGTTCGTCGTTCTTGACATCCCAGCTTCTTTCAACTTGCTATTGGGAAGGCCTTGGTTACATGAGTGCAATGCTGTCGCCTCTACCTTACATCAGAAGGTGAAATTAATCATTCAAGGCCAAGTGGTCACGATTTCAAGTAAACCCCTCAGCGCTGTTTTTGACCCCAAGAAACCCACACTCGAGATTGAACATAGCTCGGCTGACGAGGAACTGCACAGCTTTGAGATGGTAGCGGCTTTGAGCCAGGATCAAGCTCACTTCGATCCCTACTCAAACCCTAACATCCATGCTATAATGAGGAAGCAAGGTCACTTTCCGGGGATGCCACTTGGCCGAAATCCCAAGAACAAGTTGGCACCAAATTTCAAGGTGTTCAAAAACAAAGGAAGGTTCGGGTTAGGCTACAAACCAACCAAAGAGGAAGTGAGACTGACGAAGCTAGCCATGGCTAAGCAGAAAAGACTGGGCAACCCTCCAACCCTATACCAAGTCAAGCCGTATCCACGCACTCTTAATGGACAGTTCTTGAGAGAGGGTGATGACTTTCCTTATTACGGTTTCCCAGAACCTCATTACCTAAAGTCTCAGGGTATCCAAGTGGCAGGGTTAGAAATTTTCAATGACTGTGCCGTCACCACAACCGCCACATTCATCCCGCCTAGGAGAAGTCGTCCACCTTTGGAATGGACCCACCTCGCTGGGGGCGGTATTTTTGGAATGCTTTTCGGACAAGAGGCGCGCAAGGAAGAAGTCGTCGACCCGGTCATCGCCGCACTATCCAACCCAAGCTTTGACCCAAGTCTGCTGATCGGAGAAGACGGCGGCCCTCGCGAGATCACCTGGATCGATGCCGAGGACAATAAATTTACGCTTTCTGTAGGAGAGTCTATAGGAGAGTCTGTAGGAGAGTCTGTCCCAAGGATCATAGAGTCAGGTTCTAGTAGTCCTAAGTTGGTCGGGGTTAACCCAGAGTCTGTTGATGTACCCATTTCTGCATTTAATAAGATGAACATTTCTGCCTACTCGAACTGTTGTGCCAATACTGATAATAAATATGCTGAACCTTTAAAAGACCAAAATGAATTAACAGAGGCTATGGATACATTTGAGGAAAAAATAGCAGTCATCGAAGATACCATAAGCATAAATGTAGGAACGGAGGATAATCCCCGGGAGCTCAAATTGGGTAAGTCCCTCACAGACAAGGAACAACAGGATTTCACAACACTTCTTAAGGAGTTTAAAGATGTGTTCGCGTGGTCGTATGAAGACATGCCAGGTATCGACAGGGATATCGCTGAACATACCCTTCCATTATATCCCGACGCTAAGCCAGTACGGCAAAAGGCTCGTAGGATCAAACCGGATTGGTCGAAGAAGATCGAAGATGAGGTAATGGAACAGTTAAAAGCCAAGTTTATACGGGCAGTGCACTACCCCGAATGGGTAGCAAACATTGTTCCCGTTCCGAAGAAAGATGGGCGAATAAGGGTATGTGTTGACTTTCGAGATTTGAACAAGGCCAGTCCATAAGACAGCTTCCCTCTGCCTCACATCGATGTCCTAGTGGACAATACTTGCGGCCACAAGCTGTTGTCCTTCATGGATGGATACGCAGGGTATAACCAGATCAAAATGGCAGAAGAGGACATGGAAAAAACATCCTTCACCACCCCATGGGGTACGTACTGCTACACAGTAATGCCTTTCGGCTTAAAAAACGCAGGGGCCACATATCAACGCACCGCAAATACCCTTCTCCACGACATGATGCACAAAGAAGTGGAGGTCTATGTGGATGATATGATTGTCAAGTCCAAAACCAGGGAAGAGCATCTCCCCAATCTTCGCAAGTTCTTCCTTCGAATAAGGAAGTACAACATGAGGCTCAACCCCCCAAAATGCGCATTTGGGGTTACGTCGGGCAAACTGCTAGGTTTCGTGGTCAGCCAGCGCGGGATCGAAGTGGACCCATCAAAAATTAAGGCAATTCAAGAGATGAAACCGCCTAAGACAGAGAAGGAAATTCGAGGTTTCCTTGGCCGTGTACAGTACATCAGCCGGTTCATTTCCAAACTCACTATGACTTGTGAACCACTGTTTAAGAAGCTAAAGAAAGGAGTAAAAGTGGAATGGGATGATCAGTGTCAAGCAGCCTTTGACAAAATCAAAGAGTACTTGACCCATTCCCCTGTACTAGTGCCGCCGGTACCAGATGAGCCTCTGCTCCTTTACCTCACAATAACCAGCTCTGCGATGGGGGCTATGTTGGCTCAACAGGTAAAGGGAAAGGAGAGCGCCATCTATTACCTCAGCAAGAAATTCAGTGACTGTGAGAGTCGATACACCAACATTGAAAAGATGACTCTTGCATTGGTTTGGGCAACGAAGAAGCTTCGGCATTATATGTTGTCACATACAGTACATGTGATCGCTGAATGCAATCCGATCAAGTTCATCATGGAGCAGCCCACAATTAATAATCGCATAGCCCGATGGGTAGTCATGTTGTCGGAGTTCAGTTTAAAGTTTGTGCCCCAAAAGTCCATCAAGGGAAGGGCCATTTCAGACTTCCTGGCAGACTTTCCTTGTCAGGAACCTCCAAGCACTAACTTGGAGTTCCCAGACGAAGAAGTCTTTCATACGGACGAGATCACGTGGGAAATGTATTTTGATGGTGCTTCTAACCAAATGGGATGTGGTGCAGGGGTGCTCTTAATATCACCTGAAGGAGAGCATCATCCCGTTTCTGTTAAACTTGAATTCGATGCGACCAACAATGCAGCCGAATACGAAGCCTGCATCATCGGATTACAAGTAGCGTTAGTCATAGGAGTAAAGCACATCAGAGTGTTTGGTGACTCTAATCTCATCATCAATCAAGCCAAGAATACCTGGAAGGTCAGAAATGAGTCTCTGATGGCCTATCAACGACGGTTGTTGGACTTTGCGACGCAATTTGAGCATATTGAGTTCAAGTACCTACCCAGAGATGACAATGAGTTGGCGGATGCCTTGGCTAAACTCTCCTCCATGATTGCCATGCCAATAGGAATTTACGAATTTCCTATAACAATAGAGCGGCGCGACCAGCCCGCCTACATATACTCCGTAGAAGAGCCCGTCATAGACTCGACTGCATGGTTCTTCGACATTTATACGTACTTGACGAAAGGAGATTATCCCGTTGAGGATGATTCTAGAGGACAAAGAGCGATCAGAATGATGGCAGCACAATACTACGTCATTCACGATCGACTTTACAAGAAAACCGCTACAGGCATTAACCTACTTTGCGTTGATGACAAGTCGGTAGAAGAGTTAATGATCTCCATACATGGAGGGGAGTGTGGACCACACATGAATGGCAGAATGCTAGCAAAAAAGATTCAAAGGGCAGGCTATTTCTGGTCCACCATGGAGGCTGACTGTCTCAACTTCGTTAGGAAATGTGCCAAGTGTCAAGAATATGCCAATCTGCAACATCAGCCATCTTCCTATCTCACTACATTGACATCCCCTTGGCCATTCTCAGTCTGGGGAATAGACATAATCGGAAAGATACATCCAACGGGCACTGGAGGACACGAATATGTATTGGTCGCCGTTGATTACTTTACCAAGTGGGTAGAGGCTGCCTCCTATGCAAAATTCACCTCGAAGCATGTGGCTAAGTTCATCCAGAACAATATCATTTGTAGATACGGGGTACCACACGAGATCATCAGTGATAACGGGAGCCATTTCAGGAAGGAGGTTGAAGTATTGTTGGCTAAGTATAAGATCAAGCATCATAAGTCTTCGCCCTACAGGCCCCAAACTAATGGTGCAGTAGAGGCAACTAACAAAACTCTCGCAGGGATCATTAAGAAAATGGCGGTAACATACAAGGATTGGCCTGACAAACTTCCTTTTGCCTTATGGGGATATAGAACTTCAATTCGAACAGGAACAGGAGCAAGCCCTTTTGCTTTGGTCTATGGAATGGAAGCAGTACTTCCAGTTGAACTCGCCATACCATCGCTCCGCATACTTGCTGAAAGTCAACTGCCAGAAGCTGAATGGGCTAGGGCCAGATATGAAGAGCTGACGCTTATTGACGAGAGAAGGCTCAGGGCCTTACACAATGTGCACTTATATCAGGCTCGTATAGCTAGGGCTTTTAACAGGAAGGTTAAGGACCGGGTTCTTCAAGAAGGAGATTTAGTGCTTAAGGAAATGAGGGCACCCGTTCAAGATCCAAGGGGTAAATTTGCGCCAAATTGGAAAGGGCCTTATGTCATTAAACAAATACTGCCGGGAGGAGCAGCCCGTTTGGTCACTACAGAAGGAGAAGAATTAATACAGCCCACCAACCTGGACCAGTTAAAGAAGTTTTACGCATAACGAGATCGACCGAATCGGCCAAGCAACTAGAAGGGGAGTTTCTAGACACTTGGCCGTACTAAGGCAGGTGCGGGCTTCATGATGGGCCTCATGGAACCCAAACGGTTTTTTTTTTTTTTGGGTTACGGGTTGAAGGAAGCTATGCCTCAAATAGACTCGGGTTGTGCATTGGCTTTAATTTCGTAAACTGTGCAAATGGAAGATTTCGTTGTATCAATGACTGCTATTATTATTTATAAAGAAGAAATTCATTACAATACTTGGTCTTTCGGATAATGTTGCAATTATTCTAATTGTAACTAATAAAGGTTCAGCTAAAATATTATCAAAAAAAAAAAATAAAAAAAAAGAGAGTAAAAAAAATGCAAAAAAAAAAGGCAAAAAAAAATATAAAAATATATAAATTGGCACACAGTTTCAGGCCTGTTTCATCTTCTTCTTGTCAGCAGACTGTGGTCCACCCCCGGTCTCTTTGGTGTTGCTAGTCCCTTTCTCAATGTCCTTAGGACGGTACCTCTTCTTCCCATTCTCCTGAGAAGCTTTTCCTTTTTCAGTACTTTTCGGTAGCGGGCCAAGCCTGTCCTTCACGTCGGTTTTCGGGCCCAATCGGTCTTTCACAGTGATCCTGGGACCTAAGCGCTGCAATACATCAACCTTAGGGCCCGGCACATGCATTGCAGCGACTTTGGTCTGTCGGTTTCCTCGGCCCTCCTTGTTACCACCACGGCCGTCAGCCAGTCTTGATAACCAGGAACAGTCATTTCAGACACATGCGCCTTCGAGGGAGCACGAACAGTGGGCCGTTTCTCCCAATATTTCAGCCAAGACTCTACAACACTCTTCTTGAGATCGAGTAACTTCGGGGCATCATGAGTCTTGTCTGGAATACGTTGCCTCAACCCCATTTGTCTCATGCCCCGTTCTGGGAAGTAGAATGTCAAGTGTGTCAGGCTTGCAATGCATACGTAGGGGTTTCTTTGATCACAGGTGATGTACTCCGGAATGTGCCAATTCTCAATCCACCACTTTACCACGACCTCTTCGGGTTTCTTTAGCAGATTGACCCATTCGGTTACTGATCGACGCCCGGGATACTTCCTCTTGCGCTGACAAAAGTTCGCCAACGCTGTTGCAGATTCCGCCTTTTCGACCAAGCCAAGGTGCTCCATTAACCAAACCTGTACCGCAAAGTAAGGTAACCAGTTAGCGAACCCAGGCGGGTTTATATCGTGCAAAAAAAAAAAACACAAAAAAACAAAAAAAAAGAGCATCCAAAAAAAAAAAAAAAAAAACGCGCACGATTTACCTGCAGAATCAGGGGGCTACCGCGGAATTCATGCTCCGGGTCAGAGTCATCAAGACACATCAGCGTTTCTCCCAGAATCACCGGTACAGGATTGTAACCACGAGCCATGTCCTCCACTACATAGATCAAATTCGCAGGATCCGTCCTTCTGCCGCCGTGGTAGAAGCAGAATTCTCCCAGCAGACATAGTACAAGGGCCCTCACACGTATCACGGGCCCATACTCCAGAGTCTCAAGGGCTTGGAAGTATTCCACTATGGTTTGGAAGTGCACCTTGTCCCCTATTATCGCACTCCCAATTACCCTAGAGGGGAGGCAAAGCAGCTCTTTGTATTCCTTCCTCGCGTCGGTAGCCAATGGAGGTACTATTGATGGAGCATAATGGTTCGTCCCAAGGATAGAAGACCATTCTTCAGGCAAAGGTACCAATTCCTGCATGTTGAATCTAAACACATGAACTTCCTTATCCCAGAAGGTTTCAGCAGCCCGCAGGAAATCCCAATCTATCTTCACTTGCCTCAAGCTAAGCAGCGATGTCAGCTTATACCTCCCCAATTCTCTCTTTTCTTCTTTGGACAAAGTACTCATCCAAGTGGCTAACTTCTTTTCGAAAGCCATGAGGTCGAAAGGGCGGATTTTGTAACAACAGCAAACCCGGACGGCTTCTTCGAGGTTTTTTCCAGTGAAAGGGGCTTTGAGGTTTGTGACGATATGTGTTGGGGGAGGGACGTATTTATAGCAAAGAACCCAGACGGGTTTCCTTGTTCGAGTCCAAGTCCGAAACTACGTCGGTTATCCAAGCCCAAGTCGCAGACGGGTTTATGTCGGTCGCAAAAAGCCGGCCGGGTTCCTGGTGTCCATTACCAAAGCCCAAACGACAAGGAACCCAGCCGGGTTCCTGGGCCTCTATTGCCCCCTTTCTCGGCCCAGCCTTCGTAAGCGGGATTCTAATTGGGCCTAAACCCAGACGGTTTTCTGGGTAAAATTCCAATTGGGCTTGAACGTCGGACGGGTTTAAGCTAGCTTTCTAGATTCGATCAAGAAGCCTTTTTCAGCTCCTCTTTGGGTCATAATGCGGGCCCACAAGATGGTTATATGTCTTCGCCGGCCCCGAAACTGTAGTTCGAATTTACTTGTAGCGTTTAACTCTCATTTTCTTTTTATTTCTTTTTCGTTTGGGGAAGTGGGAGTAATCCCACCATGTAGATTGCATATCGCATCGCATTATTGTGCATAAGGATACATGTAAATAAAAAGCGTATTACATAGCATTGTTACCGCATAAGTGTTACATCAGTAGTTCGCATTAGTTTTAAAAAAAAAAGAGCAAAAATTGCATTGCATCGTCATGAGTACATAGTAGAAAAGTCATACATAAGCATTACATTTTGCATAAAAGACCCTGCATCCTCATCATGCCTGACCTCCACCACCACCGCTGGCGCTATCAGCTCCATGGGCTCCACTTCCACCAGCTCTAAAGTAAGTGTCCCACTGATAGTAGGAGGAGTCTACCACCTCTGTATCACCACCTGAGCCGGATAAGTGCAGCACTTCGGTATCACCTGCATTAAGCCAAGAGTGTTCTGGAACCTGCCACTCTTGATTACTCCCAGGCCACCCCTGTGGAATAGGCCAAGAAGTTCTTGCTGCGGGCTCTGGAACAGGCCATTGCGACCATTCCTGAGTTTGCGTTCCCCATCCGGACGTTCGAGGCTGCTCCAAACCCCCTTGCGAAGGAGTAACGGGTACAACGGGTTGAGACGGGAGCACTGATGAGGCGTCATCTGCGAGGGCACGGTTATACCCCACAGATGCACCCGAATCACTGCATAGCACCACGGTAGGGTCGATCGCTGCAAATGAAGCGCCATGACCTAAATCCACAGTCATCGCAGGAGATGCAGGAACATACCCGGGCATTCCATAAGGGTACTGAGGTGAAGGATGAGAGGGTCGGCGCCTGGACCCCGAATGATAAGATTCTGGAGGAGTACCTAAATGCAGTGAAATGCCTTCCCCGCCACGATACAAATTTCACCAACAGCGCTAGACTCAGAACCTGTCTCCACCACAAAACTGGGGGCTCCACGCCGGGAACCGCGACTCCGACGAGAATTCCCATGATCATGAGACCCCACCTCATGGCCGTGCTCGCCTAAGGACATGGAGGATATACTGTTCTCCATAGAGCGCCGAAAGTCGTGGCCAAAACCCGTGTCTCCATAGTGGGAACTGGTTGAATGACTATCTTCAAGTAAGATACCTTTCCCACGGTCATCGCGATTCGGCGCGCCCGTGCTCCGCCTACTCCTCTCCCCGTGCCTTCGGAGAGTAGCTTCACCCCCGTAAGACCGCCTCGCGTCGGCCATGAAGGAGGAATGTCAAGGAGGGTCAGACTGCTCCGACCGACCACGAGGCACGTGCGCATCTGAATAGCGAGGAGGATCCACCGGACGAGACTGTGCGTCATCATCCACATTTGCGTCCCCGGCCGCAGAGGCGGCAAGGTCTTTCTCGCGAGCCCATTTGAGTGTGAAGTAATTCTTGAGAAAACCCTTTGCTTGCTTCCATCGCCACTGCACAGAATAAGGAAAATCGGTCAAAGTTTGAGCAAATTTCAAAAAGTAAGCAAGAAAAGGAGATTCATCTACCGGCTTTCCCAGGATCTTCTCCAGTTCCGGTTTAATATCTTCACTAGTCGCCCTGGGGTAGCCACAAATTGTGTCCCTAGAGCTGCTCTGACTCTTCTCGTCATCCTTGCAATAGGGTCCCAACTGCAACAAGCAAAGAATTGGTCATATTAGGCGATAATAGAAGGAACATGAAAAGAGTAAATAGAGGTCTTCTCCCCCACCTTTCTGAAGGCCAGGCGATCCTGATAACGTTCCCATTCCTCCCAGAATTGGTCGGGCGATGTCGCCAACGCATGGCTAGTATACCAGGAACCTCCCTTGGCTGTTACGAACGCCTCGGCATTCAAGGCTCGTGGATCATTCATGGTCTTGGGAGGGTCTGATGGTATTACCCACCTCTCAAAGCCCAGGATTTGCCTTGTAAACCTCTCACCAAGACTCCAGATCCAACCAGACGGGCTCTCCATCACCAAACGTAGGGTACTATCCCTACGCGCCGCATTTCGCGAGGGAAGAAAGTCCTGCGGAATGTTGAAGCCAACCCAGGCGTTCCAATTGACATCATCCTGCACAAGTAAAGGAAACATCAGCACTAAAGAAAATTCAGGAGAAATTACATGAAAGACGTACCTCATCAAGGTGATCCAAGATGCGGCGCAGCTCATCTAGGCTCCCGAATGGCTTCTTCTTCTGCTCAAGGTAGTTTTTGTGCCACCGTTCTGCTGCTGGCACTGTCTGGGCATGTCGGGTAGGGATAGTGAATCCCTTAATATACTCATACCCCCATACCTGAAAGTATGTCAACACCAAGGCTCACGATCTTAAAAAAAAAGAGAAATGCATGTAAAAGAGAAGCGTCTCGAAGATTACCTCGAGCACCTTCCACATGCTCGGGCCGCTCATTTCCCGCGGACTCTCCGGGGCAAAGAATGGGTCCACATCAGTACCAGGCCGTACACCAATGCGAAGCCAGCGAATGAAGTTGGCATAAGCAGCTTTGGCCCAGTTCCGGTGAATGACTTGCTCTAGATCGAGGAGATTCTTCATCCAGGTCAAATAAATATCATCACCTCGATTGGCGAACATTGTGGCGGAGATGAAGTAAGCCAGGAAAATAAAGCGACGCTGAAACTCATCCATATGAGCGAAGTCAGGGGAAGTGATGACGGTCTCGAAGGAGCCGTAGGAAAGCTTCATTTTTCGACCAAATCGGCGCCGTTCGAGCACAGGCTCTAATAGTTCCATCACCTGGTCTGGCACAACAGGGTCGAATTCGACGTCTTGACCACCCCAGCGTAGCCCGGTAATCATCACAAAATCGACAGGGGTTATGGTCATTTCTCCTACTGGGAGGTGGAAGGTGTTAGTGGAATCCCAGAATCTCTCCGCGAGCGCACGGCCCATCACCCGTGGTGTGCAAGGTTCCCAGGCCTTAACACATTTCCAGAAGAGGTCGAGTCCCGACTCTTCCAAAAGTGTAAGCGTCCAGTTGTCTTCCGCAAAATGCTCCACCACCTTGATAGGTTTTCGCATATTGCCACCAGTTTTAAGGGAGTCTTCCTGAGAATTCACCACAAAGGTTCAAAAAAGAAGACAAGTCCCTACGGCAATCTATCAAGTGATCCCTAGTTTAGCAAAAGCCAGATTGGACTTCCACTAAACTAGGGGGGCTAAAAAAAAAAAAAAAATCATCTTTCGGCCCAAACAAAAAAACAACTCAAACGGGTTTATTTAAAAGAGGCTGGGTCTCGTTACATTTGGGCCTCGCTTTTGGGCCTTGCTCTTGGCCCACCAAGAAACAAGAACCCAGACGGTTTCCTGCGCCACGAACAGTGGGCCGCATCAGCCCAACTCAAAAAAGGCGAGCTGGGCCATTAAACAGAACCCAGACGGGTTCCAGCGCCGCGACAGTGGGCCGCATCAGCTGGGCCTCATTTCTCAGTCTGCTGGGCCTCATTTCTCAGTCTGCCGGGCCTCGTGTTTCGGAAACCCAGACGGGTTTTTGGAGTTCCAAGCCCAAAAGTCTGTTGGGCCTCTTTTTCAGTCTACTGGGCCTCGTTTTTGGAAACCCAGACGGGTTCCTCACAGGAAGGGGGCCGGGCTTGTTTTCTCCTGCGGCCCACCCAAGAAATTGGGCCTCGCAGTTTCGGCCCAACCATCGGCGAACCCAGACGGGTTCTTCTTCACAACAGGAGGGCTGGGCTTTGTTTTTTGGTTCGGCCCACTCGTTTCATGCTGGGCCTCGTCTATCAAACCCAGACGGGTTTTCTAAGGGGAAAAGGGGAGCTGGGCCTCGTATAACAAACCCAGACAGGTTCTACTCCAATTCAGCGGGCCAACATCATTTTTCGACCTGAAGCCGTACCCGGACGGGTGTTGAGCGCATTGATAAAAAAAGGAGAGACAAAACGGGCCCAACTCAACCAAGACCAACTCAAAAGGGAGGCCCGGTTTTCACTCAGTTGAACCCAGACGGGTTCCTCTCGGCCCAAACACCGTTTTTTTTTTCTACTTCGGCCCAATTCTTAGCTAAATCAACAAGTGCGAATCAAACATTTCTACTTGCAAATTCAAGCTAAAGCAACCAAGAGCAACCAAAAGTTCATGCACATCATATTTAGCTAAATCAACAAGTTAGAATCAAACATTTCTACTTGCAAATTTAAGCTAAAAGCAAAGTCAAGAAGAAGACATTACCCGGACATGTGAATGTTTATGCCATACGTGGTTCCATGGTTCGGGCACCAATTCCGACGGTTCCCAATCGGGCCGGGGAGTCCATGCTCGCCGGGAAGACATCTCATGTGCCCAATTCGCCGCATGGGGTTGAACGGGCGGATTCCTAGCTTTCCTAACCACTATTCCCTAACTAGCAAATAAGTGGAAGAGAGAGAGAAGCAAGGAAGAGAGAGAAGCAAAGGAATAAGAAGGAGGAGCTTGAAGTGTGAGTTAAGGGAAAGAAGAAGCCTCCTTTTATAGGAAAAGTGGGTGCATGCACACCACACAAGTGTCCAAGCAGCGGGCCTCGGCATCCGGATTGTGGAAGACATGCATTGGCCGGAAATCTATCCAAAAGTCTATCCATGCATTGGCCAAGAAAAAAAAATAAAAAAAAGAGACTAAGAAGCCGGCCGGGTTCCTGCAGGCCCAGTCTACCCATGCAGGCCCATGCTACGTTACAGACGGGTTCCTGCAGGCCCAGTTCAAAAAGAACCCGGACGGGTTCTTGCAGACGCCAATCCATTGTGCAACCCAGACGGGTTTTCGTGCCAGCTCATATATGGGCCTAGCGCCAAAATGCCGGCCCAGAACAGGTTTGCAAGCCTAATGCAGTCCATTTCTTGCACCAAGTTACCAGCCCAGATGCGCCAAGTTCTAGGGTCAAAATGAGCCCAAATACGTCGCTCTAATTCGAGCCCAAAGCAACGGCAAACTTAAGCCCGTTTCCGAAAGCTAAAACGCAACCAACAGGACAATGCAGACGAACTCATCATCAGCGGCCGTCATCGGGCCCTCACAATACATGACATCAGCCGTCGCCGGGCTAATACGCGACACTTCATCATCAGCGGCCGTCATCGGGCCCTCACAATACGATTAACACCATATCGACATCGACGTAGGACCCAGCTTCCAAGCGTCAACAGCGGCCATCGTCGGGCCTTCACAATGCGACGAGGGCCATTGTCGGGCCTTCACAATGTGGCAAGGGCCATCATCGGGCCCTCACAATGCGATGACAGCGGCCATCATCGGGCCCTCACAATACGATGACACCCTCTTCAGCGGCCATCATCGGGCCCTCACAATGCGATGACAGCGGCCATCATCGGGCCCTCACAATACGATGACAGCGGCCATCATCGGGCCCTCACAATGCGATGACAGCGGCCATCATCGGGCCCTCACAATGCGATGACAGCGGCCATCATCGGGCCCTCACAATGCGATGGCCATGCCATCATCGCCCTCACAATGCGATGACACTTTTTCAACCAACATCGACGCAGACCCGGCCTTCCAAGCGCCAATGGCCGTCGTCAGGCCTTCACAATGCGACGAGGGCCATTGTCGGGCCTTCACAATGCGACAAGGGCCATCATCGGGCCTTCACAATGCGATGAACATCACATCTACATCGGCGCAGGACCCAGCTTCCAAGCATCAACAGCAGCCATCGTCGGGCCATCACAATGCGACGGGGGCCATTGTCGGGCCTTCACAATGCGACAAGGGCCATCATCGGGCCTTCACAATGCGATGAATATCATGTCTACAGCGGCGCAGGACCCAGCTTCCAAGCGTCAACAGCGGCCATCGTCGGGCCTTCACAATGCGACGAGGGCCATTGTCAGGCCTTCACAATGCGACAAGGGCCATCATCGGGCCATCACAATGCGATGAACATCAAACAACACCGGCACAGGACTAAGCTTCCAAGCGCCAACCAGCTTCAGAACAGGCTTCTGATTCATATCCAAGAGCATCAAGACTACTTTGATCATCGTTTTACTCAAACTCGATCAAAGTGGGGGCTATCTGTAGACGCTGAATTTTGTATCGATTTTATTTTCTTTTTTAGTACTAGTTTTAGAAAATAAGCTAACCGATTAATTCAGTAGCATGCAAGCCCCTCACCCACCTAAACCCGAAAGAGAAAGGGCAAAAGCCCAATCCTAGTGCAAACCCGTCTGTTGGTGGCCGAGCTCACTCAACCCATAGAACCCGCTCTGTTCATGGGCGAGCTCGGCCAACCCATAGAACCCGTCTGGGTTTAATGGGTCGGAGCTTAGCTCCACCCACAGAACCCGTCTGGGTTTTTTGGGCTCAAGGCCCATCGTGTCAAGAAACCCGCCTGGGTTGTGCCGCGGCTAACCTAGCAAAAAAAATAACCCTAAACCTAATTTTCCCCCCTATAAATACCCATCATCCATCACCCAGAAAAAATACACCAGGATATACTAGGAGTATTGACACTAGTGTATTCTCTCTCTTCCCTCTCTTTTGCATGCTGCTCCGCTGAAAGGTTAGCCTAGTTAATGTAAAAATGTAATTATTTATCGATTTCGCTCTTTTTTTTTTATTTGCATGACATTAATGATAAACTCGTGAAATTTATTCAGTTCCTCCTTCTTCTTCAATCTTTTGCTTTAATTTGATTCTAGTAGAGTCTATTCGTTTGAATAGGCGGATTTGACGATTTTGATTGTCGAATTCGTAACCTTACCCCCGAATCCGTCTTTGGGTTCGTAGGCCGGAGTCTATTTCTTTAACGGTTTGTTGTTTTATCCTAAAATTCAACTGGCGACTCTAACCTTTTCTTTTCTCTCCCGAAAACCTTTTCTCTTTGTTTCGTCTCGAGTCGAACCCAGACGGGTTCCCTGAAACCCAGACGGGTTTCATGGGTTTATCCGCCCCGTCTGGCTCTAGGAACCCATACGGGTTTCCTTTTTTTATTATTCTTTTTTTTCTTTTTTTTTTCTTTCTCTTTTCTTTATCTTTTCGTCTTTTTCTTAAGAAAATTGTGTTTCGGGGTAAATTGATTTGTTAACAAAGTCATTCTTAAAAGTTCAACCTTATTTAAGGTTAAGCAATCCTAGTCGGCTCCCAATCATACTTTTAAGTAGCGCCGCGAAAAAAGGTCATTCGACTGGATTTTTCGGGGTCTACAATCGTGCTGCCTCATTCTATCTTTCACACACACCCTCTGCGCCTATAAATCCACCCCCCGGCCCTTCCCCCCCCCCCCCCCATTCCACCATCCAAGAACATCCAAAAACCATTGAAGAATTCCCCTCTCATATCTCACCATTCTCAGAAACACAACAAGCTTCGGTATTATTGTCATATCGATATCGAAAGAATTTCGACGTATTGACTTCGTTTTTCTCCCATCTCACCTAAGCCTCTTCCATGCTTTGTGTTCACACAAGATTAGATTGTTCATTTGACATCATGTAATTATGTAATCCCTTTTTATGTTATTCTTCTAAATTATTTTGTAAATTTTTTTCTTTTATGTTCGCATGACATGAATATGTTACCGTGAAATCTTTTAAACTTCTCCCAACTCTTTTTCATTTCAAAATCAATTTTAGTAGGGTTTATTTTCAAACAGGCGAGTCCAAGAGCTTTCTAACTCTTGAATTCGTAACCTTACCCATGAGCTCGAAATTTGAGTTTGTAGGCTAGAGTTTTCATTGTTTTTTTAGGTTCGTTGATTTTCTTAAATCAACTGGTGACTCCTTTTTATCCTAACTTGCATAATTCATTTATTGATAAAGCAATCTTAGTCGTCTCCCAATCACATCCAAATAGTACCGCATTCAAGAAATTCGTCACGATTTTTCTGGGGTCGTACAGTTTGGCGACTCCACTAAGGACTTAAACTTAAAAAAGAGGGTAAAACTTGAAAAAAATCAATTTGTTTTGAAATTGTCGATTTGTTTCACGATTTTGTTATTCTTTTAGGCATCTTGCATACTAGGCTACTCCCAAGTCTTTTGATAGAGGAGCACAAAAGTGTTGGTTTAGGATTAACATAGGAATTATCCCAAGAGCGGGTGACCACTACTTGTGTGATGCATTCTACATCGTCAAGCATTTGATTTCTCCTCTCACCCATATTATATTCCAAGGTTTCCTTGAAGTGCAAATAACAATATCTCACACACTTTACCTATAAGTTTCATATAGGTGAAGTGCATCGAGTCAAGAACATGTGCTACCCCATCTTATCCCAAACATAGTGATCTATAAACTTAGAGCATTAGTTAAGATTAACTCCTCATATGTATGTTATATATTTGTTGTATAACCTTATGGTAAAATAAAAAAATAAAAAAGTTAGCCCAGTGTTGTGTCGGGCATTATAGTAGCCCGCATAGAATCAGTAAATAGCCAAAGAAAAAAGGCCAAAAGAGCAGTAAGGCCATCTGACTGTTATTGTTTGTGGGCTCATTTCTGACCCAGTGAGCCTTATTGTGTGGTGCATACAAAGATTGTAATTCAGACGGCCTTGGGCTAGTTTTAGCGCAACAGTTCTTGCTGGATCATCTAATCAGGATTCCCAAGTCTGGGTTATATGTGTTGATTCTATTCGGTCCTTCATAATTCCTTCTGTCCGAATGTCAAGAGACACCCTATAATCTGTAAATAAAATATGGATAATGCTCATGCATACCTACCCAACTCCCAACCCTAGTCTAAGGGCTTGCCAGATTCATGGGTAATTCTTTACCAGTTTTTGTCTAAATTTACCAAAATTTACCAAAAAATACCAAACTTTAAAAAATAAATAAAAATTAATTTTGATATATTAGCGTAAATTTATCAAAGTTACCAAAATTTAACCAAACTTACCAAAAATTTACCGAAATCTAACTTCTACTCAACTGTTTTTTTTACCCATAAACTAGGCCTCAACCCGTGCGATTCACGGAGCGAACTCAATTAGCTACTTTTAAAATTTTATAAAAGTCATGGATAAACCAAACGAAATATTAATGAAATTGTTACATGGAAAACATCATGATAAATTGTTCCGACAAAACATGCAATTCAGCAATAGAAAGTTTCCTAAAATGTGAATGAACGTCGACCACGGCGAGTTGCATGATGCATCATCCTTCCTTACGTTGACCTGAAATTTTAAATTATCGTATAAGTAGTAGTAAAATTTTATGAAACAAACTATGACTGAATAGTTAAATAAAATGAATGCAATCAAAGTAGATTTAAACTGGTTTTTAAATCCATATAATAGTGACATGTGACTTACCTTAAAGATGATAACTTGAGAGTATGAAGTGTGAATGGTAATCAATTATGTAAAATATGATAATGTAAACTGAATCTGCAGAATTCAAAGTTTTTGAATACATCAACAACAGTGAATGCAATCGAAGAAGACCTAAATAGGTCTGAAAATCTATATAATAGTGACGTGTGACTTGCCTAATCGAAGATAACTTGAGTGTATGAACTGCTAATGGAACTCAACTAAGGCGAATATGTTGAAGTGTGACAATTATGATGTTGATTGCTCGGAATAGTAGATGAAAAGAGTTTAATCCCTAACAGATGTATTGGATTTATATGTTTTCAAAAAGTTATAATGTAATTGACCTAGCTGATTACGTTGGTAATGGAAGAGTTGTAAACTTAGTCGGAGTCCAAAGCAGTCAGGGATTAGTTATGTTGGTTATGGAAGAATTGTAAACTTAATCGGTGTCCAAAGCAGTCAGAGATTAGTGATACTTTTTTTTTAATTTTAAAATAAAATACAGATTGTAAATAGAAAAAAAATTTCTACATTGTGAATTGACCAATTCCCATACAATCACTCCCGTGACTCTATTTCGTGGGACCAACAATGATTTTATCATAATATATATTATTATTATTATTACTATTATTATTATTATATAGATTATTATTATTATTATTATTATTATTATTATTATTATTATTATTATTATTATAGGCAACACCAAAATAATTACGGTTTTTTGCCCCAAAATAATTTAATTCAAAGTCCAAAACAGTTAAGAATTAGTGATACTTTCTGGTTTTTTAATTTTAAAATTATCCGGATTGAAAATAACAAAATTAAAATAGAAAAAATATAATTTTCTACGTAGTGATTGGCCAATTCCCCTACTGCCACTCCCATGGCTCTATTTCGTGAGACCCATAATGATTTCTGTTAGAATATATTGATTTGTATTAGAATATATAGATTATTATTATAATTATAATAATAATAATTATTATTATTATAGGCAACACCAAAATAATTATTGTTATTTGCACTAAAATAATTTAATTCAGAGTCTAAAGCAGTCAAGGATTAGTGATAATTTCTGGTTTTTTAAATTTTAAAATAAAATTCGGATTGAGAATAAAAAAAGTTGAAAAAAATATAATTTTCTACGTTGTGATTGGCCAATTCCCCTACAATCACTCCCGTGGCTCTATTTCATGGGACCCACAATGATTTCTATTATAATATACTAGTCTTTAACCTGTGCGATGCACGGGATATTTAAATAATTTAATAAATAAAATAAACATATTATTTTTGTTTTTTAAAAAATAAATAATTATGGTATGATACATACTACATACTGATAGTACTTTTTGAAAACCAACCTCTTGTATTTGCAGGTTTGCCGAGAAATCAATGGTTGTTTCAAATGTTAATAGTTGACAGATTGGAAGAGAATGAAAGATGTTTCGATGTTTATATATTAGATTGGGAGGTAGACTCCTAATTATATTTGGGTGAGAGGTAGAGTCTTAGTTAGATTTGGGTGGGAGCTAGACTCCAAATTGGGTTGGGAAGTAGATTTCTAATTAGATAAGGTAGACTCTTAATCTGATTAGACTTTTTGTTTATTATTTTTTTAAATCAATTTTTTTATTATTATTTTATGGGCAAGATTTTTTTACTATATTTTTAAATCGATTTTTTTCTTTAATACGATTGGCCAATAGCCCCTACAATCACTCTGGGTTGAGTATTTCAAATTGCAAATATATTACTTTTATATTATTATAGATATAAATAAATTGTTCCAAGGATTGTATAGCATCTAACTTGTAAAAAGTGTTACAGTAAATATAAATAAATGATATTTTTGAATCAATATTATAACATATAAGTTGCAAGTAAAAAAAATACAATCCAACTCAAAACCTCGTAGGTAGTTATCCATAATAATGAAAATAAAAGAACCATATATTATAAATGAATCTCTTAACTGAAGAATATCAATTCTATCATTATTGATGAATAAAGTACATGTCATGTGAAAGATTAAAAGTATAAAGTATAAACTTAAAGATAACTATAGTAACACAAACTCAACATTCACTGTTGGGATACATCAATAACAACTTAAGGTGTTTATACATAAGCAATACAATAACTTGAGGTGTTGTGGTCTCTCAAGCTTACATCTTCTTCTGTTGTTTGATACGTCAAAAGACATGATATGATATCCATATGACGATTCAACATCCAAATTACAAAATTAAGTAAAAACAAAAATCTTAACTGAGAAATCAAACTGAAAATACAATGAAACTCGTAATTGAAAAAGGGGGAAAAACTCTAACCATTGATATATCATCTTTCATGAAATCATCGCTCGCTATCGTTGGACCCCCGACCACTGCCTCTTGACTATCATGTCTGATTAACAACGACCCCTTCAGCACAGATGTGACACGCACGTGGGACTTTAAAACCATAAAATTTGCCACTTCTGTGACGAATTCTACACAAATTTTAACTCCAAGCCCTAAATTCCTCCAAAATTCACACCATATCCTCATTCACTGCAAATCTCTCGCGCAAGTACAAAAAAAAAAAAATTATGGAGAGGAAGAAATAGTAATAATATTAGAGTTGGATGAAAAGCAAGGGGTAACACCATTGCGGAAACATTATTATGGAGAGAATTAACCTGTTTGTATTTGCAGGTTTGCCAAGAATTCAATGGTTGATGATGTTAATAGCTGACAGATTGGAAGAGAATGAAAGATGTTTCGATGTTTATATATTAGGTCGGGAGGTATATTCCTAATTATAGATTTAGGTGAGAGGTAGATTCCTAATTAGATTTTGATGGAAGTTAGACTCCTAATTAGGTTGGGAAGTAGATTTTTAATTAGATAAGGTAGACTCTTAATCTGGTTAGACTTCTTGGTTATTATTTTTTTAAAACGATTTTTTTATTATTATTTCATGAGCGGGAATTTTTTACTGTATTTTTAGATCGATTTTTTCTTTAATCTGATTGGCCGATAACCACTACAATCACTCTGGGTTGAGTATTTCAAATTTCGAATATATTATTTTTAATATTATTATTATTATAGATAGAATATAGATTATTATTATTATTACTAGGCTTCAACCCGTGCGATGCACGGAACGAACTCAATTAGCTACTTTTGAAATTTTTTAAAGTCATGAATTAGTAACTGTTCATACAAATAAACCAAATAAAATATTAATAAAATTGTTACAGAAAACATCATGATAAATTATTCCGACAAAACATGTAATTCAGCAATAGAAAATTTCCTAAAATATAAATGATTTTTATTATAATATATAGATTATTATTATTATTATTATTATTATTATTATTATTATTATTATTACTAGGCTTCAACCCGTGCGATGCACGGAACGAACTCAATCAGCTACTTTTGAAATTTTATAAAGTCATGAATTAGTAACTGTTCATACAAATAAACCAAATAAAATATTAATAAAATATTAATAAAATTGTTACAGAAAACATCATGATAAATTGTTCCGACAAAACATGTAATTCAGCAATAGAAAATTTCCTAAAATATAAATGATTTTTATTATAATATATAGATTATTATTATTATTATTATTATTATTATTATTATAGGCAACACCAAAATAATTATTGTTATTTGCACCAAAATAATTTAATTCAGAGTCCAAAGCAATCAAAAATTAGTGATACTTTCTGATTTTAAATTTTAAAATGAAATCCAGATTGAAAATAAAAAAATATAAAATAGAAAAAAAATATATTTTTCTACGTTGTGATTGGCCAATTCCCCTACAATCACTCCCGTGGCTCTATTTCATGAGACCCACAATGATTTCAATTATAATATGTAGAATATAGAACATTATTATTATTATTATTATTATTATTATTATGATTATTATTATTATTATTATAATTACTGTTATTTGCACCAAAATAATTTAATTTAGAATCCAAAGCAGTCAAGGATTAGTGATACTTTCTGTTTTTTTTTAAATTTTAAAATAAAATAAGGATTGAGAATAAAATAAAATTGAAAATAGAAAAAAAAATAATTTTCTACGTCGTGATTGACCAATTCCCCAAACAGTACTCCCGTGGCTCTATTTCGTGGATCCACAATGATTTCTATTATAATATATAGATTATTATTATTATTATTATTATTATTATTATTATTATAGGCAACACCAAAATAATTTAATTCAGAGTTCAAAACAGTCAAGGATTAGTGATACTTTCTGATTTTTTTAATTTTGAAATAAAATATGGATTGAAATTTTAAAAAAATGGAAAATAGTAAAAAAAAATATAATTTTATACATTATGATTGGCCAATTCCCCTATAGTTTGCGGGACCCACAATGATTTCTATTGTAATATATATATATATATATGAAACAGTTGGAAACGTTATCAAAGTCCAAAGCCGTATGAGATTTGTAATAGTTTTTTTAAATTCTAAAATTAAATTAAATTTAAAACAGTTATGGAACAGCTGTAATTGGTGTCAGAGTCCCAAGCAGCTTAGGTTTATAATAAAATCCGGTTGAAAATAAAATTAAAAATTATTAAAAATTGGGTCCTTTTTTTCTTAGTTGTGATTGGTTGAGACCCTTTTAAACGCCCTCGTTGCAGTATTTGTTGGGTCCCACATAGATTGTCATTATAAGCATATAGATTTGATAGGTGAATGAACCAAGTGACACCCTAAGCTGATCAAATGAATTTTTATTTTGACGGTTAGCAAGGGAAAGAAGGAATCTATACTATATATTAAAGAAATGTGTCATTGACTTGTGTGGGAGTGAATTTAGGAGGTCAAGCCAATCACAACCGTTGGATTTAAAAAGTGAAATCCCTTTACCTAAAAAAACATTTGCAACCCACGTTTGGTTATATAATTTCAGTTTTTCAAAAGGGTTTAGGAAAAGTCTAAATTGCCATGCATCCATTTAATTATATAATTTCATAGTTGTGAGCTAATTGTTCTCTATATTTTCTTTTTGTATTTTGATAACTCAATAGTTTACTCTTTGTCCAAATATAATTATTTTTCAATGTTTTCAATTTGACAATATACTAACATTGGATCACATGCGCGATGCATGAATTTTTTTTTTGACTAATTTTATGTGATTTATTTTCTTGAAGTAATTTTAGGCTCCGTTCTTTTGCCATATTAAACCTAACTATGCTAACTTATCCTAACCTAACACAATTTCTCAAAAAAAACATTCACTCTAACTATGTTAACTTATCCTAACCTAACACAATTCCCCAAAAAAAATATTCACTCTAAAAACATGATTCCTCAAAATAACACCATAATTTATCCTAACTTGAAAATAACTCATCCAAGAACAGGGACTTATTACAATTGTTGATTCAAACAATAATTAGAAATTAATGAAAATACATGAATTATATTATTCATTATTTATATATTTTCTTTGTATATACTGTCTTCAAATCTAATTTGATCAATACAGTAGTGGAAGAACTAAATCAATTTCAATACCTTTATTTTACAATAACATCATAGAAAAAAAGTTTAAAAAGTAAATGTGCTTAGTAGCAATGAGGTTGCATCATTTTTTGATTACTAAACATGTGGTATCGATGTCGCGTCAGTTTTGTAAATAGGTCCGGCTTATACCTGGAACTCGGAACCTGTAAATGTGCTTAGTAGCAATGAGCTTGCATCATTTTTTGATTACTAAACATGTGGTATCGATGTCGTGTCAGTTTTGTGCAACCATAATTTGGTGTTGGCTTAGTCGGGAAAGATATGGTAAAACTTCAGTTTATTGTTGGTTAAAAAGTCAATTTGGATTATTTTCAATCATAAACTCCATAGTATAGATTATTTATCGTCAAAAATACTATTTTATATCACTGTGATGTATTATTAAAATCATATCACACAACACTTATTTTCTAAAATTGACTACGGCGCAACGCGCGGGTATTTGGCAGTAGAAAAGATAATAAAATTTCCAACCTCGGTTGGTAGGCGGAAAGCATGACACGAAATCCCTAACTACCCCCTTCTCTCTATAATTCTTCCTGTTTCACTCTCCGTCACTCTCCCACAACAAAAACTCTTCCCCCTTCTCTCGGTGCTGCTATTGCATCCCACAAATTAAAGTAAGCACCCAACATATAAGACCATATGATATGTGTGTATATTATATTTGACATCATAAATCCATATCATATCTATCCATCACATGAATCATAATTCATAAGATAATGAATATGGCTTCATACTCAACCAAGATGGTGACATCTGCCATGCTTCTCCTCATATCTGCCCTTTTAATTCCCAGATATTATCATTACTACTTTCCCAATAAATTATTATTCAATCATAGTGCAATTATTGCAAACACTTTGAATGCATCAATGCTTGAAGCTCTGCCAGTGGATGCCGCCTTCGGACCGGAAAGCTTCGCATTCGACCCAGCCGGAGATGGTCCCTACGCAGGCGTTTCCGATGGCCGGATTCTCAAATGGGTCTCGCATCAACACCGTTGGATTCACTTCGCCTTCACCTCTCTCAACAGGTATTCTTTTTTTAATTTATTTTGGAGCCGACAGATTAACAGTACCGTCCGTAAATCTTGCTAGGTCGGTCAAATTTGGGCCCTTGTGAAAAGACCGAAAATTTTACGAAGCATATTAATACTATTTTCATATTTAAAATCGGTCTGTCTGTTTTTTTTATTATTTTAAAATTATTGTTCATTTACTAATTTGTTTTTAGAGAAAAAATGTCAACAGGTGAAACTAACTTTTATTATTTAAAAATTGGTACATATCATCTCTAGCTAAAGATAATGAAATATTAGGAAAATCCTCCAATCAAACTCGTTCATTTACTATTAATATTACTAAATTTATTGTTTCTCATTTAAAATCATCATAAAATAGTGTTAGATGATATTTTCTTAAAATTAATTTTCTAGAAAGGTCTGTAGATATGACACGTATGTAACCCTTTCTAAAATTTTCCCATTTTTTCAAACTTTTCCCCACTAATTTATCAACATTTATTCAATTTATCTTTATTCTTGGAAAGGATAGACTTTTAGTGTATGTGTTTTTTTGATCAACTGTTACAATGTGGTTAAAATAATGTTAGTGGTGATAATATACATGTGAATGGTAATAATGTACATATGTGAGTGGGCGTGGTAATACTTTCTCCGTTTTTTTTAATTATCTTTTATAATTTTTGAGGTCCGTTTTTAATTAACAATTTCAGTTATAATATTTTTATAAAGATCTACGATATCTACTTTTGTAGTAGTATTTTTTATAACGAACCTAACAACATCAGTTTTATAGGATAAATTATTGTACAAGTTAAGATATTAACGATCAAAACTTTTAACATAATTACAAAGATGAAAATAAAAAAGAAATGGAGGGAGTAATATATTAATATATGTGCAAATGGTTGAAATTTTATGATAACAAGATTCCTTTTGTTCCCCATGGTTTAATTAGGGGAAGGGAACTATTTTCTTTTGAAAAAGAGAGAGAGAGAGAGAGAGAGAGAGAGAGAGAAGGAGAAAATAAGGTTAAAAATGGATGTGGATTTGGGAGCGTAAAGCATAAGATTTGTGTGGTCAAATTTTGATGCTCAAACTTGTGGCTTTTATCTTTTATCCCATCATATGTTATGTTTGGCTTCAACATGTCCTGCATTATTTATTATTTTTTAAAATTTTACTCTCGAGAGTAATTGAAGAGGGACGCAATGGCCCATAGACCATAGAGGGCCGGAGGTACGTAGTGAGGTGCAAAACCAGTTGTCCATTGTCTCCATAAAATGCCATCTCTTTTTTTCTCTAGTTTTTCTATCATTATCCTTTTTCAGGGAAAACTACATTTGTTTTTTTTTTGGATATATATATTATTATAAAGTTTAAAAAAAAAAGTAAACTAATGGTTTAGTTGATTGGCTTTCTAAATATAGTCATAATTTGTCAATAATTGAAAGATGGGACTGCTATCTAAACATAAGGGAGTTTGATAATATTTTCCACTCAAAGTGGTTATACTGATTTTCTGTGAGGAGAAATTGGTAACCTATTATTTTTTTCTCCAATACCTTTGTAAATATATATACAGTTATGCATATATGGTAGAAAATCTCACAATCTATACTATAATATAACGACTTGAACATTGATCTTTATAACATGTATCAGACCTCACTAATAGAGAAACTCTAAAAATATACTAAAACTCTATATAAGGATAAACTAAAACTCTCACGAATGAATAAACAAACTTTATTTATCAAGATTTAAGACTAAATCCACTATTGGAATATAAAAGAATTAAATTTGAGCTTACCATTCATGAACAGAGTCAATGGTAGGCCCTAGAGAATTGGAGACCATATATGAATTTCTAAAATGAAAAGAAGAAAAAGAGGAGGAGACTTACATGCTAACTTTTAGTTAGTGGGGATATATTGACCAGTTAGTTACTTACTTATCAAAGAATGCAGGTGCCTCATAGCGACAAATAATAAGAAATAAAAGGAATAATTGACAAGGGGCAAACTTAATAAACTAGTAATTACTACCTCCGTTTTGTTTTATCTGTCGCCTAGGGAATTGTGGCAAAAACTTTGACCGTTAATATTTTAATTTGTATAATGATTCATCATATAAAATTGATATCATTAGATTCGTAATAAAAAATATTATTTAAAAAGTATAATATTATATTTTTCTATAAAAGTTTTATATTAGAAATTATTGATTAAAAATTGGCACAGAAAACCGTAAATGACAGATAAAAAAGAACGGAGGGAGTAATAAACTATTGAAATTACAAAGCTATAAAAAAATTTTGTAAACAATAAAATAAATTAAAGTGACAAAAATTAAAATAAAAATAAGTACACCTTTGCCTTCCAAAAAAATAAGCATACCTGTATTCCAAATATAATAGTATAAGAAATACATATACTTCCATATTGAATTTGTTAACATTTGCATGTTATATCCACTTCAATTTTCAAAAAATGACATTTTTTTCGGTGATGAGCGAAATACTTTCTAACTTTCAATAATAAAATAGATCGATCTTCAATAGTTAGATGGATTATATTTATCTATTCCAAATATTATAAGAAATATACTCTATTCATCGCTTCTTTTTTTTTTTTTTTTTTGAATGTAAACGGGATAATTCTGATAAAAATTAATGAATATAGATAATAGAGTAAAATAAAAAAATGTTTGTAAATGATAAAAGAGGTCCCTTGAAAGTTCTTAGTAAAAAAATTATTGTTGGAATATTAATTATTGAAATTGTAAAACTTAAAAAAATAAGTTTATTAATTATTAAGGTAAAATTTACATAATTTAGAGCAAATTTGAGGTACTTAGGCTTAACAGATGATACGATATTCTATAGAGACATTTGGTGGGCTAGTGTTAAGGTTGTAGGGTGTGAATATTTGGCAATGTATTGTGCTTTCCTTTCATCACCTGTCATGTGTCTTTTATTTAATTATATTGTCCATGTACATTATGCTCTTTTTAGCTATATGGAGCACACATGTATATATCTTTATTTCCTAGTACTGTTGATCTAAATTAGTTTCCGAAAGGTTTTTTAGTGGACTTGCAATAATCAACTTCTCCATGAATTTTTTTAGTTCATGGGAGAAAGACATACATCTAAATTCCCTAATTAAATCAGTCTAACAATTTTCTCTAAATATATGATGATGATGATGATAATGGTAAAATGTACAGCATATAACAATTATTGCAATTGTAAAATTAGTAAATAAAAAGAAATAGATAAATTAATTATTTTGGTTTAATAACAAATAAGAAGCAAGAAAGAGTAAATATATATGTAGTGATGGAATGAATGTCCCAGGTTGTTGGGAAGGTTGAAAACTCTAATGTTGGAAAGGCATTAATAGGTATGCGTGATCCATCTATATATAGCCAAATATTGTATGTTGTAGGTTGTAACAATCTAACTTG
The DNA here is from genome assembly GCA_029582165.1 of Portulaca oleracea. Lineage (NCBI taxonomy): Eukaryota > Viridiplantae > Streptophyta > Magnoliopsida > Caryophyllales > Portulacaceae > Portulaca > Portulaca oleracea. The sequence goes on from CM055880.1 coordinate 23,079,194, forward strand.
TGGCCGTTCATAGTTGCTTAATGTCACTGTCAAACGTTCACTGTTAAACTCCCACTACACATGATTAAGCCTCATTGGCTCACCATCACCATCACCATCACCATCATTTCAATTATCATATTTAACAAAATTCAATTCGCATGCATGTCTTATCTTTAAGTAGAATTCAAGTATGACTGAGTCAAACTAATCTATCCACATATTTGCTCATGGTAACTTCAGTTTATTAATTTGGTATTGTATGGTCCTGAAGAGCACAAATTAGAGACATATACAGATATGCTGTATCATATTTATTTTGTGGTCCTTTTATTCAAAGAATCATGAGTGATTAAGGTTAATTAAAAGCAAATTTATGTGATTGAATGGATGGATGGATGGATGGATGTTTTGTTTGCAGAGCAGAATGTGGAAAAGAAAGAAAGAAAGAGAAGGAGAAGCAGGAGGAAATGGAGCATATATGTGGAAGACCATTGGGGCTACGTTTTTACGAGAAGACAGGAGACCTCTACATAGCCGATGCCTATTTGGGCCTACTTGTTGTCGGCCCAAATGGTGGTCAGGCCCAAACAGTACTAACTGAAGCCCAAGGCATTCCTCTTGGCTTCACTAATGGCCTTGACATTGATCAACGAACTGGCATCCTTTACTTTACCGATAGTAGTACTCGCTATCAAAGAAGGTTATTTCTCTTTCTTTTATACCATTTGCAATTACAATCTTTTACAGAATATCATATTACACATATCTACAATTCCTGCGTGATCTTATTTTACCCAACTTTACCTTATTTTAACGGAAAGAAGACGGTTGTTTGGTTGAAAGAAATAAGAAGGAATTGAAAATTGTGCAGGGAGTATATGTCACTCATACTGACCCACGACAAGACAGGGAGGCTCCTACAATACAACCCAGAAACGAAACAAGTGAGAGTACTCCTTGACAACCTTGCATTTGCTAATGGGGTGACCTTAACCAGAACTGGGGATGCACTCCTGGTAGCAGAGACAACAAGCTGCAGAATTTTACGTATCGGGCTCGAAAACGGGTCAAAACCCGAGGTCCTAGCTGAGCTCCCAGGGTTCCCAGACAACATAAAGATGAACTCAAAGGGGGAGTACTGGGTGGGACTTTACGCTAAGCGAAGCAAGTTTCTGAAATGGATACTTTCGCACCAATGGCTGCGAAATAACATTGCTAACCTTCCCTTTGATGCTGTCAAATTCGCCCAACTTATCGCCAGGCTCAAGGCCATCGGATTCGCTCTCAAGCTCGATGGAGACGGTAACATACTGCATGTCTTGGAGGACACAACTGGAAAGTTGAAGTTTATTAGTGAGGTTACGGAGAAGGATGGCAACTTGTGGTTTGGCTCAGTTATTTTTCCCTTTGCTGGTTTTTACAAGGAATACAATACCACAATTTAGAAATACATTTGTTCTTTTCTTTTTTTGTTGGGGAATATTTTCATATGATATGAAATTTTCATGTATAATCGCTCCTAGGTGAAAGAATACAGTATTACTTCAGGTAGAAATTTAAGACAACTGTCTTTGTGATAGGTGTTTTAGATAGTATAATTGTGAGTTTTTGAGATGTTATTTCATTAGACTCTACAATCACTGAAATAATTTCTGTAATTGATTTCAAAATATTTGATGGCACCAAGGGCATGTGGTATTTCATTGAATACTTTTCTTTGAGAGAATTTCATTCAAAGGAAATTGAGTTTAAATAATCTTAATTTTGGGTTATAGTAGATTATAACTCTGTTCTTTTCTGCGGTTGGCAAACTGCGGTGCCACATCCTACCACAATTTGCCACACAACTTGCCACGTTTTACCGCAAATCATTATTTCTCTCTCCTCAATTTTCTCTCTCCTCACTTTTCTCCTCTATTTTTTGCATCCTCTCTCCTCACCTACCCCACATACCAATAACCCACCACAATTTCACCATACCCGCCACAATTCCATCACACCTCACCACACCATTCCGCAAAATACCGCATAAAAGAGCAGGGCCTACATAATCTGAACTTTAGATTTGGTAAATAATCTGAACTTTGGCCCCCTTTGATTCTAGTAGCACGCCACCGAGTCATGTTGAACTTAACTCGGCGGTGGGATGATGTGGCGGCGGAGGCACGTGTCTGGGCTTTTTAGCTGTGCTATGTCAGCTTACTATTGTCATCCCGCGGCTGAGTTAAGTTCGACCTTGGTGGCATGCTAATAGAATCCAAGGGGGCCAAAGTCTAGATTATTTAGAACCAAACCTACATTTTAGATTATTTAGTCTATTATATGTCCCAAAGTTCAGATTATTTAAATCCAATTTCTCTTCATTGAATGCTTGTTTGTGGGTTGTCAATGGATTTATTGAATGCATAATACATATGCTTCTTCATTCGCAAATACTACCTCCGTCCCTTAATGAGTGTCAATTTTCTTAACTACCTTGTCCCTTTTTATTTGTCGAATTTACATTTTCAATAATTAAAATACTTGTATTACCCTTAATTAATGAATTAAATTTTATTTACCTTTTAAAATCCTCCTTTATTCATCTTTTCCCTTAATGAGGGGTATATTTGTCCATACATAATTTTTTCACCATGTTTCCAAGATGCATTGGTTTTGTAAAGTTAGTTTATTTGACATTCAAAACGAGACGGAGGGAGTAATTCGTTGTAGATTTGCATGTTTTGTGTTTGGCATATGCTGATTTATTGTATTATCTTTCTTTGAATATGCAAATAATTCTATTAGAATTTTATAATGATGTCATCAAACACTATATAAGAGTCAAATTATAACATCATATTACTCCTAATTATAATGGTTTTATCTTATATGAAAAATATACAAATTTCGAAAGATATAGTACAAACTAAGATATTTCCTAAAAAATTAGAGTGGATATAAACCTCTTAAAAAAAACCTTTTCTTTGGGGGAGGGGGGATTAGTTAAAATAAAAACTTACACAAAATTCAAACATAATCATTTGAAATATTTAACACATTTTAAGGCCCTGTTCGGCAACAATAGCGTATTTAGTAACGAATAGCTGTTTAGGTAGCAGATAGCTGTTGGAGGAGCTGATAGCTGTTAGAGGGTAACTGATAGCTGATAGTTGTTTAAATATTTATTTGTAAGGAACGTGTTCGGTAAAATTAACTGTTGAATTAGCTGATGAACATAAAATGACCAAAACGGACATAATTATATTATTATTATTACTGATTATTATTTTTTGAGAAATAATAATAATAATAATAATAATTATTATTATTATTATTATTATTATTAGTTCTAAGATACTCAGTCACTCACCATAGCCCACCCATTGTTCAGAGCTCAGTAGACAATCAGTGGCCTTCAATTTCACACCCAATTCTTGCAATAAACCCCGCATAATGAAATTCATCACCATCTCCCATTTATTCTTTGTGAAATCTGAATAAAGATATTAAGCTACTTTTACTATGGTAAAAGATTGCTTCTTTCTTGTTCAATAATTCAGAAAAAGAGGATTGTTCCAAGTGTTCAATGATTCAGAGAAAAGGTGAGTGGTTCTATCTTGTTTAGTGCTTCATAACTGGAAATTAGGGACTACGGAGGAATATAAGAAGTAAAGCAGGCGGTGAAGTGAGAGGGATGATGAAACCAGAGTGACACTGTATTTTATAGTAATGGCAGGAGTAGTAATATGTAATAAAAGTTGAAGGCATTTTCAAAACAAAAACCTCAAAACGCTACTTCATATTTCCAGACGTTAACTTGCTTAACGTTTGCAAATTCTCATCAAACGCTGGCTAAAATGCTATTCACTAATTTAAAATGCTGATTTACCGAACACTTAAAATTTATAAAATACAACTTTAACTCAATCAAAACGCTAAACGCTATTCTAAACGCTAACGCCGAACAGGGCCTAAGTATTTTTTTTAGGAAACAAAATTCAATACATTGAACTACATATTATGAAGGGAAATTAGAATTAAATAAACCAATCTGTAGGAGTGCTTGGATATAATGAACCAACCTTCAACTTTTATTTTCGACGAACTCACCTTAACACCTTATTTTTTTTTCCAACGAATCGTCACCGAGTTCAACTCGTCGGAAGTGTGACATGACGATGATAGCTTATGTGAAGGTTGTTTAAGCTAGAAAAAAAGAAAAAGACTTAGATATGTTTTTTTTTGCCTAGTCAACATTTATCATTTTTTCTTAATTTCCACCTCATTCTCCCTTCCTCTCTGAAGACCGACCCCCTCCCCCTCCTCTCTCCCTGTAACGACCCGCCCTAACCCGTATTAATTAAGACCTTAATCACGGAGATTAACTAAATTACGCTGTTAAAAATTTTCTTTCTTTTACGTTAATATGGTTATTACCATTATTATTATTATTTATTTTTATGCGCGACAGGTCTCGAGCAAGACGATGGTTAAACGGGTTGATTATATGTTATCTCGAATTTAAAGTTATAATTATTATTACGAGTTTATGAATACTTTTACGATAAGTTTTATAATTTATTTTATCATTCTCAATTTTACGCTTGTAACCGAAGAAGGTTATATTAATTTTAATTCCCATTCCCATTTTGATTACGATTTATGTTATCCAACCTTCCTAATTACATTTATGGTCCAATTTATTTTTAATAAGTGTTATCCTACTAATTTATTTTATTTGGTTCAATACTAGTAAATTTTACCCAGTTTATTTCCAAGTAATTTTATTTAATCGTATACTAAATTATTTTACCAAGGTTATGTTCATTAATTTTTATTTAGTCAATACAAATTATTTTACCTAGCTAGTTTATATTACTAATTGTCTAAGTTATTTTCCAACCTAGAGAGTTAATTATTTAAGGGGAGTATTTCTTTTATATATATACTAGGGGGTATTCTTTCATTTCATTTTTCAGATTGGTATCACAATAGCACTCTACACTCTCCTCTCTTTCCCCCTCCTCTGCGCCAGCCCCCCTGTTTTCCGGCCAATTCCCGGCGGCCGGTGACCACGCCGGCGACCTCCAGCCCGGCCGAGCACCTCCTCCATCTCTCCTCTTGTTTTTCTCCTCCAAGTTCTTCTCCAAGTGGTATAATCTCAAACCCTAACTTTATTCTTTATGTTTCAAATCTGAAATTTCTTTTATAAATTGTGTTTTCTTGAAGTTCTTCATCTCTTTTATGATTTCTAAGCATGAATTTAAGTTGTGGTTAAGTTGGGTTAATTAGGGTTTGAGTTTGAGAAGGATGCATGTGTAGTTAATTGGATTTTGGATGAGTTCTTACTAAGTTCTTGTTAAATGTTGAAATTCTTGCTTGCATGTGGTTTTTGGAGGAGAAATATGATGATTAAGGGACTGATTTGGGTTGTTACTATGTTAATTAAGTGGTTATATACATGGATGATGTGAATTTAGTGTGGAAATGGGTGGAAGAGTGTTAATTCAAGTGTTAATTATAGTTGCATGTGTAATCTATGGTTGCATATGAGTTTCATGAGCTTATTTGGGTAATCTCTAAGTATTAAAATCTAGAAGAACCATGAGTAATTGTTAATTTGGGCTTTGGATGTGAATTAGTACAAGTTAGAGGCCAAAGGAGGCACCAAAGTAAGAATTAAAGCCATAGAAAGTTGCTGTCTAAGTATCTGATTTTTACAGAGGATATAAAATGTGAGTTTTGCCCAGATTTTTACTGGAAATGATAGCCCAAGTGCTTATCTAACTCTAGGCTTTGGAATTTCGAGAATCCAGTATGTGTAGCCCGAGATATGAGCAAAACCGTGAAAGGGTGCAATTATATACGTGTTCTGAGTCAGTATCTTCTTGCTAAGTTTTTGTCCATTTGGACACTTTATGGGCTTAAGTGATAAACATAAAAGTTTTAGGTCGTTCTTCAAGCTTTCCGGAAACATAAGGCTTGCATCCATACGATATCGGGAGAGTGAGATATGAGGCTGTGTTCGAGGGTCGTCAACAAAGTTTCTGCCCAGAATTTATTTTCTTAATTCTAACTTTAAGGTTACACTTGATCTCTTAGGAGGCTCTAATGAGATGTCGACCTTTGTGTCATTGTTAAGATGGATTGAGTAGGTTTTCTAAGTTGATTTAAGCTATGTGGTGTTTGGGAATTACCTCCTAAAGGTTTAAGGAAATACTAGCAAACCATGAGGTAAAGTGATGAGGTTTTAGGTTCGTGTAAGTGTTGTTGATGGCTAAGTCGTACTTTTAACTTCCTAACAAGTTTATGGGTCTCCTCGATGTCTAGATAACCAAGGACCATCTCTTCTATGTATTCAATCCACCGGTCATCTGTTCGTAAACTTTCCAAAATTCATAATCATGTCCTTTTCTAATTTCCGTCGCTTGACAACGTTTCTTTCATGTTTTCATTAATCGAATAGCTTCTCTTCTTAAGCCTTCAAGGACTCCAATTCTATGCTCATCTAAGCTGGTTGTTAAGGATGCTTTATACATCACAAGCTTTCTTTGATCCTATTTAAGTTTCGCCATAAGTTTCGCCTAAATTTCCAAGCCACATGATTAATTTCAAGTGCTCTGCTTCTGTCCGGGCCTTTTTCCGAGCCCTTCCTTTCTTTTTTAGCCTTCGGACCAGTTGACAAAGTTGTAGGGCGTATTTTTCCCTTTCCGAAAAGTACTCGTTTGCAAAAATCCGAGTTTTCGGGCTCAAGTTATCACCAAATCTTTGATTGATCAAAATTGAAATTTCTATTTTCTCATTTCCTTTTAAGTTGTCAAGTTTTAAGTACTTTCATCCTAGCTTGTAAATGCAAGGACTTTATTTAAATTCTCAATTTTCTTATGCTCTTATTATAGTTTCCAAGTCGCCCAAACCGTCCCAAGCTCGAGGCACGTCGCTAGACTTTTCTTCTACCCAAGGTACGCAAATTGTCCAACGTTTAACATTTTTCTTATCATTCAGTATATATATATATATATATATATATATATTATCATCATGTCAAAGCATTGATCTAATATCATTTATCACATTATTTTCAAAAATGGTCCCGCCTTATTATATGCTAGCTAGTTACGTGATGTACTAGCCTTTTCTTTTAGATGCTCCTGATCAGAGTGTCCTAATGACCTGGCCAGTGTCGACTGCCTAGCAGTCACCCAATCCAAATCTAGATCGATTTGGGCATGCGCGTGTGTGAAGTGCTTTGCATCGATCGTAAGGGATACCACTCGTTTTCAATTATTACAAGTTTAACTCCTTTATGTATGTATATATTTATCTATGCAACAATCCAGTTCATTCATGGTTTTTTCCCCTTTCCCGTTATCAAAATGAATTTAAATGCCAACATTAAAATCGTTTTCTAACGGTTTGACGTGTTGGAGGTTTACGTACTGAGTGTTTCCCCACTCACTTTTTGCGTTGTTTTAATGTTTTGTTTTAGGCGTTCCGAGCTCCCAGGTTAAGGGCAAGGATAAGCAGAAGTAGGCGTGTACCTAAGCAAGGTAGTCTCGTTTGGAAGTTTGGCCGATTCCGGTGCTTTTCTTATGATTAAAAGACCCCTTGGTTATGAAATTTGGGATGTAGTTTTCCCTAATGGTTGTATAAGTTGAATTATTTTATGTTTTGGTGGGTTTTTAGTATGAAGTGTTTGTTCAAAGTTTGGTTGTGGCTTTTGTGTTCTTGTTGGTGGTTGTGTTTGCCTTGTCCCGAGTTGGGACGGCGGTAATACCTCTACCCTGGTGATCCGCTGCGCTAATCACAGGTTTAATTGATGGTTTAAGTTAATCTTGTGGCTAAGGGTTTTGGGGTGTTACACTCCCCCAACCTCTCTCCTCTCACACTCTATCCCCTCCTCACCACTGCCACCACCACCTCCACCTCCACTACCTCCGCAGCACCACAACCCACCTCTACCTCCACCTCACCTGACCTCTCTCATTTTCTTTCTCACACTCCATCACTTCCTCCCCGCTGCCACAACCTCTACCACCACTGCCCAAACCACCAATATTCACCACCCCAACCTAGAAAAATCGAATACAAACCCAAGAAACCAACATATAATTTGAAAATTGATAAATCAACCCAGAAAATATCAACCCAGAACCGAAAATGAACCAAACCATCCCAGAAATTTGAGAACCAAATTAGAAATTCGAGAAAGAAAATAAGATGAACTCACAAAGCATTAATTTGAATTGAAATTTGAAATTAACATGCAGTTACCAATACTTGAATCAAAACCTAAATTAAGCTTGAAACTTGAATTAAAACTCTACGAATCTAAACAAAACTAGAATCTTGGCTCTGTTTGGTCGAAGCTCGAAGCTCCTCTGTTTGGTTGAATCTTGGCTCTCCAATGTATAAATTGAGCAATAAGTAGGTGATCTCGATGTTGCTGTTTCAATGGTGTTTTGAGGGGTGGGTGTTGCCTAAAAGGGGTGGAGAGAGAGGGGGAAGAGGAGAGAGGTTGGGGAAGGGGGTCGACTGAGAGAGAGGAAGAGAGAAAAAGGTGTGTGGGGTAAGGTTTGGAGAGGGTGTCAGCTAAAAGGATGAAGAGAGAGAGAGAGAGAGAGAGAACCCGAACCCGAATTGTCCAAATTTGTCCGAACCCGGTTTTGTCCGAATATAACCCAACCCAAATTTACACTAAATATATACATAATTCCAATATTTTGTCCGAATTCTAGTGTTCGGACACTGTCCGAATTTGTCCGAACCCGAATTTGACACAAAATTCGGACCTCTAAATTTCTTCTCCCGAACACGACCCGATTTTAAAATCGGACATGACCCGATTTAATTTAAAATTCGGAGAAAAAATTGATGACCAAACCCGATTTCATTCGGGCCGGACAAATTCGGGTATTCGGGTCAGACAAACTTCCGCCTGCGCTAATTACCGGGAATAATTTTAAGGATTGACAACTATTCCACAGATCACCACGGGTCTTTTCATAACATGAGCAGCTAGCGCCAAAGTTCCATTTTTTATATTCCAACCTCCTCTCGTTGCCAGATCACACTCTCTCTCATCTATTCTTGTAAACACCCTGACCCCCTCCCGGGCCGCGGACATTACCGAAAACACTACTTTCAAGGGTTGCTGATTGGCCCCATAAATCACATGTCTTTCCAACGTGCTTCGTCGTCGCTCACACGCTGCCTAAGAAAACTTCCCATGAGGTCAATCATCCTGAGACTACTCCCAGTCAAACACGCTTAACTAGCGAGTTCCCAACAAATGAACTACCTTAAAAGAAGGTGCCCTTGGTGATATAAGTAGTCATTTTGATCCCTTTAAGCGACACTTAACTATATATCCGGGATACTGCAATGCCCCTCTCTTTCTCCTCTTTTGTTCTCATTCCCAACAATTCCAGAACACCGCAGTGTTCTTTCACACGCGAAATAGGAAGAAAAAAGGAGTGAGAGGTTGTCATGGAAAAGAAAGAATGTGAGGTGGAGGAGAGAGGTAGGAATGTATTTGTGACAAGCATTACACATGCTCTTAGCGTATTTCGTCCTCATTGACATGTTACCTGGAAAAACTTCCCACGAGATAACTCATCCCTCTACTACTTTAAACTGAGCATGCTTAACTATGGAGTTGATCTCAAGAAATAAATTTCCTAAGAATAAGATGCATCTTAGTAATATAAGTAGTCATTTATATTCCTTCTTGTCATATTTTTTTATCGTTTACTCTCTATATTACATATTGATTATATAAGCTGAGAATGGGTTAGATTCGAGTAACCAATTAACATATGAACAACCACAATTACCTCATATTGTACAATCCGAATGAATATGAAAAACATGACAAATCAAGGAGCAGAAATATTCAACCTAACATCAGAGTAGCTAATCAAATAAAAGAGGCGTAAGTTGAAATCTAAAGCATGATCGTAGCAAACAAAACATGCTTAATATGAATTATATGGTACAAATTCAAAAAAAATTAATTAATATAAATAGTCTTGCTTTAACATATAATGAACAAAAACATGATCCTAACAATAAGATATTTTTAATAGATCAAAAATCCACTCTGAAGACGCTATATTTTATAATAAGAGCCCTATATTTTCGAAGTTCATTATGGAATAATATTAACTTTGTTGTAATTATTTGTTAGGGTTTTTCATCCATAATTTAAATGATTGGGTGAGAAATTGTAAAGGTAGAATTTTAAGTGAATACATTTTCAAGTAATTGGATTAATTAAATTATTTTTTAGGGTTTAGAAATGATATGATGATGCATTGTACTAATTAGGTGCATAAGCATTATTAGAGCATATGCAATGGTGAGTTTTAATTCGACTCACTGCTGATGTGGCATAAAACGAGAACGGAATGAGTTCGTATAGGACATTTCAATGGTGAGAATGAGACTCGTCTCGCGAGAATCTCGCTTTCAAACTCGCGAGACGAGTTTGAAAGCGAGTTTAAAATATTAATATTTTAATCATATTTTTTTCTCTTTCCTCCTCCACCTCATTTTTTATCAATATAACCAAATTAATTATATTCTTAAGTGGGACCGATTTACTTTTTTTAATTAATATGAGTCAAACTCATTCTCACCATTGGAAAGCTAGCTAAATAAAATGTTAAATTTTGACTCTTCCACATATTCCACGTCATACAATTAGTCAAACTCAAACTCACCATTGCGGATGCTCTTAACAAGTGGAGGGGTTTGTAACTTGTGTGTCGGTTAAGTTGTCACAAGATGAGGAGGAGGCTGTGACTAAAGCTTTCAGAGATGATAGGCTGGAAAAAAAAAAAGAATCTTATTAGATAGCTGTTTTTTTTGCTGTGTTGTACTCCCTTGTTGCGGTTTTTATGTGTGTTCTTTGATTGCTGGATTCTTGGTGCTTTGCTGCTTTTTGGGGTCTTGTTGCATCTTTAATGTTTTTTAACCTTTTGGTTTGCTAATTATCAGGGAAAAAAAAAAACTGTAGTAGTGCTTCTTTTCTTTATGGATGAAAGTAGAATAGATATACCACCATAATTATAGGATCAGATAATCAGAAATGGATGAGGGTGATGGGCAGTTGGGATAAAGAAGGGCGTAGGGTCCGCGTTGGCCCCTCTAAAGTCCAGGAGACAGATTTTTTAATGTGAAATTGGGATTTGATCAAATAAAATTTGGATGAATTAGATTGGATTGGATTAGAAAAGTTACAATACCTTTTTAGAGAATTGTATTTTTAGAGAGAATTTTTTAAGAAATAATGTAAAAAAAAGATTGAATTGGATTGAATATGATTAAATTAAAAAGAGTTATCAATTCGAAGAATAGCAACTGACCGAAGAATACACTATGTTTATCTGTGGTGGGGTGGTCATCCTCTTCTGCCAGCTCACCCTAGTTTCGGCTTCTATTTACACTTCCCGATGCCTTAATTATCCCCTAGATTCCGGGTATGGAGTTGCTCCTATATTTACTGTCCTGCCATTCTCTTATTCAACCCCATCAAAGATCGTAAGTCGTAACTACAAATGGGGTAAGACCGTAAGAGTAAAGACAGCTCTTATTTTTGCAGGTTCCCCCCTCTCATATGGACAACGTCTCACTTGGTCCATCATCATGTACTTATTTACATACATTATCTATAATATGATAAGACTAATATATTCGAAATTTGAAATATTCAATCCAGGGTGATTATAAGGATTATTATTGGTCAATTAGATTAAAGAAAAAAAAAATTGATATAAAAATACAGTAAAAAATTCCCGCCATGAAATAATAACAAAACAAATTTATTTAAAAAACTAAAAAATAAGAAGTCTAATAAGATTAAGAGTCTACCTTATCTAATTAGAAATCTACTTCTCAATCCAATTAGGAGTCTAACTCCACCTAAATCTACCTCTCACCCAAATCTAATTAGGAGTCTACCTCTCGACCTAATATATAAACATTGAAACATCTTTCATTCTTCCAATCTGTCAACTATTAACATTTAAAGCAACCATTGAATTATCGGCAAACCTGTAAATATAACATGTTAGTTTTCGAAAAATATTATCAATATATACCACATCAATATAATTTAGCATGTATTTGCATGTTACAGCTTTTTCATAAAATTTTGTATGATACATTAGATTTACATGGTGAAAAATATCAGCAGATTACAATTTGATATTCTCGATAAATTAAAAAGATGAAAGTGTATAATTTTCACAATATTTGTGAAGATATTCAACCACCCTTTTTACCATAAGATATCACATTATGTATTATTGCTTCAAGACTCATAATTTAATCAGAATGTTTTGTTAGGATAAGTATGTCACTTGACCTATTTAACAAGGACAATTATTTTATTCTGTTTGTCTTTTGGGGTACTTTTGCAGTTTTGCTTCACCTCCATTTAAGTGAATTTCCCTCTACATTTAACAAGTAAGTGCATTCATTTTTCTGAAAAACATTTTGATTACCCTAGAGATCTTTAATTTCTATGTTCTTTACTTGCAATGGCTTCGGTTCTCTATTTGCTTCGTGCAACTTAGCTGAAATATGTGGCAATTCTTGTCATAGATTGAACAATTGCCAATTTTTTTGCAAATATCTGAATGCTAATACAAAAAAATGTTACTCATCTCTAAAATGTCTTGTGACTGCATTCATAGTAAATAATAGGATAAGGCCTCAATTTAAGGATTTCATTAAGGCCCTTCCACAGGAGCAATATTCCTTTAAGGATCCTTTCATTGAATTTATGTCGTGTGTTTATGTCAATTATGATTTCTATGGTGCAGAGAAGATGAGAGTGTGAAAAGATGTGGGAACAAGTTGGTTCGACCGATCAAAGTTGGTTTGAAAAAAAAAAGTTGGTTCGACCGATTGAAGTTACCTTTTGTTGTTTCACCAAGTTGTACCTATGCTGCACCGAGGCTTACCACTTCTTTGTACCCTTCTGTTTTATCAGTTCTATAGATGCAAGAATACCATAAAATATTCAGTAGCTCCCCCCTCTCTCGACCCTATAGACACACCCTAGAAATCGAAAAAATAAATTATGAAAATTTAGTTTGATATAATTTTTAGTGGACATTGTTTGACTTTTGGTTAACCTTCATTTGATTAACAATTCCTTAACCGCTGCTTAAATTTCCTTTCCATGTATATGACATTGTATTCAGGTTATGTATATATTTATTTTGAAAACTATTTAGGCTATATTGAACAATTCACTTCAGGTTGGTATTTGGCGTAATCTTCCATAGCAGATGGGCTCTTTTTTTTTTTTATTATGTTACTTTCCCATGGGTCATAGATAAGGTAAGCAGTCATTCTCTGATCTCTACCTATTATAAGTCTTCCTGTGTTTCTATATTGTATATTTGATGCTATTTTGATGTTGAGGTTACTTTACAGTTGGTAATGATGATATGAAGTCTTAATTTTGATAATTTTTTTTCCTTGGCAGGGTTTAGCTACTAGGTATGCGATCCTTTTTTGACTGCATGGGAAATGTTCAATTTTGTTGGCCTTGGGTGAAGATCTCTTCTTCGTTTACCTTCCTCCACCAATTATAATAATGTTGGGTAATATGGGTTTTCTCTTAATGTCATTCATTCGGTTATGCTGTTAATACTACATAGCTACTAGGTTTGGTTTCTTTTGATATTTTTGCATTTATCTCATCTGTGTCATTCTACTTCTTTATTTTCATATGTTTGACACTCATGGTGCACATAGTTTAAAAAGACATACCCATCAGAGGAGGAACTACAGTACCGTTCCTACCCCAAAATTTCCAATTATCATTAGTAATACAGAGTTGATGACGATGAAGTTTGAAAAGTTTGCCTCTGAATCTGAATTAAGCCTTCATTTGTGCACCTGCGGCTCAGCAACAATATTCATAAGCAATGACCATACACTCCCTATAGTTGACTTTGTCGTTAATATGATAAACATTAATCACTATGTAAAAGGTTTGTCCTTTGGATTAATATTTAGTAGTCATATCTCGTATGTATTATACATTTTATTGTAAGAATAGTAAGGTACCTTATATATTATATATTACTGTAATAATAATATCTGTAAATTTTTTCAGACAAAATGTCCTCTTAACATCTAATTGTGGCAAATATATTACTATTGTCTTGCAGTTATAAATTTCTGTATTTTTTTGTTTGAAAAAAAATCTATTTTGGCATGTTTCCATTTGATATTATCATTACTTTGTCCTATTGATTATGTTAGTAGGTCAGGTTTGAGAATTTAGTTTGGAATTTGGTAATTTTTTTTGGATTGTTCTTAAAATATTCGATGTCTACTGTTGGGCTCTTTTTTTGGTTTTTTTTCAAGACAATATGTATGGATGTTTAGTGGTGCTCATGATATTATTTATATATTTTTCATTTATAATGTTATCGAACATATACATTCATAGTTTAGTTTTTTTTATTTATTATTGAACATCTATTTTTTAATATGTCCGTGCATAGCACGGGTTTAACACTAGTTAGTATTATTTTTTTTTAATAATTCATCAATATTAATTACAAAATTTATCATAAATAGATCAATATTATTATAAAATTCATTAGTATTTTTTAAAGTTATTAAATTTTTATAGAAATTCATCGTATGAAAAATTAATGTATTTCAATACATATGTTGTATCTAGGTAAGTACACCATGACGAATGATATAATTTGGAGCGTTTATTAGAATCCTAGAGAATTTTGTTTTTTTTGAAAATTTCTTTTCTGATGAATTTTTTCATAAAAACTTTTTCTCAATAAATGTATTTTATAGTATTTGATTAAAATTGTAAATTTTTTCTGAAAAGATGTTTGAAATGTTCATACGATTCATATCTATAACTGTTTGACTTTGTTATAATAGAGGTATTTTGAAAAGTTTTAAACTTCGACTTTCATTTTCGACTAGTGAATTTTTTTTCCCTCACCCTAGAACTTTTGTGATGATCATTATAAAGTTGCAAGTCCAACATAAAATGTTTTCAATTAACAAATGACAATTAAATATGGGAATTTTTTTTGAGAAAAAATGGGAAAATTAGCCAATTGGAAAAGTCGACTAATTTCATCAGGCTTTCATGCAACCAAATGTACTCGTATTGTTTTTTTTTTTTATGGGAAAGATCTTTCAATGAAATTAATATCATTGTTTTTGTGATTTTTTTTTCCAAAAGTATTATTGACTTAGCCTTCGATCTCTTAATGGAATTGATATTATTGTTTTTGTGATTTATTTAAAGTATTATTGTTTTCATGAAATACTCCCTATTTCTTAAAATAATCTTTGTATTCGAATAAATTTTTTTTTTTATTAAATAATATATTAACTATATTTTGAAAATTTTAACTATTAATTTCTCAATATGATAATGTTTCAAAACATATAATAACTTATTACATTGATTATCTAATAAATTTATGAAAATATATAATCATTTATTATATAGATTCTTTATATTGAATTCTTTGTAATGAAAATATTATTTGAGAAAATGTAGGTTAAAAAGAAATATTAGAAACATTAAAAAATCAATAAAGAACAAATATTATGAGGATAGAGTATTGCGTACATATATATATATATTAATAAAAAGTCAATAAAGAATAAATAGTGATAAAAACCTAATTTATAATAGAAAAAATTTAATCTTTAACTCCACAGATATAATGAGTAATGACAATGAATATGGTGGAATGGAGGCAGTAGTATTGTCGAGCATGCATAAGGAAATATTTATTTAGCACTTGTCAAAATCGGTCTAATTTGAATATTTGAATTTGTCCATTTCAAAATGGGACATGCTTACTATGTTTTTGTTTGAATTTTAAATTCAACAAATTGAGACATATCTGAATACAAAATTAGATCTAAATTGGGTTCGACATCGAAATTCAAATTGTCTGAATTTTACGTCAAATTGATCAAGTTTAGAGTTCAGACATATCTAGACAATGTCTCGACCGAAGCCTGAACGTTGAGGCAATGTTTAACAAATTCTATCAAATCCAGTTAAGTCAATAATGGTCAAATTCTTACCAACAAAATTTGGGTGCTCAAACTAGTGATATAAGATCATGTTCTTTAGGTTGGTAAGTTACATCTATCTTTATCTAATCTTACCTTACCTTACTCGATTCCCTAAAAAGCATTCAAACCAATTTCAAAATTTTATCCTTATCTTTCCTTTCATTACCTAACCAAACCCAATCTGAACCTACCACTCTAAATAACAGGACCTAAGCTTAGTCAATTATGACCAAGGTCGGGCTCGACAGCCAGCTCGATCAGACAACAGCTTCGTCAGGGCTCGGTTCAAAAAGCTTAGGCTCGCGCTGAACTCGTTGATTCTACTTTTTAAAATCTGAATTTTTTTCGAATTCAAAGCAAAAATAAACTAGAATTTTAGATACTTACACAATTGACTAGAAAATAACAATTTTTTGATAATAAGAGTATGGTAGTGTTGAACATAAACATGATTGCATGAGTATTTTGCAACTTAACTTAAAAAAGTAAATATATACTCTAATATTAAATTTTAAATATTTAAATTAATATAAATTTTATGTATATACACATGAAATATAAATATTTCCTACGTAAATATATTTTTGACGAGCTTAATTGGACTTAGCCTCATAAGTTCGAGCTCGGTTTAATAGATTTATGAGCCAAGGTATTGTCAAATCGAGCTCGAATCGAGCTTTAACCAAGTTGAGTTTGTGCCGCTTGTAGGCTAGCTCAGTTGAGCTATGGCTATAATTCAAACTCTTTATGTTATCCATATTTTTGCATGATTACTATTCAAGTAGGGTCTAGGTTTAATTTGGAAATTTCGTGAAGATGTGCATAGACGTTGTTTTGCAGAGATGTGAGTAAGATGTAAGTAAAGTAGGAAATGTAAGTAAAGTTATCTAAGGTCTTGTTCTTTTGTGCGGTACACTACGATACCAGAACTCATTATACCACTCAATATTCTTCCACACTTTTCTCTTCTACTTTTCACATTTTCTCTCCTCACCCACCACATCAACCACACTTAATTTTACAACATCATTAATTCCAAATCGCATCGTGCTTTTCACAATTTCACCGGACTAGGGTTGTAAATGAACTGAGTCGACTTGCAAACTGCTTGGGTTCATCTCGGGCTCGGCTTGAGCTCGGTTTGACCAAAGTTTGGCTCGACTTGGATGTTTAAAATTTAATTTTGCTTAAGTATTTTAAATAGGAAGTAGGTGATGCTCTATGAATATTGGTAAATTATATATTAATTTGAATGTTTAAAATATAATATTAGAGTATAAAATTGTTGTTTTTCTTTAGTGTTTTTAATTAAGCTCAACAATTTCAAACGTTAATGATTAAACTTTGCTTGATTACACACTTATTGTAAAAAAATGTTATTTTCTAGTGCAATTTAATAAATATTTAGAAATTTATTTGATTTTTTATTTTAATTTGGAGATCGAGTTTAACTAAAAAAATAAAAAAAACAACCGAGTCGAGCCCTTGCCTTGACTTTATAAGCTTAGTGAGCTTCGAGCCGAGCCGAGATTTTCCTAACCGAGCCTAGGGAGGCTCAGTTCAATCTTTGCTCGTTTACACCCCTACACCACACCATTTCCGCATCTTACCAACCATACAAAATAACAAAGTCTAAGTGTTTATAGATAAGATAGTGTAACAAGATAAGTTACACCAATCACTTCACTTAAATACATACGATTTTTAAATATATATTTTACAATTATTAACAAAGTAATGTAAATAAAGTAGGTTACATCACTTATTAAATATATGAATTTTGAAATATATATTAACCGAGATATTTTATGTAATGTAAGTAAATTAAGTAAAAATAAATAAGATAAATAAAGATAGGTACAGTAAGCAACTTTCTACTTTTTTCTAGAAAAAGATAAATAAAGACACGTATAATAAGTAGTTCTCTACGTTCTTTCTCGGAAAACTAAATTGATCCGAACATGAATTTTTTATTTTTAATATATTTTTTTTGGCAATAGCTAGTCTAGAAGCATCCATGATGCTGTTCACCCAAGTGCAAATGTGGGGATATTTAGGTAATTGTGGTCCACACCAATAATCCCTGCAGGGGCAATATTGTAAATAGAATACAATTTCATAATCATTTACTTTTTATTTTTATGATTTCCAAATATTAAAAGTTGGTTTGCTTCATGAAGTAAGATAGTTAATAATTATCTTAAATTTTTATAAATTTATTTTTTTATGATTTTAAATTATAGTTCTTTTAAGTGATTTATATACTTTTGTCAAACTAGTAATATTGCGCGCGCGTTGCGCGCTGCCTAAATAATTAAATGGATCACCATAATGTAATAACAAGATTGATAATTTTGTAAGATTATCATCTTTTTTTGTTTACATTTCTGATATCTCTATTGCAAAAAGACAATTACCAAAGAGAGCTAGTTGTAAGTATGTGTAATGCCATAAAGGTATCACTTTGTTTCTTATGATGACGACCCCATTTAGGAAGGATCTCTCTCTACTCTTATGAGAAAATATATTGTAATTTGCATTAAGAAAAAAAGGATTATAATATTATTTTACTACAGAGCATAAAAACTAACTTGAGAACTTCTATTTAGAAAAATTACATCAGCATTTAACATAGAAGAAAATTCATGGATTCAAAAATAATGAACTTATATGTCATGTTTTGAGACTTAATCCTGACAAAATTAACAACTACAAATGAAAGTAAATAATGCTTGTATTCCTTATAGAAACTTTTGACTGGAAGTAAGGGACTTAGATCCACTACCTTGGACATCTCGCAAGCTTATTATATTTTAGAAGTAGTTAGTTGCCCTCCATAGCATGTCAGATGGATGGTCTCCAAGAAAATAATTGTCTCAATGGCCAAGTACTCCTGGCTCATCCACATGCACATATATGTGGCTTCAAAACATGTTCCTTTTACAGTTTGTTACAGTTATAAAAGATTGATCAGGTTATTCTAAATCCACATGCACCACAACAAGAGTCTTGCCAGAAAACGAGGTATGGGGGTTGGATTTAACAGTGTTAACTCTTAATCCTGATTACAAAAAATATTCAGAGTCTGGTTTTAGTAGGTCCCAAGATTTTAAAATGTTTTACTACCAATGGCGAGTATACTAGACTTGGTGGTTATGAATAGATCCTCCCTCTTAATAAGGCCAGTCTGAATTGCTTCTACAAGTGCGTCTCCAACCTCTGCTTCATTCTAGTAATCGGGTGTTAATCGTAAAAGCCACCAAAAACAAGCACAAAAAATTAACTTGTTCAAGAATTGAACACATACCTAATTAAAGTACCAAAATGTAGAAAAATAAAGGAAACCCACCTCAAGTTGTCAAAACTTAGTCTCAACTTATAGTAACCCACATAAAAATGACAAACCAAGCAAATTCATCTCAAATTTTCGACGACCTCTGTTGAACTTTGGCTGGCTCTTTGCTAATGATATGCAAATGTAGCACAAAAAGAATGACATGCAGATTAATCTAGTAGAGCTCAAGAAATCAAAATAGCATGGGGTTGGTTATAGAATATTACCCCAAATTAGTTGCTTAATTCAAAGGCCCCGGTCAGGGTACTTCCAAATTTCAAATAAAAGCTCTTACAAATGTTTATTTACATGTTACTTAATCTCTCTCATGAGGTTTGATTAATCATTCACCGTTAATTTCCCATCTTGCAATGACGTGTGTAAGGCCTAAAATATCAAGTCCAAGGTAAACGTAGATTGGAGAATAAAAAATCCATCAGCAAAATGCATAAACCATCAGTTTATTAGAAAGTGACCACAATTGGGAAATGATGACACATCAGGTCATGAATTTCTTTGAAGCCCAACTCCTAGTTATTCAATAAAATGTCTTGTGGCCAGAAAGATGAGAGGAGGAAGCAGAATGGGTGGCTTTAGCAACCCAAATCAAAATAATAAAATCAAAAATATCCACCCAAAACTATAATAAACCTCCGTGAAAACAACTACAATCAAGCAAACTGACCTTGAATAAGAGAATGCAAGCACGATTATAAACAGGACGAAGATCGGCAATTGGAAATTACAAATTTTAATTTTCATGAACAGATAAGAAAATAGTTTAGCACTTTAGCAATTGGATTTAATCGAAATTTAATCCCCACATAAGTCATATGAGTACAAACGCAATTTAAATGATAAACTACGAAAGGAAAATGCTACAAACCTCAAAGCCATAGATCGAATAGCATGCAAGAACCTTTGAACTTGGACAGAAACAAATTAAGATACGATTAGATCTCCATCGCACCCTGGTAAATTTAAGCTACAAGAGAGAGAAAAGGTACATGCAACCGAACAACTACACAATCCAACCGAACAACTACACTATCAAGTGAACGACCCACAACCCAAAGGAACATGAAGATACAACAATGGATTTGGAAAACTGGGACACTCCATTTTTGACATTTGAAGGTACATGCAAAGAGGAGAGATAAGTGATCGGAAATAGCAAAATGAAACTACAGGGACTGATAGGCATCTGGATGATGATTAATGACTATAATTTTTTGTTGAATGACATTAATGTCCCTAACTACTATTCACTGGAACAGTATTTGGTTTTCACATTTTAGGTATAGTGATATAAGAGTATCACAATCAAGAATCATATCAAAAAGTAATATTAATCTAATGATATCAACTGTTATTAAAAAATTGCACATTTTGGCCCTGTTCTTTTATATGTCTGGCGATCTGCGGTGCCACAACCCATCACAACATACCATCCCACCACAATTCACCACAACCCACCACAAATTGCTTTTTCACAATTACCAATACAATATTTTTTTAATCATCCAAAAACAATACAATATTTCAACTCACTTTTTCCAATTATTTTTTCATTATTACCAATACAATATTTATATATATATACAAAAAACCCACCACAACTTACCAATAACCCACCACAATTCCACCATACCCGCCACAATTTCACCACACCATACCGCGCCATAGTGCAGCACCCCGCATAAAAGAACAGAGCCTTTATATGGATTGCACATTTAAGAAAAAATAAAATATAATATATTGGATTATAATGTATTGTATTTTGAGGGTATTAGATAACCATAGATTGTACTATTTTTTGGACTCTAATACATTGTAATATGGGGATATGTGACGCTTGTGCATTGAGAAAGAGTTTCAGTGACAATGACTCATCATAGATCATACGACTCGATTGGGGGAAAACATTTGGTAAGTTTTTTGAAATTTTAAATAAATATATGGCGGGTAACCTTAAAATCCATGTGTCTGACTTACGTTATTTCCTCATCCGTTATTTTTTTCAAATGACATAATTAACTCAAACACATGAATGTTAGGGTTACTCTATATAGATTCTGTTAACATTTCAAAAAACTTGCTAATTGACACGGAATATTTTTGATGAGTCATTGTTACGTAACTCGTTCTCAATACACATGTGTCACTCATCCCCAGATTATAGTATTAGAGTCCAAAAAATAATATAGTGTATAACTAACCAATACCTCAAAGTACAGTATTTATAGTCCAATTCTCCTATTAAATTTATGTACTTGATAAATTACACAACCCTTAAAATAATAAAATATATATTTATAATAATTTAAATATACGTAAAATATACTCCCTCCGTTCATATTAACTGTCGTCTTTAAAAATCGTGCAGTCAAATTTCAAAAATTTTGATGATAAATTTCTTAATATATATAATGAATTGCTATATAAAATTATCATCGTTAGATTCGTAACAAAAAATACTAGCATAAAAATATAATATTACAATTGTTAATAACATATCATGCAAAAAATTATCAATCAAAGTGTGATATTAGAAACCGTAAAAATAAAATAATGACATATTGAAGAAAGACGGAAAGAGAGTATGTTTCAAGATAATTTAAGTGAACCAGAATAATTAATAACCCTATTAAATCAATACACTTGTCATTTTCAATTTTATAATTGAAAATCCTACATTGAATCAACTCAAAAATAACAAAAAAAAAAGAGCTCTTTATAAATGGCCACTCCCCACACCTTTCTCCTCGTCACCACACCGTCTCACACAAATGAGGTAAAATTTGGACACCTTGATACAAAATCACTGAAATCCCACTCCCACACCAACGACTTCAACGATGGCAGTGTTATCAAGAATTTCTCGCGCGCTAAGACCCTCCTGCGCAACCTGCGTAATCTCCTCCCGGCTTCCACCGTCTCCTGGCCGGAGCTCAGGCGGTGTGCGGCCGTACTCGGCGGAGGCCGCGACGGCGGAGCCTGGGGTGAGCTCAATGGGGCTCTGGTTGAAGGACTACGAGGATTATAGAAGGTCCTTGTATGGCGGAAAGATCACACACAAGGCTCTGTTGGTCGACGCTGTTGGCACTCTTCTTGTTCCCGCTCAACCCACTGCCCAGGTTCATTTCCAAGTTTTTGAGATTTTGCTCATTGTTTGAATTTAGGGTTGTTGTGATCATACTCATCGGTTTAATTTGTGCGTTTGTTTATGAATTGTTTAAAGATATATAGACAGATTGGGGAGAAATATGGAGTCAAGTATTCAGAGGATGAGATTTTGAGCAGATACAGACGCGCATATGAGCAACCCTGGGGCAGATCTCGTCTCAGGTTAGGAATATTTGAATATAATTCCGTGTCAATTCGGCGTATTTTCGCATTTTGCAGTAGTTTTGATCTTGATGTTGATGTTTTAAATCCTGAATAATGGGAGCAAGTGTTACAGTTACAGAGCATTGATTTTTTCAAATTACTGCTTTCGTTTGTTTGTAAGATGGGGCCAGGATTACACTTTGTAGTGCAGTTTTATTTTCTTTTTCTTACCGTAAAGTGTATCAGTTTACCCCATCTAGGAGGAAATTTGATGGTTTAGGTCTATACTCTATAGTGGTGTTTTCTTGTTCTGCGTTTTTCTACGCTTGTTTATCGTTAATCACTGTTGGATTTGACAAAAGAATTAATTAAAATGACATACATTTTGAGATGGAGTTAGTCATTAAGGAATTGTATTGGTTGACGTGAATTGGTTAAATACTAGTACTTCCTATGTATTGTTGTACACATAGTAATCATTTCGTCCTGCTTTCTGGTGTTGCTTACTGTTCCCTCCTCTTCATCCTTATCTTATCTGAACATCAGAAGTTCAAGTAAAGGGATATCATATTCTGTTAATTTAATAAATTATTCATCTCTTCTGCAAGGTTTATAGTTTATGTTAATTGACTTTTTAAAATTGAGATGATCCACTTGTGTGCATTTCCTTGTGTTTAGCTTTTGTGTAGATCCTGTGCTACTTCGCTTCTCCCCTACTCCTAGCATAGATGATTAGATGTTCATTCTTGATTCAATAAAACAACAAATAAACAGCTAATCATTAATCTAGGGGGGAAATAATATCTAAGTAGATAGTTATATCCTAATCATAAATCTAGGGTATTATATTATTTAAACGGATTGCAGACTTGATATTGAGTCATATGATATTCTGTTTGACTTTAGTAATGCCATGTCTTCTACTAGCCGGTTTCGTCGCGTTTCTGTCTTCCAACGTTGTGCCCCTTAATCCTTATCTGAAGGTTAATTACAGGATTATTATACAGTTTTGTAATACGAAAATAAACTGACAGACCCTTGTCTGACATCTATGGGACTGATTCCATTTGCATTGATCTGAATTGATTAAGGTTTCTCTTGTTTGTATTTGCACATATTCACCTTTTTTTCTAGAGCTTGTATTGAAATATTCCACCCTATTTCCTCTGTTTTTTCTCTTCTCCAAAGAAAGGAGCAAAATGAATGGAGATATTCTTAGTCATAAACCTGGGCCCTGGTAAATAAAATGACACATAACTGCACTGCAGATGTTTATGCTCCCTGGGAGGCATAGGAATAATTAGAATGTGAAAATCGAGCCAGAGTCTCATCACTTGGTTACAATTATTATGCTTTGGTTAGTGATCGCCGAACAATAAAATGGAATCCATGATCTAAAAATGTTTTCTTTTTTCTGATGATGAACCTTTGATGGACCCTTTAATATGAAAATATAAATACCTCAGATGGGCAATGACGATATAATTTTTCTGACCTATAAGATATTGGCAACTGTCTTCTATGGACGATGGATTTGAAACTGAGTGAGATTTAATTTGCGAATCTAAGGACTTAAGTTGTACCAATAGTTCGTGGTGGTCGAACTTGTGGTTTAATTTTATACTTTTACTTAAGTAAATTTCAAGAAAAAGAACTAATATAGTGTAGAACTTGCTGTGGACCTTCTTATACATCTTACTTCTTTTGTTCAATATATTTCTTCTGCTTGGTGGTTGGTTGATCTGTCTTTTATGCTGAGAATCCTTATCTGCAGTTAAATGCAGTGATTTGGCATTGCATTAGCTGAACGAACTTTTGATCTCGTGCAATTTTAGTGGGATTGATGTGTGCTGTAATGTAGTCTGATAAGTGGTAGTGTTAAATAAGTTGGTCCACATGTGAACAATTACACATGTTAAGCTTTTGTAAAGAACATTTGCTACTTTTGTTCCATCCAACACTCACCTCTTTTCCACTTTTTCTCTCCCAAAGCATGGATGTTGATTTAATGACACAACTTTTTTTTAAAAAAAAGATAGGGTCTTACTCATCTGTCTGGGTCATGGGGAATAGATTACCTCTGAGTCCACACTATGAAAGAGGGTGAAAAGAAAGTAAATATCAAGCTGGTTTTTCTCATCAAATATGTTAAAATGTGAATTATTTTAATGTTCAGCATGAATTAATCTCTAAATGAAATCCCCTGCTCCCATCTCTTTTCTGAAGGGCACCCTTGCTAATATCGATTCTAGGGGGCTTTCATTCTATGATTTTTGCTATATCATTGTGTGATGTTATTCTAATTGAGGAGTTGTCATTATGTAGACCTAATCTATATAACAAGGTAGAACTAGTTGTTGGGTCTACCTTGCTAGATAGATCAGGGTTTGCCTAATAATTTGCCCTAATTGAGGGGTAGAGATTAATTATTGTGAAAAACTGTTTGTGCAGATATGTGGATGATGGAAGACCCTTCTGGCAACACATTGTTACTTCTTCCACTGGTTGCTCTGATGAGCAGTACTTTGAAGAGCTATACAACTACTTCATGACTGACAAGGTGGGTTAAGAATAAGATGCTCAGAACTTGGCACTTTGATCAGTGGCAGATGTAGAAACTTTTTCAGCATCCTAGTTTCTTCAGTGGATCTTTGCATGCTTTGTTACGGTTTTACCGTTGCTGATTTTATTGTACATATGTGAAGGCATGGCAACTTTGCGACCCAAATGCGGAGAAAGTATTTCAGGCTCTACGAAAAGCAGGAGTGAAAGTGGCGGTTTGCTCTAACTTTGATACCCGGCTAAGACCTTTGCTGCGGGCTCTGAATTGTGAGCATTGGTTTGATGCTGTGGCCGTTTCAGCTGAAGTAAGGAGACTTTTTCTTCCCTCTTTGAATTTTGACCTGAGATTTTGCTCCTGTCACCGCGGATTTCTCAACATATTGTGGTGTGGCCATGTAAAAATTGTACAGGTTGCTGCAGAGAAGCCAAATCCCATAATATTCCTCAAGGCTTGTGATCTTTTGGGGGTAAACCCAGAGGATGCAGTTCATGTTGGGGATGATCGTAGAAATGACATATGGGGTGCTAGGGATGCTGGCTGTGATGCTTGGCTTTGGGGAAGTGATGTTCATTCTTTCAAGGAGGTATGATCACCTTGACTTCATTTGAGGGATTGAATTTTCTTTTGAAAGGCTATCCACTTTCATGCTTTCATAATTAGCAATTAAGTTTGTAGGTGTTGATTTTGATTTTGAGAGTTTCTAAGGAAATAATCATAATTTCTGACAAACTTTTAGCTTTTTGAGTGCAAATTGGTTTTCTTGAGGTAGTATTTCGAATGGTTTTTCAGTGGGTCCACACGAGTCCATGAACATTTTATGGGGGGAAGGTTATCTATATATGTAGATCCTTTAGAATGGACTCATGCGTGTTTTCCCTTGAAGTTTTTTGTTGGTGTTATACATTCCTGGTAATCAACATTCATTTAACAAAGTTTATAGCTTCATCTTGAGTTGATACCATTTTTAATCTAAATTTTTGTGCTGCTAGGTCCTTTTGTTTTCAATAAGCACATTGAATTCATAAGCTGAGCCTGTACACATGTGGGTTTCAGGTAGCACAGAGGATTGGTGTCCAGGTTTAAGTTGGGCTGAGGGATGAAGAAGCCATGGATGAAGCTAAGGTTGTGTAAAGTGGAAGGCCTCTCTTACTGGGCTAAGGCCTAAGAGGCATGCAGTACTGTACATATTTATCTTGAATGTATGTTTTGTAGCATAACTGAACTGTAGCTTATAGGAGAGTTGTTTTATGTTGCAGAATAACTTATGCAAGTAAGGTTAGGATAAGCTTGTACTTAAGGCAGTGTTTTCTTGAAAGAAATGGAACACGAGAAGAATCACTGTAAAAAGGGAGAATTGCAAAAATGGTTCCTCATGGCTTAGCAGTTAACATGTTGACTTGTCACTTGTGTACTCAAGGGCAAAGTCGCGAGATATGTAAAACTTCTTTTTATCTGACAACTTGCATAGCATATGCCTGAGGCCCTGTTCTTTTCTGCGGTTGGCAAATTGCGGTGTTACAGCCTACTACAGTTTGCCACAATCCGCCACATTTTAACGCAAATTATTACTTTTCTCTCTCCTCACTTTTCTCTTTCCTCACTTTTCTTCTCTACTTTTTACATCCTCTCTCCTCACCTACCCCACATATCAATAACCCACCACAATTCCACCATACCCGCCACAATTTCACCATACCTCACCACACCATTCCGCAAAATATCACATAAAAAAACAGGGCCTCATCTCCCACAATAAAAGGATGAGGAATACAAACATCCCAATCTAAGGGTTCATGTTCCATATAGGCAGAGATGGCAACAGCCAACACGACCGCACCTGCCCCTACCCACCATCCCCGTCCCATTCCATGCTGTGAAGGGAAATTCTTCCTCCATCTCTATCCATGTCCATTTCACATTTCGAACTAGGTTTTAACAGGAAATTTGTTGGAAATATTTTGATAGTATAAATGGATTAATACATATAAAAACAAAGTAAGACATGTATAAGGACCATAACAAGGTTTAAAACAAGTTAAATGGTCGACATGGATGGTTTTTGTTATCACACGGGTTGTGTCAATGTCCAGAAAGCAAGAATTCAAGAAATTGGTTCATCACGGACCATGTCATGTCTAACAAGGGTCATGTTGACCCCTAACACACTCCGTGTCAGGTACTTGAATTCTTATCAATGTCTAACGACTAGTTTTTCTAGATAATTAATGTATAATTCTAATCAACCATGTCTTATTTCAAAAAATTGGTGGAGGGTGCCACACATCTTTTTTAATTGACTCGCACGTCACAACTTTTTTTTAATGCATTCCCGGGGGTCATTAAACTTACTCAAGTGACTGGGGGGTGACATTTCGGCTATTTTGGTTGAAATCCGACGAGTTATATTGAAAAAGACGAAAAATGCCCTTTTTTTAATCTAATTTAACTTTATCTATCATTCCTCCCTCTTCCTCTCTTTCCCTCCTCCTCCTCCTCTTCCTCCATAGTTCATGGCTGCTTGATGTCGCCTCAGTGTCTCGACCGAAGCTCAATTGGTTAAGTTCCTGAACTTGATCCTCGTGGGTGTCCGAATTAGCAGCAGGAGAGAAAACATCTAGCTCCTTCACATTTTCACCACTACCTCCACTTTTAATCCGGAACTCTCTCGGAATACAAACTTGACAAATGCACGATCTCTAATAAACACAACCCATTACCAGAAACTGGAATTGAGACAAACCCAGAAGCAGAAATCCACCCCCAATACATTCATATGCTTAAACTTCAGTTCAGCCACAGTGATCAACACAATCACTCCTCACAAACAAACTTAACCCACTTCAGAATTGCTCAGGATCTTCAATAAACACAACCCATCACTCAGAAACTGGGATTGAGACAAACCCAGAAGCAGAAATCCCCAATACATTCATAATAAACACAACCCATCACTCAAATATTGAAATTGAGACTAACACAGAAGCAAAAATCCCCAATACATTCATAATCTTGTAATTTTTTAAATAATCTATGAAATTGAGACTAACCCAGAAGCAGAAATCCCCAATACATTCAAATACTGAAATTATCTTTTATGCATATGGATGGGGAGCCATGGAAGCAGCCATGAACTATGGAGGAAGAGGGAGAGGGAAAGAGAGGAAGAGGTAGGAAGGGTAGATAGAATTAAATTAGATAGAAAAATAAGGGCATTTTCGTCTTTTCTAATATAACTTGTCGGATTTCAGCTAAAATAGTCGGAATGTCACCCCCCAGTCACTTAAGTAAGTTTAATGACCCCCGGGAATGCATTACAAAAAAGTTGTGACCTGCGAGTCAATTAAAAAAGATGTGTGGCACCCCCCAGCAATTTTTTGGTGTTATTTGACCCTAAAATTCATATTTCTAATGTAGCATGTGGTCAATTGACTTGGTCAAGGTTAAGATCATCTTTAAGGTCCTTCGTTAAGTGTCTTTAAATGAGCATTTTACAAGTATGTAACTCCTTTCATTCTCTTCTATAAATAGGAGTGTTCTAGCCATTTGCAAGACACACGAACAAGTATCGAGACACGTCAAATACATCTTTCTCTCTAGTATTGATGCACACAATACTTTAGAGAAATACTCTTAATACAAGTGAGAAACAAGTCCAAGTTGTGTTACAAGCTAGGCTAAAGTTTTATGTCTTTGAACATTTACGGTACAGTAAATAATTCTTAAGGAAAATGAGTTTGTCCATAACTCTTTAGTCGTATCCATGAGTGAATGCTTTTGTTCCTATGTTACACTCCATTTTGTCATATATACCGCAAGAAGATCAAAAAATCCATACGAAAATGATCACAATACAAATTACTCGAGCATCATTTTCCAACAAAATTAAAAAACTATTGATATATACTTTCGTTATAAATTCAAAGCAACATTTGTTGAACATGTTATTAGCATACCATCAAATTCAAAATTTAAAAATTAATTTATTTTGAGATCAAAGATTAAAACTCCATTCAAATGGCTAACTTTTCCATGAGACATAAGAATAAATTTAGGGATGGCAATGAGGCGGGGAATCCATGAACCCACTGGGGCCCCACCCCGCTCTAGGGAAAAACTCCACCCCCATTGGGGATGGGGACGGGACAGGGACGGGACGGGGACGATTTTTCAAAATCCGCTCGGGGACAGAGCGAGGATGGGGATAAAATTTTCCCCATTCCCGACCCCATTTTCCCCGTCGGCGAAAATTCCCCGTCCCCATCCCCGAAAATTTTAAAATTACCAAATAATCTTTATTCTAATTCAATATATATATATCAATAGCAATGATAAAGTAGTAATTTTCGAATTTTAAGTCAAAAACCCTAACCTAAACTCGCTTCCCTCCTCCTCCATAATTCCATAATTCAATATATATATATATATATATATATATATATATATATATATATATATATATATATATATATATATATTAATAGCAGGGATGATGTATTATTGCTTGAGCAAGTTAAATACGTTGTATTTTGAACAGGTTAAAAACTGGGTCCGATTAAAATTTGGTTAGATTTTGGATAGCTTTTAAAAAAATCCCTGTTGGATCCCCATTGGGGATGGGGAATCCACGGGGATGCGGATGGGGATGGGGTTGGGGCAAGATTCATTCCCTGAAGCGGGGATGAGAACGAGGATGGGGACGAGTTTTGGGAGCGGGGATGGGGACGGAGATATACTCCCCCGTCCCCGATCCGCCCCGTTGCCATCCCTAAATAAATTATCGCGGGTCACGTATCCATCCAAATAAGATTAAAGCTCTGACAAAGTGAGATGCACGTTCATGCTAAAAAGAGTTTCTAAAATTAAACAAAACCATAAAGAAATGATAAATGTCTTGGGCAAGACACATACTAAGTGTCTTATTATGGTATAAAATTTATATATTTGTAAACTAAATTGAAAAAAAAAATTACATGATTGACTTCTATAACTATAATAATATATATAAATGATATAAAATCACACTTTTATCTATATTTTTTAAAATTTACAAAAAGACGTCTAAAATATGCCCAACGGATGAGTTTCATTCGTTAGGTGTCAATTTTAATTGTTGGCATAGCCAATACATTCCAAGCTTCTTATAATTGATAATTAATAGTATTTGTCATAAAAATTAGGGTTAAAAATAATAATAAATATATGTTTACGAGGAGTAAGACACTTAAATAGTGTCTTGTCCCAAGACACGTATCATCACTCTTTTCATAATTAACTAGGTAAATGTACAAACAAAAATACTTATGAAAATAAACGAAATAATTGAAAAATCATATTTATTTATTTATTTCACATAATGTAGAAATAAGTTGAATGTATTTGAATGTATATCACTCTTAGAGCACCCGCAATGGTGAGGGTGAGTTTTGCCCACCGGATGATGTGGAAGTAGTGGGCCCACTAAGAGAATTAGAGTTTGACTCTATGTTTTCCAATGGTGAGGATGAGTTTGGTTTAAATAAATAAAAAAAGTGTAGACCCCACATTTAATAATTAAAATTTTCTTTTTCTTTGGATTAATTTTTTTTCTTTGGATTTATTCTATTTAATTATTTGGAATTAAAATTTTAATTCTATGCATGTTCTTATTCATTGGATGGAATTAAAATTTTGACTCTATAACGTTAAATATTTGGAATTTGATTTGAAATCAAAATTTTTTATGGATAATAATGTAAATAATTTGGTTCTTTGGATTTATTCTATTTAATTATATTTACAGAATATATAATAATAAGACAAATGACTCTAATAGTCAATAAATTAATATAATAATTCCATACCCGTTTCATCCCATTTTTCTCTCCAAACATGCCCTAAAAGTTCAATAATCAGTATATTAACATCCAAAACTCCTAAATTATATAATCTCATATTATATGACTTACAAGTTACAACATTATATAACTTCTAAATTCAAACTTTATTTTGTACTTTTCAACTTTCAATTCATTTTTTAATAATTGAACATTTGAGCTGGCTTTAAGTCAACTTTTTAAAATTCCAATAGGTATTCAACGATGAAACATATCTTCGACAATTGGAACTTGTCCATGATCCAGTAGCACACGCACAACTCCAATATGATTTGGTTGAAGAAATGTTGAGAAGACATGCTAGGCGAGAAAGACAACGAAACCAACATAATTGATTGGAGTTTGATTTTTTTTTTTGTTGCAAAATAAATTATTGTGTTTTGTGGACCTCTTTGATAAATTTTAATTCAAGTGTTCATGCTTTAAATTTGTATGCTTTATAGTTATTTTTAAATTAAATGTCATGCCTTTGAGTTTTAATTTTCCACATTTTTACGTTGCACATTAATTTCTGTTGCTGAATTGTCGAATTGCTCATTCTCTATCGATGTATTATATGTGTCACGTTCATCTTCAACAATCATATTGTGGAGAATCACACAAGCCCTCATTACTATTCCTATCTCATCCTCCTCCATGAACTGGGTTGGGCAACAAACAATGCCAAAGCGAGCTTGTAGTACACCAAAGGCCCGCTCTACATCTTTCCTTATAAACCTTGGGGGTGGGGTATTGTCTTCACGAAGGTCGCCCACCTAGGATATATTACGTCAAATAAAAAGTATCCCATTTTATGTCGCTGACCATTGACTACGTACTCACATTTCGGAGCCCGATCTTGATACAACTCAAGAAATACAGGGGAACGGTGTAAGACATTTATGTCATTCAAACTTCCCGGTTGTCCGAAAAAGGCATGTCATATCCAGGTATCATGCGAGGCAACTGCTTCAATGATAATTGTTGGTACTTTGTGAAGTCGCTTCTCATAAGATTGTCTCCATGCAGTTGAACAATTTTTCCAAGTCCAATGCATGCAGTCAATGCTCCCTAACATACCGGGAAAATCACGTGCCTCTGCCACTTGTAGTAGACGATCAACGTCGGCTTCCTTCGGCTTCCTTAAGTACTTATCTCCAAATACTTCACAAATGTACGTGGTGAACATCTTTAGGCACTCTAAAGATGTACTCTCGCCGATCTTTAAGTATTTATCAACACAATCGACGACTATACCATATGCTAACATACGAATGGTTGCAGTGCACTTAATTAGAGGTGTCAACCCAGGCCGCCCAAATGCGTCGCGTCTCAACTGGAAGTACTCCGAATGATTACCAAGAGCATCCACTATATGAAGGAAAAGATGTTTTCGCATTCTGAATCTACGTCGAAAATGTTCTTCAGTGTAGATAGGATCATCTGCAAAGTAATTCCTGTATAGTCGAATATGAGCCTCTTCCCGGTCTCTCTTGATAACTCTCCTTTTCTTGCTCGTTCTTGGTTGTGAAGATTTCATCGGTTGTGAGGCAGTTATAAATATTTTTTCTGCTAGAACGTCCATTTCGTTCATTGCATTCGAACATGCTCTCAGAACTGAAATTGTTTGTTCAGCTTCATCCGATGAATAAGATGACTTGGAATGAGATGGAGTTTCCATGTTCATAAACCTTCATATAATAACGTCAAATTAAGTTTGTGATTAATTTCAAATCAAATATTATAATTAACGGAGAAAAAATATACGACGACTCGTATTCCACAAAATTTATTGTTCAATTTATTCCACAATTCAAAACTAGTAACAAATATTTATTAAAATTACTTTAAACTATAACAAAACAAAAATAAACGACATAGTTTCTAACATAAACTAACAAAGCTAAATCATAACAATACTAAATCAAAGCAAATGAAAAGTAAGATACTAAGATAGATAATAATTTAGTCTTCAAACTCCGGGGGTGGATCACCATTGCTCCTTTGAAAGTATCTCCTTTGGTATGGAGCAAATGTCGATAGGTCTGTTTCCATAATCCGTCTTTCTTCCCTTTGTTTTGATATTGCATTAGTATGCTTCATTTCCTCTATTGTTGCTTTTCTATCGGTATTAAAATGAGAGATCTCTTGGGTTATCGCGTCTATAAAGGCACTCAGGGCTTTGTCTCTCCTCTTGAGCTTTGCAGCTTTTGTATCGACGAGACGGTCAAGGTTAGAGGGTGTCACTTCAGCGAGCACTTGATCAGTAGGAGGCATGTTAGGGGTGTCAGTGGGTCCGAGGTTTAAGGAGTCCACATGTTGTGGCCCCTCAGTGTTTAGTGGTCGATTTGATGAGCTCCACTTATCCTTTTCTTTTTCATTCTCTTTTGCGACCATTGTTTTCCACTTTGGAACATGTCTAATGTGACTCCACATATGCACGAGGTCAAAGTCTTTATTCTTTTTCACCTTGTAAATCTCTTTTGCTTTGTCCCTTATATCCTCCTCGTTGGTCCCGCTAGCGGCATGTCTTATTGCATTGTCATAACAAGCGGTGAAGCGTAACATTTCTGGTTGACAACGGCCAAAATGCATGTAAGTCGACTTATTGCATCTTGAAAGCCAACCACTAGGACGATGGTTGTTGTAGGCAGTTGTCACCCTCTCCCAAAGTTTATCTCTCCTTTGGCCATTCCCGATAATAGGGTCCATACTGACATTAATCCAACATTTCACCAAATGCACATCTTCCTCCTTTTTCCACTTTATTGGTCCGCTACTATCATTTCGTGGTAGAGTTGGATGGGTTGCGGTACCCCGAGTTGCTTGATCAGGTACGGGTTGGGACGAAGAGTTTGGATGACTTGAGGTACCATGTTGATTTTGAGGAATACTTGGTGGTGGTTGTGATGAAAATTGTGGATAGGTTTGAGTAACGTGCTGCATTTGGGAGAATTGTGACATCCTTGGATCATTTTGAGGATACATGTAGTTGAACATAGGAGGAGGTTGCTCGGTTTGATCATTGCTGATCATTGCTTGTCCTAGATAGTCCTAGATAGTCAGAAAACGAACTATTCCAAGTTGGATCCATATTACCTACATACAAGTGACAATTTTTTTGGGACAGTACATCACATTATATTACTAATTTATTTTAGAATATACCCAAACAAATTTAAGACTATCAAATTTTCTACTTAGAATTGGAAATTAAATTATTTAATCAAGTTACTAATATAATATTAGAATTAGAATTTAGAAATAGAATTAAAATTAAAATTATTTACAATTATAATTATAATTCTTTAAACAAAATATCAAATTAAAAATTAAAATTTTGAATTAAAATTATTTACAATTATAATTAGAATTATAATTATAATTCTTTAAACAAAATATGATAAGAATTTAGAATTAGAATTTAAATTATTCACAATTACAGAATATTATTTACTTTAAACAAAACTATCAAATTATATTATTTAAAAAATATCAAATTATTACAGAATATTATTTATTTTAACAAAATATCAAATTTACAGAAAATGGTTCAAATTTACTCATTTTATAATTCGAATTTTTACAGAATATTATTTACATAATATTATTTTTGAATAGAATTTACAGAATATTATTTACAAAATATCGAATTTAAAAAAATCGATTTTTTACTGAAAATTATTTACAAAATATCAAATTAGTTACAAAATATTATTTACAGAATATTATTTTTTATTAGAATTTACCGAATATTATTTACAAAATATCAAATTTTAAAAATATCAAATTAGTTACAGAATATTATTTACAGAATATTATTTTTGATTAGAATTTATAAGCATGATATATTATGATTGAATTTATAATTATTAAATTTACATAATCTGATTCAAATTTCTTTACAATTTAAATTGCTACACAATATTATTTTTTAAACAAAATATAAAATTCACTTTATCTGGTTGAAATATATTTATAATTTAATTACATAATATGCTTTTAAAAAATCAAATTATTACAGAATATTATTTATTATAAACAAAATATCAAATTTACAGAATATGGTTACAATTTATTTATAATTTAATTTACAGAAATATGTAATAATTAGCTATATAAATTTCACTACAACTTTTAATATGTAAAGTTTATATTTTTATATCTAAAGTTTCTAAAGAATTTCAGTACAACTTTTAAATCTATAGTTTAAATTTACACAAATATGAATTTAGCTATATAAACACTGCATTTAAATATATACAATTGATAACATAAATTAAATAGTGATTATTAAACTTACCAATTCCCCTCTTCAATAAACTTGTGAAATCTTCAAATAATTGCTACACAATTACATAAAATAATTCTTAACATCATATATGAAACTTACACATAAATTAATCATATATGAAACTTACACATAAATTAAGTTATTAAAAAGTGAAACTAAATACAAATTATGTATTTATATGTTTGTAGAAGTTGCCTCGCCAAAAGCTAAACAAAGAGAGTTTTTTTTTTTTAAAGAAAAATTGCACAATTGAGATGTGGAGAATACAAGTAGAAGCAACTATTTATACATAGAAATAAAACTAAAAATAATGAAATTAATTAAATCACAATTATATTCAAATTCAAAATTTAAGAATATTTCCAAATACATCAAACAATTTTTATTCTACAAAATCTTTGCTCCTAAAATTAAGAAGGAATTTGAATAAATACAATCTTTCCAAAATAAAAATTTGAATATAGCAATACATACCGCCGTTTAAATCCTACAATATAATTGGATTGAAGCAGCAGCCCAATCACCTCATTTCACGCAAGCCCAGCGCAATGTCTCAAGCCGTCTCACGCGAGCCCTGTGCCTTCAAAACGGCATCGTTTTGGGCGGATAAACACAAAATTTAAAAAAAAAAACCTAACTGCGAGATCTCACCGTTCACCTCGCCTCGCGAGGTCTATCCCGAGAATCCTTGGCCGCCCAGGCTCGCCCTCGCCAATGCACAGTCGGTCTTGTCCTCGCCGGCGATAGGTGGCGGCCACCTCAGCACCGAACTCGACGTTGAAGATGCTCTAAGACTTAGAGACCCATTTCAGGTCTGAATTGAAGATGACAAAAAAAATTGAATTTTCCTGAAATAGAAAACCAACTAAGGCCATGTTCTTTGGTTAGGTTATTTTTAGGTTTGGATGGATAAGTTAGGATAAGTTAGGGTAGGTTAAGATAAGTTATGATACTTTTTTGGGTAATTGTATTTTTATAGTTGATTTTTTTTGAGGAATTGTGTTAGGTTTGAATAAGTTGGGAGAGTTATATCCAACCTAACCAAAGAACGTGAAAATGTTAACAATTGAAGAGATAAGTCAATGTTTAAAAAATTTATAATTCAGATACATTTGATGACAATTTTTATTGAAAATATGATAAAACCAAAACAAATGAGATAATTTAATTTAAGATAGCAATTTGGTTGCGTTCCATCATACATCCGAAAAAACAGCTGTTAACTGAGGATAAAAATGGGGGAGCGGGGAGAGAGACAGGGACAATATGCCATATTTATGGGAAATCTACCGGAAAAAATCGACAAGTTTGGGGTTAGAGGGGTGTTTAGTAGGATTGGGAAGGTGAAGGAGGTGATAATACCAGGAAGGAAAGGAGTGCTTGGAAGATATGGCTTTGTATATTTCTGGAATGGAGAAGTAGTTGAGGAGAGCATAAGAAGAATGAATGGGAAGATCATTAGGGGGATGCAGATTAAGGTAGACCATGTAAAGAGAAGTAGGAGGAAGGTGAAGCAACGACTCAAGAGATGGATGTGGGTAAGGAAGGAGGTACAGACAAATGGGCAGAGTGCAAATATGGTGAAGGATGAGGTGTCGAAGCGGGGAGACCGAGTGATAGGAGAGGTAAATGAAGGTGCGGTGGAGTGGTTAAAAAGAAGTTTGGTATGTATCAGTCCCCAACCACGGGACTTGGATACGCTGGCCTCGGCTATAACTCAGAATTATGGGCCTCTATAAAAAATTACTGCTATGAGTAGTACCAAGTTTGTTATCACCCTACCATCAGAGGAAGCCATGGAAGAAGCCTTGTCCGACACTAAAGAACTGGATGTGTGGTTTTCGAAGATACGAAGGTGGACGAAGTAGGAGAACTGCGAAGATAGACAAGTGTGGCTTGACGTGCAAGGGCTACCACCACATGGCTGGAAGTGGTGTAACTTTCAGAGGTGCGTGCAGAGATGGGGAAGGCTAATTAGCTTGGGACAGAGTACGTCGACAGCTGTGCATTTTGAGAATATGAAGGTACAAATACTGACGAAATTGTTCTCCAAAATTGAGGGAGAAGTCATTTTGTCCTTGGAAGATTGCTCTTACAGAGTCTACATCAAAGAATCTCATACATATGTACACCCTCCAGCAGTTAAAGTTACAGATGTGAATGACTTGGACGATGACGAGGAGTATGATGGTGATTATATGGGAGTGCCCGAGGAGAGGTTGTCAGCAGTGCAGGTAACGCCAGGGAGGAACTTGGATATAGATGCCCAGTTGCAGGACACTAACCAGCAGGGAAAGGAAGCTGAACAGACAAGGGAGAATGATGCAAGGAAGGGGAAAAGGCAAGAAGTTGGGAGGACTAGTAACAAGGGGGATGACACAGCAAGCCCAAGGAACTGGGAATTAATGAGGCAAAGCCTGGATGAGAATTATGCATGGACAGGGAAAAGAAGCGACTTGGAACAAGGTGTAATTAATGCCTTGGGAGTTGACGCATTGAAGGAAGTGCAGCAACCAATAATTGAGGAGGTGGAGCAAAATGAAGAGAATTGCAGGAACCCAAAGGACAACTATGTGATCGAGATAAATTTTGGAGAATTGGAACTTCATTCAGTATTAGTGGAGGAGAGTGAGAATATGAAATTAGCCACACAAAACTTTCCCAAGGAGGTAGAGTGTTTATCACCAAAGTCAATTGAACGTGAGGAGATTGAGAGGAGAATTTCTTATCAAGCATCCATTATAGGAGATGACATTGGGGTTATATTTGAGAAGGAAATTGAGTCGAGTCTGGAAAAGGTAAGAAGGAAGAAAGGGAAAAAGAGTGCTAAGAAGGGTAGCAGGAAGAAGGGTCGAAGGTGTTGAAATGAAGATCGGGGCGTGGAACATTCGGGGTATAGAAAGTGCGGGGAAGAAGAAATATGTTAGAAGGCTTATAAGGCAGGAGAAACTAGAGGTTATGGGACTGGTGGAATCGAAGCATGAATCATTTGACTTGTGGGATGCAAAAAAATGTTGGGGGAACGAGAATGTTGAGTGGGTGGATGTTCCAGCCCAAGGAAGGTCGGGTGGATTGGTGATGATGTGGAATAAGGAACATTTTGAGTGTGGAAGTATGTTGAAGGGGCAACGATGGATATGTGTGGTGGGGAGGCTTGTAGGTGACAATGTGATGTGTGTTTGTTTAATTTACGCGCCTAATGAGCACCAGCAGAGGTTACAGATTTGGAACGAGCTGCGACAAATGAAGGATAGCATCCGGGAGCCATTAGTAACGAAGTCATGGCACTGGTAGAAAGGAGAGGTTGCTCAGGGATATCGGAAGGAATGGTTGCACTGGCAGAATTTGCACAAGATATGGAAGTTCAGGATATACCGGCAGACAAGGAGTACACATACATGCGGGTTAACGCAGCAAGTAGGATTGATCGAGTGATGGTGGATTGCAGACTACTAAATATGTTCCAGAACTTGAGTGTCTACTGCAAGGAGATGCACTTATCGGATCATTTTCCGATAATTCTGAAGTCAGACGAGGTG
Source organism: Portulaca oleracea (assembly GCA_029582165.1). Classification (NCBI taxonomy): domain Eukaryota; kingdom Viridiplantae; phylum Streptophyta; class Magnoliopsida; order Caryophyllales; family Portulacaceae; genus Portulaca; species Portulaca oleracea. Next base: position 23,118,168 of record CM055880.1, read on the forward strand.
GGAGTGGGGACCGACATCTTTTAGGGTGTTGAATGTATGGCTAGAAGCACAGTCATTCAGAAAGATGTTTAATGAAGAGTGGAAAACAAGGACACACTTACCATTGCACAAAAGGTTCAAAGACATCAAGGAGCCGATAAAAAGGTGGAATAAGGAGGTTTATGGGAATATTGACCTAAAGGTTAGGATACTTGACGAGGAGCTGAAGAAACTTGACAAGAAGGCTATAGGGGGAACAATGGATCAATGTGACTGGGAAAGAAGAGATGCGATAAGAAGTCAGTTAACTGTGTGGGTGGCAAGACAAGAGAGGAAGTGGAAACAACTTTCAAGGTGTCAAATTATCAAGGAGGGAGATAAGAATACAAGATTTTTTTACACCATGGCAACAATCAGGAGAAGGAGGAAATTAATCAAGAACATTAACGTGGAGGGCATCATGTATACTAAAGCAGCAGAGATCAAGCGAGCAGTAAGGGAATATTTTAGACAACACTACCAGAAGAAAAGGGAGGGGATCAGGGCTGACATTTCAGGCTTGCAGCTGAATAGGCTAACTTTGGAGGAAGCAAGGCAACTAGAAGACCCAGTCATGAGGGAAGAGATCATACAGGCAGTCAAGAATTGTAATCTGGATAAAGCTTCGGGGTTCGATGGGTTTAACATGAAGGCTGTCCAGAAGCTTTGGCCAACTATAGGGGAGGATGTTATCAATTTTGTGATGAAATTCTTTGATGAATGTGTCTTTCCGGAGGTGATCAATACTACATGGGTAACGTTGCTGCCAAAGAAGCAGACAGTGGAGGACATTAAAGACCTTCGACCTATTAGTATGATTGGGTGTCTGTATAAGATCATATCGAAGATACTTAGCGCAAGATTGTGGGTCGTAATACCCGGTTTAGTGAGTGAAACACAAACTGCCTTTATCTCTAGAAGGCAAATCCTGGATGGGGCGTTGATTGCTAGTGCAGTGGTAAGCTGGTTGAGGAGGAGTAAGAAGGAAGGAGTCATACTGAAACTAGATTTTGAGAAAGCCTATGATTCTATTGAATGGGAGCCACTGGAAAATATCATGAGACAAATGGGCTTTGGTTCTAAGTGGCTGAGCTGGATGAGGACGTGCTTGAGGACTGCTTCGATCTCGGTGATTGTCAATGGAGTCCCTACTAAACCGTTCCGAATGCAAAGAGGATTAAGGCAGGGTGACCCACTGTCACCCTTCCTATTTTCTCTCGTAGGAGAGGTTCTGCATACTATGATGACTAAAGCCATTGAGAAGCAACACATTGAAGTAATACTTGTTGGGAGAAGGAAGGTCAGGGTATCACACTTACAATTTGCAGATGACACAATTATTTTTGCAAAAGCGGACAAGGATCAACTTGTGAAAACCAAGGCCATTTTGCAGATTTTTGAGAGGTTAACTGGGTTGAGAATCAACTATACAAAATCTAACCTCGTGGTTTTTGGCAGGAATGCTGAGTGGAGTCAAAAGATGGCCAAGATTTTGGAATGTAAGGTGCCAGAACTCCCCATTACATATCTGGGGTTCCCGCTCGGAGAGAATATGCGCAGAAAGGAGGCGTGGAAATTAGTCATCCAAAGAATCCAGGATAAATTGAAGACTTAGAAGGCTACATATTTTTCAAGGGCCGGGCGACTGGTGCTAATAAAGGCGGTGATCAACAGCCTACCTCAATATTACCTTTCGATCTTTAAAATGCCGAAATCTGTGGCAAAGGAAATTATAAGTATTCAGAGGAGGTTTTTCTGGGCTGGCAAAGAGGGAACAAGAATAGCGGCAGCAGTGAAGTGGGAAATAGTCCAACGGCCTAAGAAAAAGGGAGGATTAGGGGTTGGTGATTTGCTCCTCAAGAATGCGGCATTGTTGTTTAAATGGTGGTGGAGGTACGGCGCGGAGGAAGGCGTTTTGTGGAGAAAGGTAGTCAACTCAATTCATGAAGTTGATGAGGCTAAACTACCTAATCCATTCAAGCTGAGACAGACAGGAGTATGGAGGGATATTAAGCAAATTAGGAGAGAGGAGGGGCCAGTAATGCAGGGATTTATGCAGAATCTTCGAGTCAGAGTGGGAGATGGAAGCAAAATTCGGTTTTGGGATGATGCATGGTTAACACATAAGCCACTGAGAATAGAATATCCTGAGTTGTACAGGATATCGTCGCAGAAAAAGAATTTTGTGAAGGAGATGGGTTGGGAGGAGGGGAGATGTTGGAGGTGGGTGTTAACTTGGTCTAGGGAGCTAACTGAGGCAGAACTGGAAAAGGAGAGATGTCTAATGGATTGCTTGAAGGAGGTGAGACCGAAATATAATGAGGAGGATAAGGTGGAATGGAGGAATGGGGATTGCTTTAAGGTCAAGAATTTAGTAGCCACCGCAGAAGAGCTGGCAATGGGTGATGTATAGATTGACTCAATTGTGAGCAAGGCTTGGATTAAGCTTGCTCCACCAAGGGTTGAAATGCTAGTATGGATGGCATTATTGGGGAAGATGAACACAAGAGGTAGGCTATGTAGAATTGGGTACTTACCTCATGAGATGAATGTGTGCCCAATGTGCAAGGAGCCTGAAGAGGATGTGGACCACTTGTTTGTGCAATGTGCATTTGCTAACAGATCTGGGGAAGAATTATGATAGACCTTGGTGGCTCGTTGCAAGAGACTAAGGTGTTAGGTGACTGGTTTAAAAGGTGGTTGGAGGTGAGTTTCCCAAATAAAATGAGGAAGAAATTATGGATTGTATCAATGTTTGCAACATTGTGGTCAATCTGGAAGCATAGAAATGAGATAGTATTTGATAACAAGCAGGTAAATCTGGGATCTGTGGAAGAGTTAATTAGAAGAAGGGTTGTGTTGTGGGCCTCAACGTGGAAGGAGGAATTACCATGTTCAGGGGAAGATTTAATAAGGCACTTCCATGAGATTCCCTTTATGCTCCAGTAGACAACAATGGAGGAAGGAAAAGGGACAAAAGCAAGTGGAAGAGAGTATGGTATGCATGTCGAAAAGCTGCAGTAGCAGTAGAAACAATTGAGAAATAATAGAGTATATTATGGTAGTATTTGTAACCTAGTGGATGTAATTGGAAGTGGGCCTAATTTTGTTTGTGGGCCTGAATTTTGTTTGATGTTGTACCGCTTTTTTGGGCGGTTTGGTGCTCAATTGGGCACAGTTAAATAAAAGCGTGGGCAGCTGCCCTACTTTTCGAAAAGAAAAAATGAGATAATTTAAGGGATGGAAATAAAGATCCCTAAAACAATTACGCTAGGAAGTGATGACAATTTATATGCTAAATTGCTAAAAGATACCAAAAAAATATCAAATAAAGTTAAGGAAGACAACAATAAAAATTAGACCAACTTAAGTTAGAAAATAAAGAACATAATAAAGACCCACAATCTAGTGAATCAAATAAATTAAATGATCAAGGATCCTCTACAAGATACCTGTCTCTCCTAGGGTTTCCTACGTGAGAGTTTTTCTCCTAAGGTTTCCTAGGGTTTGTCAACAGCGACGTCCGAGTTTTGTCCGGCACCAATGGGGTTGACGGCAGTTTAGCCATCAATATGGCGGCGAGTGAGGGGACAGAGAAGGTGAAAGGGAAGAAGATGGTTATGTGGGACGATGGTACATCCGACGAAGAAGAGTCACAGATTTCTCTGTGTTTAATAGGGCGGCTGTGGACGAAGAGAAAGTTTAATGCATACGCAATGCTGAGCACAATGGAGAAGATTTGGAATCTAGGGCATGGTATGGAGGCCAAAGAGATTGGCGAGAACCTCTTTTGTTCCAATTCACACACTGGAGAGATAAGGAGAAGGTGTTTGCAGGAGAACCATGGACCTTTGATAAAGCGATCCTATGCCTGCAGGGTCTAGAAGGGGAGTTACAACCATCGACTGCGGCGAAGTCGCTGACCCATACACCCTTTTGGGTCAGGGTGTACGACCCACCGTTCAAGGGACGGAACGAAAAGAATATTAGGGCTTTGGCGGAGCACCTCGGAGTCTTGGTCACCATTGACGAACCAGAGAGTGATGTCTGGGAGAAATCGCTGCGATTCCGCGTTCTGATGGATCTTCGGGAACCGTTTCCGGACAAAATCCCCATCATGACGAAGGAAGGAAAGGAACTGGTGCTGAAGGTCAAGTACGAGCGACTGCCGACAATATGCTTCTTTTGTGGGAAGGTGGGACATAATGAGAATGACTCTATGGAAAAAGAGGAATCGGAGGGGGAAAAAATTCTGAGGTACGGTGATTGGATGAGGGCTTCACCATGGCTAGTAAAAAGGGGATTAAACACAATCAATGATAAAACTGAGGTGCAGTCAGCGAGGAAACTAATTTCCAACCGTACAAAAATGAAAGAAGTGAAGGTACACCAAGAGTGTGGAAGAGGTTGCTGAAAGCTTGGAAAAAATAAGGGTGGATGATAAAGGCAATTACCATGAGGGAAGCAAGGAGGATGAAAATCAAGGAGAGCTTGAGATTGTCCAGGAAGAGGGACGAAAAGAGGAAGGAGCTGAGGATGGTGGTGAGACTAAGACCATTATAGAGACTGGTGTTAGATTAGAGGGGTCAAGCAATACACACTCGGCTGGAAAATGGAAAAGGATTAGAAGGGTAGTAAGTGAGAAGGAAGGGGAGAAAATAAGTATGAAAGGAAGAAAAAGAGAGGGCACAGTGGAGTACTTGTTGCAACATGAAGGCATGAAAAAGGTAAAGGCAGGAGTAGAATGGATGGAAAGTGACAAGCAGACTCAAGTAGCGGAGGCTGAATCTCAGCCCCGCGAACAACAATGAAAACGCTGGTGTGGAACTATCGTGGGCTTGGGAACCCACGAGCGGTTCGAGGCGTCAAACGTCTCATAACAACAGAAGGTCCCGATATTGTTTTCCTGTACGAAACAAAACTGAAGGAATGGGAGATTTCATCTATAAGAAGCAGGCTAAATATGGATTGCGGAGTATATGTGAGCTGTGAAGGAGAAGCAAAGGCGAGGAGGGAGGGCTAGCTTTATTCTGGAATGTCACGGTAGACCTTGAATTAATTTCAAAGTCACAGCATCACATTGATACAAGTGTGTGGTAGGGGTGTACCAGGGAAGAGCTGGTGATTCACAGGCATCTATGGATACTCAAAGGATTCAGAAAAAGAAAAAACTTGCAGACTGCTAAAGGAGTTGAAGGGACGTGATCAGGAACCATGGCTTTGTGGGGGAGATTTCAACTATATCTTAACGCAACAGGAGAAGGAGGGAGGTGGAGCAAAGGCGGAAAGGGAGATTACTGAGTTCCGGCAGGCACTAGATGAATGTGGATTGAATGACTTGGGATGGGAGGGGCACCCTTTCACATGGAGTAATGGAAGAGAGGAGAGTGATAATGTTCAGGAGCGGCTCGACCGTTTTGTGGGAAATAAAGCTTGGCAATCTTTTCACATGTGGAATTATGTAACACATCTTCATAAACGGCGGTCGAATCATCTACCAATACTTCTCCATAGTCTTCCCCACCAACAAATAGCGTGGAAGTCCCAGAAGAAAAATCGCCCTTGCAGATTTGAGAAAACATGGGTGAAGGAGGAGAATTGTGAGGAAGTCTTCAAAAATGCATGGGAGGAAAGTTGGGCCATGCAAATTAGGACAAGACTCACACAGTGCTGTAAAAGAGCAAAAGACAAGCTGGGCCGAGACATCAAAAAAGTTAGGGAGCAGGTGAGGGAGCTAAAGGAACAAATTGAAGTGGCCCAAACAAAGAAGCCCACGAAGGAAAATTTGGAAGCTCTTAGGGGCTTGGTGATCCAGTTGGAAAAATTGGAGGAGACAGAAGAGGTGTATTGGGTGCAACGAAGCAGACAAAATTGGCTCCGGGACGGGGACAGAAATACTAGCTTTTTCCATGAGAAAGCGAATCAGAGACAAAGGAGGAACAAAATCATGCGCATCAAGGATGAAATGGGGGAGTGGAAGGAAAAGGAGAATGATGTGGAGGAGGTATTTGTTCGCTATTTTGAACACATCTTTTCAACCCAAGAGGTGTTGGACATAGACCCGGTAGTCAAGTTGGTCAAGCCGTTGGTTACAGAGGAGATGAACTCACAATTGCGGAGACCTTATACAGGAGAGGAAGTGGTAACGCTCTTCATCAATGCACCCCACTAAGGCCCTTGGGCCTGACGGTATGCCGGCTCTCTTCTTTCAAAACTTTTGGCATATAGTTGGTAAAGATGTCATTTCCTTTGTGCTTAAAGTGTTAAATGACGGGGAATCACCTGAGTCCATAAACCAAACTTTTATTGCTTTAATTCCTAAATGCAAGACCCCAACCACCACTAAGGAATACAGACCCATTAGCCTTTGCAACGTGGTTTACAAGCTGATAGCAAAAACTACAGCAAACAGATTGAAGCAAACTTTGCCCCATGTGATCCATGAGTCTCAAAGCGCTTTTGTTCCAGGAAGAATGATTACAGATAATGTGCTAGTAGCTTTTGAACATTTTCATTATCTGAGGAAAAGACCGAAACATGTCAAGAAAGGGCACATGGCTCTAAAACTGGATATAAGCAAAGCATATGACCGGGTTGAATGAGATTTTATTGAGCATATGATGCATGCTCTAGGTTTTGATGCGAGTTGCACTGAGCTAATTATGAGATGTGTGACAACGGTGCAGTATCAAGTACTCATAAATGGGAAACCCTCGGATGTGATTCCTCCTCAACGGGGACTCCGACAAGGGGATCCGCTTTCACCGTATCTATTTTTACTGTGCGCAGAAGGGCTCTCGGCTATTATACGAGACAGGGAAGAACGAAAAATCATCCATAGAGTTAAGATTGCCAGAACTGCCCCGAAAATAACGCACCTTTTCTTTACCGACGATATTCTTCTTTTCGTACGTGCAAATGAGGAAGAAGCGGCAGAGGTTCTTGAGATGCTGAGAATTTATGAGTTGGCGTCCAGACAAAAGATCAATATAGATAAATCGGAGGTGTCCTATGGCCGAAATGTAAGCGAACACTTGAAACAAACGCTCCAAGGGAGATTGGGTTTTAAGGCAGTAGAGACACACAAACGCTACCTTGGTCTTCCTACTTACATTGGGAGGTCAAAGAAAGAAGTTTTCCAAGCTATTCAAGATCGGGTCTGGAAGAAATTGAAAGGATGGAAGGAACAGCATCTCTCCAAGCCTGGAAAAGAAAATCCTCATCATGTCGGTGGCTCAGGCTATACCGACTTACACAATGCAGTGTTTTGAACTACCCGTGTCGATGTGTAGAAATATGGAGAAACATGTTAGGCGGTTCTGGTGGGGAGGGAATGATAAAGAGGGTGGAATCAGTTGGGTAGCATGGGATAAGATGTGTGAAGCAAAAGGAAGAGGTGGAATGGGTTTCCGTAATATGCATGGTTTCAACAAAGCCCTCTTGGCCAAACAATTTTGGAGATTAGCACAAAACACAAATTCCCTTGCGGCGCAGGTCTTGAAAGCCAAATATTTTGCAAAATCTGACATTTGGAATGCAAAGAAGGGGTACCAACCGAGTCATTCGTGGAGGAGCATTTTGGGAGCACGAGACATAGTGGAAAGGGGAGCAAGATGGTGCGTTGGTAATGGAAGAAAAGTGAAAATCTGGGGAGACAAATGGCTACCCATCACACAGGAAGGAAAAATAAAAACACCACCAGTCTTCTTAGAACCAAATTCATATGTCGAAGAACTCATTGACCATGATTTGGGAGAATGGAAGGAGGACCTTTTAAGTCTTTGCTTCCTGGACCAAGTGAAACGGGAGATCAAGTCCATTCCACTAAGTAGGAATCAAACTGAAGATCGAATAGTCTGGAAGCTGACGCACACAGGTGACTGTTAGGTTTTAGGTTATCTATTTCCTAAACAGATACAGATTAATTGGCGGAATATTATAACAGTTATAAACAATTAATCAACACAATTGCAGAGGCTTTAGTAATTATACCTGATCGCTAATTCCTGCTGAAGAAGAGGTTGACTTTCCATATTCCAACGCTGAAACCCTCTACTGAAAAGTCCACGCAGCACTCCGGGAACCCGATTGCTAGATCGACCCGATCGAGACGAATCTCAATCTAAGATGTATGTGAGATTGTTTCGGGAAACAGAGAATGTTTCCTGAAACTAGAATCAGAATCTGAAAGAGAGAGGAACTCAGGAAATCACCCTGGTATCTCTCTAAGAGTCTTAGGCAGTTAGTGTTGAATAATCTCTCCCAGAGACCCCTTTATATAGTGTTTAGAAAACCTAGGGAAAGGGTTCAAAAGCCCTAAAGGGCCGATTAAAGACAACGGCGCGTTTCTGGGCCCAACACGGTCCGTGTTGGACTCCAGAGAGTCCAATTATTCGGCCCATGGACACCACGAATCGTGGTGTCTCAACACGGACCGTGTTGGGTCAACACGGTCCGTGTTGAGCCCAATTCGGTCCATGTTGGGCTGATTTCTCACAGAAATCAGTTTCCAACTTTTCTAAACTTGATACAATATCATTTAGGTTACATACATTGTTCCAGGGCACTGACTTGTGTGACCCAGTAGGACCAAATAATATAGTTGTAATTAAACATATTCAATTACTAATTATAGAGGTCTCTAGCAAGATATATAATTACTATATTACTTTGGTTTAATCTCCATGCATATCGAACATTGTCGGGACATTCCCAACAATCTCCCACTTGTCCCACAAGTGTTCGATTCCTTGAATTCCCTTGTCACTTACTGTCTCATGTTCGGATAAGGTAAGCTGATGTCATCCTTATGTAAGGTCCGAAACGTTCCTCGATCTCCGAGTTTAGACTTTGAAAAACAGACGATCAACTATTGATTCAACTGAGCTCGGCCAAGCATTTTCAGTCCAATCTCACCGAGTGGCCAACGAGACAACTGTCCCTAATAGGGAGGACAATGCCATCTTGTTCAGACACACATTCTCACATGATCCAACTGTAACCCAGACACCGCCTTTATAGCCTACTGTTACGAAAGACGTTTGACGCGCTCCAAAGTCACAACAGACCATGTAGTCTATGTATTGAACTCAGGATTTAGGAATTTTGAGTAGTGAGAGCTCCTATGACAATTCCCAACTTAAAGAGCTCCCACCCGGGTCGATTCGGTAGTTGTTCTCAACACTCCATGTGATTGATTTATGATGTCATCACATCACTATGATCACGAAACTTGATCATCACCTCAATCCTACATGCTAATTGTGTTGATATTATCACTGTTCCTACGTGATAATACAATTAGGAACCAGGCCGACTATCGACCAAGACTAGCGTTATCAAGTTCACTAATGGGGTTTCAGAAATCGGACCTCATCCAATTTCCCATTTTGAATGCGCTAACCTTTTTGGACATTTACATAATTCTAAACCACAATTGATGTAAATTTTGGAATCTTATTCTCAATGATGAATCAACAAGGTCATAATTCATGAAAAATTCATGCAAATTTGACTTGTTAATATTTCGGAATGTGTTTAATACATATTGCCCATGCATGACTATCATGCTATAACTACAACAGGGGTTTAGTACATAATACTTGCAATGAACCTCGTACATATACCATCTCACTAATGACCTTTTATATAGGAAGATATTTCCAGAACATATGTTTGGATTCATAGTGAGCTTCAGTTCCTTTGCTTGAGTGATGGCTCCTATCAATAAGGCTTCATTTCTCTCGCAAGGCTAGAAACATCACCCAGTTCTAAAAACGAACTTCACAATCCTAACAGTTTCTGCCACAACTTCTAAAGTCGTGTCATACTTGTCTTATTTGTAGAATTAACTGCATGTCATGTTAGGAACTTCTTCCAGTTCACCTCAATACCACTTAATACAGATCGTATAATTTTCTCTAACCTTTCAGATAATCATATTTCTTTGCATGAGTGTAGCATCAATGCAACTCTTCACACTTAGCTTTTATCAACCACTTTAGACTTAGGACACATCCTTAGTTTTGCTTATACATATACAATGTATATGTTATGTTGGACTTTGAACATCTCATGGCATACATTAATCTCACGCCTAAAGCATGAGTTATATGTCTCATCCTTCTTAGAACTTCTGATTGTTTTTGAGACAATCAAATTCCGTAAGGACATGCCATGATTTTGGAAATTAATCCATTCTCGAAGTGAGTTGAACTATTCAACACCTAGTTAACTTTGATTCAAACAATCAAAATCTTTAATCTATCATTATAAATCTTGTCTCCAAGAAAATTCTTAGCCCCACCAATCCTTCACTTTGAAAATTATTTCCAAGTCAACCTCAGTAGAAGCAACATTGGAATATTCTTCTTAGTAGGCAGTATGTCAATCACATACGATATCAGAAAACGCATTGCTCCCACTGAACTTCTTGTAAACACAATATTATCTTTGGCACTTCCCAGTATGTCAAACCTTTTTGATATCCTGGTCAAGAAGGTCAATGATTCCAATTCCTAGAAGCTTCCTTAAGACCATAGATGGTCTCTTGAAGTTTACAAGTATTCCAACAAAAGACCACTCAGTTGTGTCAAGTACACACCTTTCTTCAAAATCTAATTTTGAAGTCAGTCTTGATGTCTATCTTAATGAATTCATGTTTTGCCTTAAAACCCTCATATGCCTGATGGCTCACACCTTCAGACAAATCAACCAAGTTCTAAACTTGGTTGAATACATGGAATCCATTTTAGACTTGGTTGCATGGAATCTTGATTGACTTAAAGCTTCTTTGATGTAGGTAGAGTCATTACTTTCTAAAAGTAACATCTCACGTTCATCCATAGAAGATCGATATCTTTGTGGCTAACGGAGTTGTTTACCTGACCTTGCTTGGAGTAATGTTCATGACACCCTCTCCTCAACGTTTTGAGAAACTTCAACTGCCTCAACCTTGTTCTTAATTTTCCGACAAATAGGAAAATTTGAACTAGGATCAAGTAGCGAAGTTTCATGTGATGATTATAGTGTTTTGTGTCTCTCGAACTTCGGTAAGTTCAAAATCTCTCCCACTCTTTCTTTTAGAGAATCACATATTCTCTAAGAAGAAAGTATTTTGAGACACAAACACTTTCCTCTATAACAGTTTGTAGAAGTGATACTCCTTTCTTTCAGAAGACGGTTCAAGAACCTCTCTTCTCCATATCATATATGGTGTCTTCTCTAATGCTTTAGATAATCTTTATTCAGTAATTAGAGCTATGGTTAATTGCGTGTATCCCCAAAAGGTAATCGGCAATGTTGACTCAACCATCATTGATCACACCATATCTAATAAGGTGTGATTCCTGCTCTTAGATATGTCATTGAGATGTCGTATTCTTAGAGGAGAGAGTCATGAAACAATTCCATATTCTCTGGAATGGTCAATGAAATCTTTTGTTCAAATACTCACCTCCTCAACCTAGTTGAAGGGTTTTGATTTTCTTGCCAAGTTGGTTTTGTACTTCACTTTGAAACTCTTTGAACATTTTCAAAGGATTTGGACTTGTGGTGTATTAAGTAGATATACCCATATCTACTAAAAAATCATCACTGAACGTGATGAATTAGTACAGTAAACCTTCTTCTAGCACTAGTGCTCATAGGCCCACATACATCAATATGTTTGCATCCTAATAAGTCATCAGCTTATTCACCAATTCTAATAAGAGGTGATTTTAGTCATTTTACTCATCAGGCATGCTTTAGAAAACATTGAACTTTTCAAAGTTTAGGTTTTTCAAAATTCTGCACTATGCAGTTTCTGAATGCATTTCTGATTAATATGACTTAAGCTTATAGTGCTAGATTTATGTTTCATTTGAGTCATTTGTTCAAAACTCTTGTCTCAACCATTAGCATCCTTTCGATCGTATCTAGGTGCTCTCATTGTTTCGCCAAGACTAATTCATTTTGGAATCTTCAAACTATTTTAACATTCCAGCTTCAGATGAATCTCATAGACATGAATCACCATGTGTTATTTTATTCATCTTTGAAGATTTGAAGTAATTCATCCCTTGTACTTGTGCTCAATTGGACTATATACATCCATATGCATGAGTGTTTGTAGGCACGTTCACCCTAAAAGGTACAGTCATGCTTTGCAGACATCACATGTTTCAAAGTCTTATCATTCAAAAGTCTATCACTGTGACGCTTCCGAATGCGCTCTAATTTGCATGACTTAATAAATAGTTACAAGGTTTAAGTTTGAACATGACTTATTCCTTTTAAACCTCTTGGTTTCGATGTGTTGGGTGTGTTTGTCCGAGATCCTCTTTCTCTCTTTCTAATTGAGAGTAAGAAATGAGAACATAGTATCACCTATAAATTTCTCTCATAAGTCTTGAGGAAATGGATAAACAACCAACTCTTCATAAGGAACTACAACTAATTGCATGTTCCTATTTGTAGGTTGACTCTCATCCTTCAAAGCACATCTACTTTGCTGTAGATATGCACATTTGCATAAATGCGAGTTTCACAACCGGTATCTTATAGTCAAAGTGGGTTTAATAAGGGTAGTGTGTATCATATACGCATTTGCCTAGAATTGAAATCATATCTCAAGTCTTTCTTATAGTTATTCACGCTCCCAGTGTCATACATATATGATCTGGTTGTTAACCGGTTGTTGTCATTGGTTGGGTATGTACAACTGTTTGTCTTTACCTTTCCTTTGACTTCTTGTCTTTGATAGATTTCTTAAATCTTATTCTCCCTTTCACTAAAAGACTATCTTTGGTTGCCAATCTTTTGGCTAAATGGGATCTGAGGTTTCTCATGTTTTTAAAATAGTCAAATTATTTCAGAACATGAGCGCCAACAATTGGCTTGATTGACCTCTTAAGATTGATGCCTAGCTCAATGTTATATCAAAGACATATTTCTTTTAATTCGCCCAAGACAGTCTTGTGATAGCGATGCCAATTTAAGGAATTGGTGTAATTGTTTTTCTCTTTCTCAAGGAGAAAACAATATTTTATTAGTAGTGTATGTTTAAGTGAAAAGACATAAATAATTCTACGAGACAAGTTGGTTCATTTTAGTTATTATTCATCAAAAGAAATTAAACTAATTTTAATTTCAAATCAAAACACTTTATTAACTCTCACTTAGTGTTTTAATTTAACCAAGACCCACAAGACCCATGGGCTCAAGTGGACTTTGGCCCAACAAAACTCGATCCCATGTTATCTTTGGTGGATCATCTTATGATCGATCATTCAAAATGACTCTTGGCAAGAAATTTGTATCGAATACAATATTTCTCTTCCTCTGCTCTTGGCCCAAAACTATTTTGATAGCCAATTTGAATTGATCTAGCTCCCACCCTACTTATTAATGATGGACAAATAATTCGCTTTGGCTTTCTTTATTTATCCATCTAAGTGGTGTTTCGATAGGTTGAGCAATAATTCATTTTGAGAGTAGGTTTTATTATTCTAAGCATGCAATTCTAGGTGAACTCTTTCGAAAAGCATAAAAGGAATAATAAAACATGCAATAACGAATTTAAAGCATAAATAAAACCCCTAGTATGGCCACCTAGACTTAATCAACTAATTTAACTAAGCCTTGACAGTCTTCAAGAAAAATCTTCTTGGGTCTCGCAACTTCATTGGATGGGCTCCCACTCGAATCACCACCTCTATTGCTGTTGGGCTCCCACTCAATTTGATGTCTCCAATTACAACCAATTTACAATTTGGACTTCATAATTGAGTCATTTCATGAATTAAAAATAAACTTAACTGAAACTTAAATTTAAAATTTAATTCAAAGACGGTACGCAGACCGTATTTTACCTAACCCGGTATGCAGACCGGTAAAACTGACTATCTATGGCCATACTAGAAGCAAACATGTAATATTGCAATAATTATATCAAATATAACACATGTTTTAAATAACAAATTATAAAGGCATATATAATTGCAACACAACATATATAAGGAAACAAAACTAAATAAGGTTTCCTAAAAAGGTTTGCATGATTAAAAAAGTAAACAAAATCCAAATTTTATCTTAGTTACCTAAACAGATTTAGGATTTTATATCTATATATGCAAAATACTTGACTTTCCTAAAATCAAGGAGTCTAAAAGATACTATATCTTTCAAAATTATTGTAAGTTTCCTAAACTTTACAAAATAATAGATTTTATGCCTATTATCTGATTTAGTAGTAATAGGATTTAATAATTAATTTCTAAAATTAATTACAAACCCTAAAACACACGAATTCACAAAAAACTGTTGGCAACACGTCCGTGTTGGATCAACACGGTCCGTGTTGCTTCCCAGTTTCGGTTAATTTCGTGAATGAAAAACTTAAATAAAACTATCATAACTTATCGAATTTAAAGATTTCATATCGCAGTGTTATCTAATAACCCAATATGAAATATTTTCCATAATTTTAACAATTTCTAAAAGATTGTTAAAATTTAGGGAATTAAACCTTTTAATTCTCCGTTTAAGAGAAAAATAAATAATAATAGTCCGATAAGTTTAAAATCAAATTTTATAATTTTCCCATACAGTAGGTTCATCCAATATGCTACTGTAAAAATTTCAGATTATTATCAAATTTCGAAAATTAGAATAAAATTCAGAAAAGTAAACAATTATACTTTTCTGTTAATCTGAAAATTAAAGGAAAATTAATAAACGATTTCAAAAATTCACGAACATTTTATCCATAACAGAATGGTTACCCAGTAACCTACTGTAAAATTTTCAGAAAATTTGCAAATTTCTATAAATATAAAAAATTTAGAGAAGCAACGAATTTATTTCTCTGAGATCTGAAAATCTAAATTAAACAAATATAATTTGATCGGATAAATTAATGGAAAACTTTTTCCCTAAAATTATTCTTACCCAGTAACCTACTGTAAAATATTCAGAAGTTTTACAAATTTCTACAAATTTATAAAATTCAGAGAATTAAACAAATTTTAATTCACTTCAGATCTGAAAACTTAATTAAACATCCATTTTAATTGCGAAAAATCTACAAAAATTATGGAAAGTCCAGAACATTTCCAGACACCTCCAATAAAAATTTCAGAAATTTTCGAGTTCGTTTGATATTTTATTTTGACTTTTCATATTTACCGTAAATAAACTAAATCAGAAAATTAATTCTACAAAACCCTATTTTGCGAATTTAGACCTATTTCATGTATTCCCTACTGTTTAACAATATTAAACATGATTGTTTCTAAAACATTCAAAATTAAATCGAGTTCATGCTATATTTAACAATTCAACAAACATAAAATCGATTAATTAAAGGCAATAAGAAACAAATAATAACAAAGCATGAAATTTTACAATAAAATCTCAGATTTATTATCATGAACATCAAAGATTAAAACTTTCATAAAGATTCAAAATTTTAGGCATAAATCTATTCTAGCATATTCATAACATAATTCAACTATTGACAAAATTAATTATGAATACAAGTACAATACTTTAGCATGCAATTGGTGGCTCGATATCATCAAGTAGGTTTTAGGTTATCTATTTCCAAACAGATCTGATTAATTGGCGGAATATTATAACGATTATAATTAATTAATCAACACAATTGCAGACTTTAGTAATTATACCGATCGCTAATTCCTCACAAGAAGAGGTTGACCTTCCATATTCCAACGTGAAACCTCATCGAAAAGTCCACGCAAAGACTCGGAACCCGATTGCTAGATCGACCCGATCGAGACGAATCTCAATCTAAGATGTATGTGAGATTGTTTCGGAAACAGAGAATGTTTCTCAAACTAGATCGCAGAATCAAAGAGAGAGGAACTCAGGAAATCACCCTGGTATCTCTCTAAGAGTCTTAGGCAGTTGGTGTTGAATAATCTCTCCCAGAGACCCCTTTATATAGTGTTTAGAAAACCTAGGGAAAGGGTTCAAAAACCCTAAAGGGCCGATTAAAGACAACGGCGCGTTTCTGGGCCCAACACGGTCCGTGTTGGACTCCAGAGAGTCCAATTATTCGGCCCATGGACACCATGGACCGTGGTGTCTCAACACGGACCGTGTTGGGTCAACACGGTCCGTGTTGGGTCAACACGGTCCGTGTTGAGCCCAATTCGGTCCGTGTTGGGCTGATTTCTCATAGAAATCAGTTTCCAACTTTTCTAAACTTGATACAATATCATTTAGGTTACATACATTGTTCCAGGGCACTGACTTGTGTGACCCAGTAGGACCAGATAATATAGTTGTAATTAAACATATTCAATTACTAATTATAGAGGTCTCTAGCAAGACATATAATTACTATATTACTTTGGTTTAATCTCCATATATATCGAACATTGTCAGGACATTCCCAACAATGACTTCACAGTAAAGTCGGCATATGGTATAGCTATGGAAGTGGAAAATGAAAGGGGGGGAAACGGAGGATCGAGTTCCCGACACAATGAAGGAATTGGCAAAATAATCTGGCATATGGAGGCGCTACCAAGAGTAAAACACTGTCTCTGGAGAGCGTGGAGGGATGTTTTGCCAACTAAAGCAAACCTGGTGAAGAAAGGAATCGATTTAGATCCGGTCTGCACGATTTGCGGTGAAGGAATAGAAACATACAATCACATTTTTCTGGACTGTATAGCAGCCAAATTGGCCTGGAAATGCAGTACTTTTCGTTTTGAAACGGAAAAACGAGATTGTGTGGACTTTGGAAGATGGGCGGAGGAGAAGCTGAAGGGAATGGAGACGGAGCACCGGGGCTTTTTGGCACCATGATTTGGGTAATCCGGTAGGCTCGAAATAGGAGAATTTTCGACAAAGTTGACACAAACCCAGTACTGATGGCTGCTAGAGCTGTAGATGTCCATCATCAGTATCTGCTAGCTCAGGAAAGAAGGAAAGCGATAGCTGAAGTGGAAATGGGAGAGTGTAAGTGGAGGCCACCTTCAACGGGGTGGTGGAATGTGAACACAGATGCAACAATTGATCGACATAACCATGGAGGATGGGGAGCGATAATCCGAAACCACCAAGGAGTTGTGCACAGTGCAATCACTAAGTACAGGGAGCTTGGGTGGTCGATTGAAGCCATGGAAGCAGGTGCAGTTCGAGAAGGGATGCAACTGGCGCAGGAGATGGGCTTGAGAAAGATTGAGGTAGAAATGGATTGCAAACTTGCGAAAGCAAGCCTGTCAGGAAGGTTGACAGTAGAACCAGCGACGGCATTGATTGTCAAGGACTGTCTACACTTAGTAGAGAATTTTGATTCAGTAAGGTTTTTATATACTAGTAGAAACTGTAATAAGGTAGCTCACGCTATTAGTAGATTTGTTGTTGCTAATAGGTGCTAAAAAACGTGGCTTGGTGTTTGCCCGTCGGAAGTTACTGAATTGAAGCATTATTATAGGGATTTGGAGATATACAAATTTCTAAAAGACTAAAACAAGTAAATATATTTATTATTGTCTTTTCAGTTGTTCGGGTGTACTTGGGGTAATAGATATAATTGTCATGTCTGCAACTGTTTATTTTAATCATGGAAGTCTTAAATTTAGCCAACATATTCAATTCGCTGTGTACGATATTTATTATTAGAATATATTTATTATTTTTTATATTTTTTTTTTGCAAACAAGACCACAACAACAAAGAGTAAAAACAACAACAGAAAACTGAACAAAACAAAGAAAAAGACTATCCTAAAAACTTAAGTAATAAACCCTAAGCTACGAATAGCCTGCCTTGCTAATTTATGCGCTGGATGAACCAACTGTCTTGGAACCTTCTGGATTCTGCCAGCCTCGAAATTTCTCGTTGCAATCTTGCAACTCAAAGCAAGAGCCCAACAGTCCACTGAAGCCCTATTAACATTTAACAGACATTCCACAACAACAATGGAATCAGTCCAAATAGACACAGTCCTTAAACCCCGCTGCACTGCTTCCTCCAGAGCAGTTAGTATGGCCAGCATCTCACAAAAAGCAACATATTCAACTTTGCCCACCCGGACACCATGGCTCAACTGTCTCCCCTGGTATATGTACACCCAGGCAGCCGCCACATCCTTGGTCCCTTTTCGACTAGCCCCATCCACCAGAAACACTCCGACCCCCTCCATCTCACCTTCCACCCCCAAGTATATTCCACCGTTTTCGCCTTTGGTGCCCTCTTTTCAGCACCATCCCCAGTACCCCTCCCCTCCCTCCACCGACCCACCTCCTCCTGCACCTGTATTATCATGCGTTCCAAGAGATATTGAGAAACCCCCTCTTTCCAATACACACATATATTCATGTTTTTATTTATTGTTATTATTTAATTAATAAATTCTACCTACCATATAATTTTATGAATACTATTTATAATTTTTTTATTTTTGATTCTTAAAATTTTATCTCTTTATTCTTCATCTGTTAGATATGTTATTTATGATTCACTTTTTAACATCCCGAAATTATGAGCTTATGCTAGTAAAAATAGTAGCACTAATGATAATGACAAATAACACAATTGTATAAATAATAATTAATAGGCTTTAACACAATCACAGTAAATAATAATAATAAATCACTACTAATGTAGTAGTGGTAACATCAGTAATGTTGGTAGCAGTGCCAGTATAGATAATAATAATGATAATAATAGTAGTAGCCGCGATCATAGTATCACATCTTCCTGGTAATGTTTTTCTGATGTTAATTTTCATGTTGTTGATTTTTATCCTCCTCTTTATGTACGCAGTCTGTATATTTTTTTCTAACAATCTGCTACTCTTAAATGTTTCTACTACTAGTTCAAAGGCATAGGAGAAATCTAATAGTGCCTTGTAAAAATAGTCAAGCTTGACTCCTCCTTTGGTGATGATGATGAGACTTTTGTCTTTAGTGTACTCCCTCCGATTTTTATTAATTATCACTCAAGGTGAATGGGGGATTACCAATGAGAATAGCAAGTGGAGTGTATTTTATTGTTTCATCAAACAAAACTTCACTAGCATTAAATGCACTACACTCTCTCTCTCTCTCTCTCTCTCTCTCTTCATTATCTTTCTTTCACTCCCTCACATTTGCTTTCTTTCTTTGTATATGCAACTCTCTTTCTCTTTTCAACCTTTATCTTCTTTTTGTCTCTGAAACGCAACTTTTATTCCGTCAAAGTCTTTCAATCAAACACCATGCGAGAAAACATTGAGTTAAGTGACAATTAATAATCAAGCAAAAATTTCAATTTTCCGCCAAATGTTGATGGTGAAAAATGCAAGTGAAATTTTGATTGTGTTTTTGAATTAGCTTGATTTCCCACCAAGTTTCATCTATAAAAGAAGATGATACTCCAACAATTTTACCATGAGAAGCTAAACCACATACAAAAAAAAAATCAGAGAATAAAAGATGAGTGGTGTTAACGAAATTCCAGACTTGAACTTGGAAATACCTCAAGAAGATGACTTGAATGATTTGGGGAGTGCTTGGTAGGAACCCCAGAGAAAATTTCCCGAAAAAATGGTGGTCCCATCGTGAAAACTTTCCCGAAGTCAACTCGCATCCAAACATGGGGAAAATAAGTCAACTCGGGAAAATTGACCATTTCCCCGGGGTTATTGACCAACCAAACGCACCCTTAGAGGAACTTCAAGGGAGGGTTGAAATTCCAGACCTTAACTTGACTCCGACTTCTTCAACATTGGAGCTTGATCTCGGTGCTACTAGCAATGGTAATTCAGATGAACATGGAGGTTCAAATGCAGGTTCTTATAATCTTAACTGAATCTCTCTTTACAATATTTGAATGCTCTGTTGTTACTTTTATAATGTTGTAGGTTTATAATTCATTTTCTTTGTTTTGAGTTATTGGTTAGAGTAAATATTGGTACTTAAGAGCTTAAACATTTAATAAATTTGCTATGTTTGTTAGTTATCATTTTTGAGAGCTTAAGCATACTAAAATTTAATTAGTTTATCATCATGCTTTCTTTGTAATAGCTTCATAAATCAATTGCTTTACATGATAGTTATCGTTCTTTTAATGATTGGTGATGGAGGAGTGTATAATATTGATTTATTTGTATGAACAGTACCCTTAAATTAAACCACACTTAAGTTCCCGGTTGACCTATAATGCCTTTTATTCTATCATGAGAGTCATATTTTTGCATTTATTTGTTGGTTGAATGCTATTGTTCTATTGTTGTGGGGATGTTTGACACCTAGAAATTATTTGGTGGACATTAGGGGAGGAAATAAGGGAATTATTAGTTTTAAATTTGTGTTTATTGCTAAGTAAAAATCGTTATCTTGCTATTTAATTAAAACTAGGAATTGATAACTAGACTTGAAATCATATTTTATATTCAACCTTAATCAACGAATATTCGTATATGTGAAATGGTAATTAATTAAAAGAAGATGTTTATGTATGAGTAGTAATTTGTGATTTTTTCGATTTCGCTAGATGAGTACATAAGTAATGAGAATGCAAGTGAGGGACCTTCAAGGCAAACAAGGAAATTGAAAGTCTTAAGCAATGATGAACGTAGAACAATATATGAAAGTCTACTTGCAAATAGTTCGGATGAAAAATTGGCAAAATGGGTGACAAAATCTGTTGCAACCCAGTTTTCAACTTATGTTCGAACTGTACAACGAATTTGGCAAAGTTTGAAAGAGGGTGAAGTTTCTCACAGAAAGACAAAAAATTGTGGGCGTAAAAGAGTTCAAATTAATTTGAATGAGATGCGTGTGATCCCTTACCATAAACGGACTACTCTCCATTCTTTAGCTTGGGCCCTAAGGATTAACAAGTCTTCTTTGTCTAAAATGTTGAAGTCCAGAGCAATACGGAGACATTCAAATGCTTTAAAGGCTTATCTTACCGAGGAAAATAAAAAATCTCGTTTACGGTTTTGTTTGTCAATGATTGATGTGGGTAGCATGCCGCATGATCCAACATTTTTAGGGATGTATAATGTTGTTCATATTGATGAGAAGTGGTTTGAAATGACAAAAAGAACTCGAAACTACTACCTACTTCCAGATGAAGATGATTCGCACCGTACATGCAAGAATAAAAATTTCATCGGGAAGGTTATGTTCCTAGCTTTTGTAGCTTCACCAAGGTTTGATGCTCATGGTAATGAAACTTTGTCTGGAAAAATTGGTCTATTTCCATTTGTGACCACAGTGCCAGCAAAAAGAAGCAGTGTTAACAGAGTTGCAGGGACACTAAAGACAAAATCGATGACTTCAGTGAATAGGAAAACCATAAGATCATTTTTGATCGAGAAAGTCATAACCGCAATCAAAGAAAAATGGCCAAGGGAGGATGCACAATATCCTATATTTATTCAACAAGATAATGCTAGAACACCCATCAATAATGATGATTTGGAATTTCGTCGAGCTGCAGCTGCAAATGGATTTGATATTCGGTTATTTAATCAGCCCCCTCATTCTCCTAATTTGAATGTCTTGGACCTTGGATTTTTCAATGGTATCCATGCCATACAATACCAGACGTCCCCCAAAAATGTCGTTGAGCTTCTCAGTGCTGTCGATATGGCCTTTAGTCTTTTCTCCTCAATGAAATCAAATAATATGTTTATAACATTGCAACTATGTATAAGAGAAATAATGCGCACAAAGGGTTCCAACAAGTACAAGATTTCCCATATGAGAAAGATGGCATTAGAGCGGGTTGGGGAGCTACCTACTGAATTGAAATGCGATCTTCAATTAATTGAAGAAGTGCGTGCCTATCTTAGTTAGATTACGTTATTTTATCCTATCACATTATTGGTAAGCTACCTAAGGTTTGTTGCTCACTGTTGATTTATGCCTTTGTTTGTATTCTTCTTTTCCTATTAAACATGACTGCACCTTACTACATTTGTTAACACTTGTTCGTAACAGACTTTGTTGAGGACTCCATTTAGTTGGGAGATTTCTTGGTGGTTGATGTAACGCCCTGGAAATTCGATTTTTAAAAACTAACGGTCAAACCTAACGTTGACCAACAAAAAACAGCGGAAAAGTCAAAGAAAAGACGGGCGTCACTGTCGTACCTCTGAAGAAGTACAAGGCAAGAATAGATATCAACTAAGCAAACCAAACTTCCAATTAAAACTTAACAACATTCTGATTTCAAAGCACAACATAAACTACTGAAAGATTTCAAGTTTGAACAACACAACTAAACTCTTTATTCAAACAATAAACTATAACAAACGTCCTCACTTGCTAATTCCCATTCCCAGCATAGAATTCTTCACCTGAAAATAAAACATTTAAAATATGAGGATGACTCAATAATGTCTACCCCTAACCGTTAAAAAGCGTTAAAATCCATTTCAATTCATTTTTGGGGGAGAAGTGAATAAGTCAAAACCTTTCAAAACCACTTTTCTTTCCCAACCAAACCATCTTTCAAATTTATTGAGCGGACGGACCTTGCTTATTTGGCCCTCGAAGTCCAATGACCTAGTTATACTCAAAATCTCAATCTCAATATCAATCTCAATCAATCACAATCTCAACATACGGATGGCCATCCATTTCACACGTGCATATAACTAACCCCGGGGAAGTAGCACTAATCAAGCATCCCTGATCTCTTGACAACCCCCCTATAGGATGCCGAGAACCCGGTCTTCGGGGGTGTTGCCCAAACCCGTATTTACATCATGTTTGAATTATTAAACAGGTTTAATATCATATCATTCCAAACTCAAACTGTCCAATCCAATCCCAATTTCAAAAAATCATTCCCAAACACACACTAAAGACTGTGCACATTTAATTACTCAAAGAACATATTTCAACATCAAAACAAAAGTCAAATTTTCGACCATAAAATCCTTTCGGGATGCAAATCGCAAAGCAACTTAAAATGATTCAAACAATTAAAGTGCATCCCAGCGGGATTTAGGACATAGACATTGCCTGTCAATTCTTCTCCTTACTTTAGAACACACTTGAGCTCACTAGGTCGAACGGTTTAGAACGCGCCTAAAAATAACGAAATTTCTAAAATTAAAATGTGTCTTACGGAGTTAACGCAATCTATTTTCCACCTAACCCACCCCTAGGAACACTATAAGGTTCCCATCATTCATAAATTAACATTTTAAACATATCTCACATCATCTAATTATTACATATCACAAACACTTCCATATTACAATCAATTGAATAATTTGCACATAACAACACATTTATTCAAAAGAATAAACTGGACAGATTGCAACGTTCGGATAAAACGAACCATATCTTGACTATGGGTATGGTTTTGGACTTTCTGGAAACCTCGGGATGTCTACTAAAACTCTTATATGACCACGAGACCTAAAACAAACCTTACAGTCTTCAAAAATAGCCAACTAAATAACTTGTCCAATTCTGACCTAGGCGCACTATTTGGGTCGTAACTCTGAATATACACCTCGAAATTCCGATCCGCAAAATTTCTATGAAAGCTAACATCCTAAGGTATTTCCAAACCAAATGGTATGGCTAAGTATTAACTACAAAATAAATGGTGACCGATATCGTACGACTCATAAAATTTGTCCAAACTTACCGGGGTTTTTATTTCGGGGTTTTCGATTCTAGTTCCAACCACACTATCCCGGGACTCCAAATTGGGATTCTAAATAGCCTATTAGGGTCCACTACTTCCCCTTTCACCCCCCATAGCATAAAAAAAGGTCCACTTACACATATACTAACATAAATCCACATAAAGACATTGAATTTTCAACTCACATAAACACAAATAATAATGTGTTCATCTCATATATTAAAACTAATGCGATAATTATAATTGAGATCATGCATGACTGAACATCACAAAAAAAAAGCTTGCAAATCGATTCAATTTAGTCTTATCTGACTCATTCTTAATTGATTTCTAATAATCACATACAATAATAATATATATTACAACTATAAACCAAGATTCCTAATTTACACTTCTTATACTTAAAACATCAACACAGTCTGATTAAACCATTTATTACAGGCATGCATAACTCAATTAGACACAGACTATACGAAATGAATCCTAGTTCTAAACAAAATAATAATCATAATCCTACATATAATAAAGATACTAATTATACGTGCCTAAACATATTACTAATATTATGAAACGCAATTACTCAATTTATACCAATAAACACGTAGTAAAGCACAATTACCCATATTATAAGAATAATAATAACAATCAAATCAGAAGAATCATATTAATAGAACAGTGAAAGAAACCAAACAATAAAAGGGTTTTAGGGTTTACGTAGAGAGGTTTAGGTAGAACTGGTGGCGTTCAGGCGGGGTTCTGGCGATGTAGGCAGTGGCAGAGTGCGTTGGAGTGGTGGAGGGGAGTAGGTCGACAACTGCGGTGGTGGTCGGAGTTGAACTCAGCAACCATGACAAGCAGCGGCAGCAACAGGCGATGCACTTCCTCGCGTCTGAGCGGCGGTTCCCGGCGGTCACGGGTCGAGCGGAGGTCCTCTGGTGGTCGGGAGTGGGGCGGCGACGTCAACGACATCGACGACGGCAGCCTGGGTGGAGGTTGGTGGTGGTGCACAGAGAGAGGCACGAGAGGGAGAGAATAGAGAGAGGGAAAGAGCGTGCGATGATTGTAGGGTGGTCGGGGCGGTTGCTCGGGGCGGTTTCCAGCGAGGCGGAGGTGGCGGCAATTATAGGCGGTGGTCGGTGGTGGCTGGGCGGTTACTCAGAGAGAGAGAGAGAAACGAGAGCGGGAGAGGGCACGTTGGGTTTAGGGTTTGTAAGTTTAGGTTAATTAAGAGTAGTTTATGAAATTAAACTACTTAATTTACTTAATTAGACAAATAAAACTTGGGGCACAATCCTTGAGTGCAGGGATAAAAATGTCATCAAACTTTCCCATTTAATCAAAATTGCCATTATTCTTTCTAAATAGTCAAAAATGCCATTATTATTTCTAAAATGTCAAAACTATCATTGTCCCCATTTTTTACTTGCTATTGCAGGTTAATGTCTTCATCTCATCTCCTCTCTCGCTCCTCTGAAATTTTGAATCTCTTTGACTCTTTTCCTCATTCTTCTTCTTCTTCTTCTTCTTCTTCCATCACTGCTCCACAAACACTGAAACACACCCAGAAAAACAAAAACAAGCTCACTCTCCTATACAAAGACAGAATCAAAACACAAAACCCAGTAGAGATAGAGATAGAGATAGAGAGAGAGAAGAAGAAGAAGGAGAAGAAGAAGAAGGAGTTGCCGGAGTTGGGTCGCCGGCGGGGGGGTTTTCCGGCAGTAAAATGTGATGGGCAGCGGCTTCTCTCACTTGATCCCCTGCTTCAAACCGCCCCCTCTCTCCGACAACCACCACCCCAAGGACGACGCCATCGGTGGAGGCGTCATCTTCACGGTGGAGCAGCCGCTGGACGAAAACCTAGGCCACTCATTTTGCTACGTCCGCTCCTCCAACCGCTTCGTCTCTCCGACCGCTTCCTCTCCCCCACCCACTTTCTCCGCTCGACCGGTGATGATCCGCCTGGACTCGAGTACGTTAGCCTTTCTCCAGCGCCACCCACTTCGGGCCTCATCGCCGCCGCCCGATCGCGACTTCTTCCCGGCTGAAGCTCCACATTCTCCGGCAAGCCCACGTCCGCCGGAGAATTGGTAATTATGAAAGTTGAATCGAAGCGGAAATTAGCAAGGAAAGGATGAAATTGGAAGCTGACCCGGAAGAATTTGGACCCAGATGGAATGAAAGTGACTAAAATTGAAGCAGAAAGTTGAAATGAAGTGAAAATTCGAAGTGAATGAGAGACAATGTTGCTGGAAAGGATGAAATTTGGAGCTAATTCGGAAGAGTTTAGACCTGGATTTTGGAATTGGAATGAAATTTGGGAAAGTTGAAGCAAGAATTGGAAACCGGGTTGGTGTGAATTGTATCTAGGAAGAGGATGAAGAACAATATGGAAAATTGTTTTTTTCTTTTAAATTTTTGAAACATTAACTTGCAATAGCAGGTAAAAAATGGGGACAGTGACAGTTTTGACATTTTTAGAAACAATAATACCATTTTTGATCATTTGGAAAGAATAATGGCAATTTTGACTACATCGGAAAGCTTGATGGCATTTTTATCCCAACACTCCACAATCCTCTAACCGTCCACTGGAAAATTAGGGAAAAAGGTTTTTTAAAAAAAGGACTTCTAAAAACAATACTAATCATAATAAGATTTATAATACTAATAATAATAGTAGTAGTAATAATAATAATAGTATTAATAATCATACTAAAAGTAGTCCCATAATTAACTAAGTAAAACTAACACATATTCATCAAATATTAACATCGAATTTACCAAAATACCCTTATTCTCATGCATATCCATGCATGTAGAAAAGACTATATTACCCTTGATAATCCCTCGACGGTCCTACGAGCTCAAGTGTTAACACTTTAAACACAGAAATAATTAACGGACGTAAAATAGTACTAACGACGTAACGGTACTTATATTCGGATTTTCCAAGGTTTTACAGTTGAAGACTCCATGGATAGGGAGGAGGTACGAGAAGATGTTATAGATGATTCAAGCTCAATGGTTTTTGACAACTCCATGGATAAAGAAATTAAACAAACTGTTGCAGCTATGTTAACAATTTATCTCCCTTATTTTTGGTGAAGTTAAGTTTCTTTTAGTAGATGTATTGGAGATGTATTTTGTACGACACAAATGTTTTGATAAGCTAAATGGGGTTTATGTGTCTAAAAAAGTTCATGGCAGTATGTTGTGCTAAGTTGGTTTTTGTAGGTTGTTTAGGATATGGTTAGTGAAGAACAATGCAGATATATTGCGGGGTTGGCTGTTGATTTTGTATTACCTCAATCTCTAATGTTGATGGAGATTTATGGCTAGCTAAGAAAAGGGAAAGAAAAATGATGGAAGAAGAAGAGATGAATGAATAAGAAATAAATCTATGATGTTGATGGGGATTCATGGCTAATAGAAGAGTTGATGGAAGGAGAAAATATGAATAAAAAAGAAAGGGTAAAAAGCTGGGAAAGGAAAAAAAGTGACGGAAGAGTGTTGGTATAGTTAACAAAAAGTGGAGCAACTTGCATATTTAAATATTATTTTTTGTTGTTCATGGAAGATTGATGAGAAGTAAATGGTGTCAATTAATAAGAAATATAAAAAGTAGGGTGGAAAGAAAGTTAAAAGAAACCATATCCCCAATTTTTCTAACTGAGGCTTCTTACTACAACAACTTCATTTATTATTCTGTATTGAACTCCTGGCAGATTGAACTTGAAATGTTCAAATTTCTTTATTAAAGTTTTTTTTTAGCTTGGTATTCTTTTGGAACTGTTCCGACTTCAATCATAGATATAATTGAGTAAAATTCTTGGGTTTCTTCATCTCTTTTTGGGGGCATGATTGAAAATTTGAAAATTTTCACATAGATATCTCTCATAGTCATGAATTTAAAATCCATTAGGGTTTCAAAAATTATTGGAGAAAATTTGAAAATTGGGTGAGGTTTTATCTAGGTAAACAAGGTCAAGATATCCATATTTATAGAATTAGTATATCAAGTTTAGGTATGCTTTTGTAGATAGTATCCAAGAGAGTAAAATACATTGGGAAATTATGAGATCTTGGTGTACGCAATTTCGTTGCTTTTTCTACATTCGGGGTAAAATGGGTCATTCATATCATTTCACCTCTGTTTTGAACAATAGGTTTTTGAGCTAGGTATGCTTTCTTTGCATTTCCTTTTCCTTTTTAGATAGCAAGTGGTCTTATATTTTTCCCTTAACGTGATCATGTTTGTTATCTTTTTTGGGTTCTTCTTCAGTCTTGGCGTTAAAGATGATTTTAAACATTTGATTCTATCATATACTTCACATTTGTAGATTCCTTGAAATGAATTTATTATTACATCAAAAATTGTATCTATATCTCTTCATTCATCAGTATTAATTGGTGTCTTTATTAATGACTATATTATTGTTGTTTTCCATGTATCCAAATTCCAAAGCATTTCTTATATTGATTACACCATCTACATCTAAAAACTATCCACATATTGGTAAAGGTTCTTGTCTTAAGGGATTTTGTGGAACGAATATTTCATTAATTTTTGATGTGTTTCTTTTTCTTCTAAGAGTACATGAAGGTTTTCGATCTCAAGTATTGAAGTTCCTAAATGGGTTGGAAGTTTCTCCTCTTTCAGTTGTGAAATTACTATTAGTTAATCCTACACTACCAATCGGTCCACATGTGTTCATATTTACTTGTTTTAGCCCGAAAGAAATTTGTAAATATTTAAACTCTTGTAATAATTCTTCAACAGATTTATTATATTCTCACATCATTCATCATTTAATTCCTTTGATTCACTAGATTAAGGGTCTTTATTATGTTCTTTATTTTCTAACTTAAATTAGTTTAATTTTGTTGTTGTCTCTCCTTAGTTTTATTTGATATTTTTTTCTTCTTATCTTTTAGCGTATAAATCGCCATCTTTTTCATTATGACCAAATTTTGATGTGATTGGATGTGTAAATGATTAAGAAAATAGCAAAATAGGATTCCGCATCTTACACTCAAGTATACGAAAGGTTCTACCAAAAAAAAATTCGCTAAAATTTTTACCAAACGTGTCATTGTGCAACAATCTCTGATAGTCTTAGTTAGCTCCTAAATTCACAAAATGTCGGTTCCAATTACTCTTTCTGTTCTTATTTACTCCCTCCATTCCATATTAATTGATACTTTGAATAAATTTTGACCGTTAATTACTTGAGTTACAATATGAAATTACTGTTATTAGAAATATATTTTTACTAAAAATTACGGTGGAGATAATTTTATACTGAAACTCATATAACTTGTGAATAATTAATGGTCATAATTTAGTCAAAATGTCAATTAATATGGAACAAAAGAAGTATTTATTATCTTGGGAGATGTAGAGATATCAAGATAACTAATAAAATTAAGAAAAAAAATTATAAAATTATTTAAATTGATAAAAATTAATTAGAAGGATGAGAAATAGAGTTATTAAATTAACAAAAATTACATTAAGAATGTGAAATAACTACAGAACAATTGAGGGACTGAGGGAGTAACATAGTTTGAGAATTTATATTTTCGTAAAACAATAACAAAAATCAGAATTTAAATGAAAGTCCGGTTGTGCACCAGTAGACCTGGCAATTCTCGACCCGACCTGGAAACCCGACCCGTAAAAAATTGGGTTTTGAACACGAAATCCTGACCTGGGACCCGAAAATGACCCAACCCAAAGAACCCGGTAAAAAACGGGTCGGGTCGGGTTTGGGTCGACCCGTTGGGTCAGACACTTTAATTTTAAGTGTTTTGTCTACTTTGGTCTTGTGCAAAAAAATGGGTCCATTCATGAAAACTAAAGCCTAAAAGTAAAATATTGGATGACTTTGGAAATATATGTGTAGAGAGAGACATACAAATGAAATATTCAAATAATAAATGATAAAAACAAAACCCTAACACTGTCACTCACTCACTCTTTCAGTGAACCCTCAAACTCCCGCACTCGCTCTCCTCTCTTTTCAAGAAATTAGTGTATTATTGTCCAAGGTCAAAGTTCAGTGCATTATTGTCCAATACCCTAAAAGTTCAGTATATTAGCATGACAAAACCCTATATATTTCATAAGTACTGTTATTCGTGGATTGTTGACGTAAACCGCATAATACTTGTAGACTTGAAGATTGCCAAATTTTGTCCCTTAGGTGTATATTAATATGTATATACAACTATGACATATCATGGTGGTTGAACTTGGAAGAGAATGATACATTACACAAGTGTCTTTGACTAATTATAATCAATTATATTAGTTGTAAGTGACTGAGAAAAAGGGCGGCCATGACCCGTAAACCCGACCGAAACTGGAATACACCGACCCGTATTTACCCGAGCCCCATATACGACAGACCCGTAACCCGCCGTCCGCCCCGCCCGCATTGACAGGTCTATGCACCAGAGTAGTCGATACTCGATAGTACGATACTCGATCGAGAGAGGGCGGCGGGTAAAGCGTTGGCCTGTGTGAAGAGACTCCACAAGCTGACGGATTCGCCATTGATTTTGATTCATTATTCAGACCGGTAGTGTAGGATTAACCCTAAACCCTACCCTCCGCCGCCAAGGGAGCCACCACTCGGCAATAAACCCTAAACCCTAACCCTCTGTCTCCCTCTGTATTCCTGGGTTGATTGATTGAACCAAACAAGCATGGCCAACCATGGCGGAACTCTCAAGTCTACCTCCATTAACGGGGTCAAGATGTATTCTTTGACCGGCCAGCATTCCTCCCTTGCTACTTGGATTAACCCTAAGAAGAAGCGGGCACTCCGCAAAAAAGACAAAGGCAACCCCTCTTTCTCTTTATTATGTTTGTCCATAAATTCTGTCTCTGTAATTGCTAATCATATCAACCTGTTCTATCTGCTGCAAACCAGATTATTCGCAAAGAGTTGAATTAGTACAGGACTTGAGGTTTGAAACTGCAACCACCCGGATCAAAGCCTCGCCTGATGGCGAGTTTCTTCTAGCTTCAGGTGCTCTACACCTTCTGTGTGTATAATGGATTCTCTTCCTTTTTGTTTGGCCAATTCATCTTTATTCTGATGCATTCATTCATGCTGTTGCTGTTTCTGAAATCTAGGTATCTATCCTCCACAAGTTAAGGTTTATGAGTTAAGGGAACTGTCCTTGAAGTTTGAGAGGCACTTGGATTCAGAAATAGTTGATTTCCAGGTAATTTAGTTTACAGTCTAATTGCACCTAGCACATTTTTCTAAAAAAAAAAGCTAGTTGGCATGATCTTGCTTCTTCAACAAGAACTTAAGTCATACAAGCTGAGCGATAGATTCTTCTGCTGGTTAGCTTTCTTCCCATGAATTTCATCCTTGAAGAGATCACAGGATTGTATTCCAATTTTAAGGCCATCCTAGATAACTAAATGAGTTACATTGCAAAATTGCTAAACTTGTGACTGTGTTTAAATTTTTGCTTTTTTTTTTCCGTTAAAAGGGGTTTTACAAGAAGGTGTCTGAGATGATGGACGAGGGTGTTATTCACTATGGGATGGATGTTGGGCTCTCACTTTTACTCTTTATTCAATTCCTGGAAGAAGGCATAAGAGGGGATTTTTCTTTTCCACTTGCTTTTTTTGGGGGGTGGGGGGGAGCCAGGGGTGTGCGTGGTAGGTTATTTGGCTGGTTGGATGCCTTGAAAGGTTTTGTGTCAGGAAGTGGGGCAACGTTAAGTTTTATAGATTGGAGGAGAAGGGCTGAGCATGTCCTGGAAGTGAGATAAACTGCAGAACTGTCAGCAGTCTTTGAAGCCGCTTTTATATCCGGCAGAACTTTTGGCTTCTTGATTTGCTATAACTTATTTTAGCACTGTCTAATTTAGTGGAAGTCTGCTGAACATCTTTATTCAGCATAGCTTTTCTTTGTGGCACTGAACTTTTGTTGTTGAACAGGTCCTGTCTGATGATTATTCAAAGCTTGCATTTCTTTGTGCTGATCGTTCTGTTCGACTACATGCTAAATATGGGAGTCACTATAGTCTAAGGATACCAAGGTACTGCTATGGCATATGCAAATTTTTTAGTACTTTTAGCACATACTCCCTCCATTCCTTCATATTTGTCACTTTGGAAATTGTGCAATCAACTGTTATAAGCTTTGACTGCAAATTTTCAATTTATATAATGATTTATTATGTGAAATTACTAGCATTAGATTCATTGAAAAATACGTTCACAAAAGTATGGTTTTATAATTTTTCGAAAATATTGTTAGAAATTGATGATCAAAGTCTTGCATTGGTGGTCCATAAAAAATCAAAATTGACAAATATTAAGGAATGAACATAGTATTTGTACATGTGCCTGGGTTTAGTTTCTTTGACATGTCTTCCTTTTATCCTACAACAGAGAGAGAAAACTGTTTGTGTCTTGCTGTCTGTATATCTAGCATAGTGTGAGAAATAGCCAGTTTGGATCCTTATATCTTCCTTGGCATATTATAGAACTTTTGGTCTTGGGAAATATATTGTTGAACTTGGGTATCCTTTAAAAGCTAGCTTCCCGTTCGATTGTTTATCCTGCATCTTGTTTCTATTTTCCATTTGCTTCAAGACAAATCAATAACCACTTGATCAGTTTATTTGCTACTTCGTGCCATTTCTTTTGGAGATTTATGGCGTCACCTTGACTATAGATTTGAAAACGAACTTCAATCATGTAATGTTTGAAATTTCATGAAACCCTCACTGTTTTTTTTTTTGTTATTTTTTTTTGTTTTGTTTTGTGAATGTGCTTGCTGTTGGATATGTATTAATCTTTCTTTTGTTGAATAGGATGGGAAGGGATATGACATATGATTGCTGGTCTTGTGATTTGCTCTGTGCTGCCTCTTCCCCAGATCTTTACAGAATAAATTTGGCACAGGTTTGTCGTGATTTATTGTTCTTTTAATGGCGGTAGCTCTGATATCTTCTGAAGTCGAATGAGTGCAATTTCTTGATCTGCCTGCTGTCAGCTTTTCCTCAAATGACTAGGAGTTTATTGATGGAGACTTTCTTCTATTGCCAGAAAGTGTGCCGTCAACTTATTGTCAAATGATTAGGAGTTATTCAATTTCTTTCTTTTCGTTGTAGTTCTCAATTTCTTCATTTGCATCCTGGTTAGTTTCAATTTTTTTTTTGGATAATAGTCTGGATCAAGCCCCAAATTATTTACCATAAATAAAGTGCCCCAAGCACATGCCAAATCCAGTACAAAATTGGCGAAAACCAAATTGTAATCAAGCCCCCTCATTCGGACCAAAACAAATGATGAGCTAAAAAGATGGCAAATAGATAAGCCCCTACCCATAGCCCTGGACTCCTCCTCCAAATGCTTTTACTGTGATAGAAGGCAATAATACCCACTGAGTAAAGCCATAACCTAGTAACCTTTGAAAAGTCATTACATTGGACGCCTTGCCTATATGCTCCTTGCTTCATTTCTTTTCATTTCCAACCAAAAGTAATCACTATTGCTGCTAACTGTCGAACTCTTGAAGGTCATGCTAACTGTTATTCGATTTTCTAAATTGCATTTGGCTTCTACTTACAGGGCAGGTTCCTCTCCTCTCTCAATACGCAGTCCCCTGCTCTGAATGTAGTATCTAGAAGGTAATGATTGACTCATCTTTGCTCTATGTTACTTGGACTTATCCATATCCATCTCAGAGTGTTGATTGTCCCACATGGGTTGTGCCTGACCTGGCTTGTGTTTAAAAAACGCTGTGAAATTTTTTCTGGTTTAAAATTTGTTAAGTGTTTATGACACGGTTACGTGAAGCAACATGAAGAGTCCGAGTAACATATCCTCCTGGTTCACCCTTAAAGTCATTTCTGCCATATGACCTGTAAACTTTCCATAATTTTTAATTCAGCAAGCTTCATGGGTTAGTTGCATGTGGTGGTGAAGATGGGGCTGTTGAATGCTTTGACATGAGAACCAGATCTTCAGTTGGTAGAATCAGTGCTGTCTCAGCTGTTGGTGAGGATGATCAGGTACTTCCCTTGATCCTTGTGTTAAATGTTAAATGAAGGTTTTTCCTTTTATATTAAAAACCCACCCTTGGGATCTTTTTAAAAATTATTATTTGGATAATTTTGCAAGATTTGTTTTCATGAGGAATCTGATCATGTCTGCTGCCTCTGTAGGAGGTAACTGCAATAGAATTTGATGAAGATGGAGGTTTCCAAATGGCTGTTGGAAGTAGTGGGGGAAAGGTAAGATACCAGCCTAATTTTATCAAATGCGTGATTATGTATTTTAAATTTCTTACCTCGTCCGTTCTGACTTGTATTTTGTTGAGATGATTGTTCTTCCATTGGATATGGTTGGTTCATTTGTAAGAACTCTTGGAATGTCAAAGATACATAAAGGTTTTCTGCAGAGCAGTCCCGTTTCACATACTCAGAAAAATAGTGCAATAATATTGCCTAGCCTGCACTGCACTGATCTATTAGGAGTTTATGGACATTAAAATAACATTATAAATTTCTATTTTGGAGGTTGGTGACCTCATACAAGATTATTTCTAAGTCTTTTTCCCCTTTGAAGGTTGTATGTGTGTTATTTATTTATTTATTTATTTTTTTTTTTGGGGGGGGGGGGGCATATGAAAGGGAAGATTTTGGTTAACAGTTGTATGTGCAAGGGTAATGTTGAATCATCAGATCATCTATTGCTGCACTGTGACTTTGCTAGGTCTCTCTGGGATTTGGCTTTTGGTTGTCTACGTGTTTCCTTGGCTGTTTCCTTTTTGATTAGGAGTCATGTTGTTTGAGAGGGTTTCTTGGTCAGTAAATTGAAGAAGGCCATGGTTATACCACGTGACTTTTGGAGTATTTGGAGAGAAAGGAGCCAAAGGGGGTTTTGAGGGAGTTGAAACCCTTCAGTGCTTAAAAGACAATGTTGTCATGTCTCTCTACTTTTGGGCTAGCAGGATGTTTAGCCCATCCTCTTTGATGTGGTAGATTTTGTGCATAGGTCCTATCTAACAAAGAATGTTACTAACGGTTATTAATGATATTATGATTACGGAAGATTTTGTCTTGTAGTGATTATTACCTTGAGGAACTTTTTGATCATTGGGCCTAGATATTTGTATTCCATGTCGAAAGACATGTGTGCTTCCTTATAAACCCAAGCAACATTAGGCCCAGATATTTGTATTCCATGTCTTGTAGTTATTATCGCCTTAGAGGAACTTTAAAGGTTCCCTTCCTAGTTTGTTGCCTTGGCATAGGTACTTGACTAACTTAGCAGTTTTGTATTTTCCATCTAATGTTGTTCTACAAGACAATATAGATGGACTATTTTTAAGATTAGTTTTAAAAGCAAGAAGTGGAAAGGGTCCTTGACCATGAGGAGAGCCTCGAGGTGAGACTGTACCCTCAAAGACGCAAAAGAAACCTCTGTAGAACTCCTTGAAGATGTATTTGATAGACAAAAAACTGTGATCGAACACAAAGTATGGTTTCTTATGCAATAGCCCTTAATACCCAATTCTGAATGCAATATATTGAAATTCTAATTTAGAAATTTAGGGCTTTTGAATAAAGTTGAACCCTTTATCTGAAATATGGTTGATTGGCTGATTATTTGAGGCAATTTGCTTTGCATTCAAGCATAGAGGATGATTTCTTATACAAGTAGCTTCACGAAGTTCATAATTTCTAGCCAAAATCCCAGAGGCATGATGAGTTGTACTTACATACAAGCCACATTGAGGCGTGTGCTTCAGGTGTTCTAGCATTTGCTTTGCCTCACCCCGTTGAGGGGCCGAGTGCTCGGCTAGGTGCGTGAGCACCTCATGCCTAGGCGTCGAGTGCTCGCCTAGGTGTGTGAGCACCACTTGCCTAGGTGCATGTTTTTTTAAACTAAAGTTTTTAAGACAAAGTTGTATAGTTGGATTTGGATTGAAGTATCAACATGACCAAGCATTTTTACTGGATTTTGCAGGTGTTAATCTATGATTTGCGTTCTTCTAATCCTATTCGGGTCAAGGATCACATGTAAGCTTGCTTTTGCATGTCGCTTTTACTTTATTGTTTCATATGCAGCTTTTCTGACAGTGGTTCCATAAAACAGGTATGGAAGCCCAATATTGGACATTAAATGGCATCGTACATTGAATTCAGGGAAGTCTAAGTTGATCACCACAGATAGTCATATTGTCAGAATTTGGGATCCGGAGACGGTAAGTCATTCATCTTATTTTTATGTGTTTGTTGCAGTAAAGAATCCTGATACCATGCTTTCGTGTTCATCATGATTAGCATTACCATCAATAGGCAGAAATGAATCTTAGTAGTGCTAGGTTCAGAGCTTAGTTTGATTGAGTTTTTGGGAGCTTGATTTGTGCTTAGAGTCCATTCTGCTTCATTTTGTGATTGTCAATCCATATTGATATGCTTGTGTTTTAACTGCCAAATGAACGGTAAGGTGTTTCTTATTGTCAGAGAACTAATGGGAGTTATATAATTGTGCAGGGTGAAGGAATGACTAGTATTGAACCAACAGGTGGAGCGATAAATGATATCTGTGTGTTCCGTGAAAGTGGGCTAATGTTGTTGGCTCTGGACTCTAGCACCATTCCTTCTTACTTCATACCTGCTCTTGGACCTGCTCCGAAGTGGTGCTCATACTTGGAGAACCTAACAGTAAGCGATTACCCAATCCTTTTTTTTAAAAAAAAATACTTTTGTGGGTGTTGTTTGGGCCTTCTTTTGTGTGTGTGTGTTGGTTGGAGGGGGGGGGGGGGTGCAGGTTGATATTAAGTTATGAACTTATCAAGGGGCAATAGTGTCGTAATTGAATATTGCCTTTGCTGGTAGTCTCTTACTACAATTCCTCAAATTTGCAGGAAGAGATGGAGGAGAACCCGCAGACAACCATCTATGATGATTACAAGTTTGTCACCAAAGAAGAACTTGAAAGGCTTAACCTTACAAACTTAATTGGCACCAACCTGCTTAGGGCTTATATGCATGGTTTTTTCATCAACTATCGGTTGTATAAAAAGGTAAGGACAGATGTATGATGGCTTTGTTTTGGCTGTCGCAGCATGTTGTCTGATTTCTGAAGTGTTTAAAGTGCATCCTGTGAATTTGATTATGCGTCATTATAGGGACAAATAATGTTGTGTCTCATCATGAATGTGGGACTTTGAAGGTCTGTTGGTTGATGTGTTCTGTGGGCTTGACCGCAGGAAGGAGCTACTAATAGGCTTTCAACTGAATAGCTTTATTATAGTATATATTTTGGCCGTTGTATTTGCATCATGTTGCTTTCTTATAAACCCATTTGTTTGCCATAAATGTGTTAAATTAAGTCAGTATTAATTGTTGCTTTTGAGTTTTCCCCCCTTAGTAATGATA
The DNA here is from genome assembly GCA_029582165.1 of Portulaca oleracea. Classification (NCBI taxonomy): domain Eukaryota; kingdom Viridiplantae; phylum Streptophyta; class Magnoliopsida; order Caryophyllales; family Portulacaceae; genus Portulaca; species Portulaca oleracea. The sequence goes on from CM055880.1 coordinate 23,155,233, forward strand.
TCTTTCCGTCTGAACCAGTAGAGTTCACAGTCTATGGTATGTTCGAAGTTCATGGCTGATACTCATTTTCCGGAATCTTTGAGATTCTCAGTTGTAAAATCTTAGCCACAACTTAACATAGAGGTTAGATCTGTGTTGGGGCTTCCTGCATTGATTCCAGTTGCTGGACCTTTTTTAGTGATGTTGGTTGTGGCGTAGACATTCCATAGGCTTTTGAACCTTGTTGGTTTGACCTGCTTTTGTGAGATAGTGGTCTGAATCCTTCACTAGTCTTGGCATTCCATGTGTAGGCCAAGTCATGATCCATGTTCTATGGCAGATAAATCTTGCTGTCAATTTATAGTTGTTGGCTGCTATTTCATTAGCGTCCCACCTCATAGCCTATTTGATCAATGCCCTCATTTCATTGTAGATAACCATGTTGGACACTTGACAATTCAAAATGGGTATGAATGCAAGTCTCTTTTTTGGGCCAGCCAACAAAGCAGTTTGTTTTCTAAATTGTGCGGTGCAATAGACACCTTTATTGGCATGCTCAACACCACAGCATGGTTTTGATCTGTACATAATATTTATGAACCTAATATAGCATGCCATTTTCCCCACTTTATATGACCTGCATTCTTTGCTTTCATACTGTTTTCCCGAGTTTATCAGGACTTGGATTCTTAGGTTTATTTCATTGCTTGTTTGTACTGACATGCAAACATACATATTTAGTTACTTCTCTTTCCGTAATGCTGGCCTATTGGGGTGCTTCATATTCATCATCACAATTCACATTTCACAGTATATACTCTGTTCCCTCCACATGCCGGGACATCTGACATCTATTGGAACTGTGTTCTTGTCGGGTTTGCAGGCTAAGGCACTGGCAGATCCATTTGCATATGATGCCTACATTGAGCAGCGCAAAAAGGAGAAATTGGACAAGGAAATGATGAATCGTATAACGGTTAGTCTCATAACATGAGATCCTTTACCTGGACTGGATTTATTGGGGTTGTTATTGCCTGCACAATTAAGCACTTACAAGGATGAATGAACAATGTAATTATGATAAAGTCTGATCCTTTTCTGATTTCATTTTTACTTGTGTTGGATTTCTTGCTCAGTTGAAGCGGAAGCTGCCGAAGGTTAATCGGACTCTTGCCAAAGAGATCCTTGAGATGGAACAGGGTGAGAACGAGAAGGATTCTGAACCTTCTAAGACTAAGAAATCCCTTAAGAGAAAGAAGGAAACAATCAGCGACCTGATGCACGATAAAAGATTTGAAGGGTTGTTTATGAATGAGGTATTATGGCGTCCTTTTACCATTAGCGTTATAGGCATTATCTTAACTTTTGTTTAAGTGGGAATTTCGCGTGCTTTATTCCAGCTGCGTGAACCTGTCTTGAGAATGATACCGTTTTTTTTGACAACGCTGTGGTGGCCTTTTATTTTCCTTCATTATTGACATAAATCCTTTGCATGTGTGGATCAGGATTATGAGATTGACAAGAATTCTAAAGAGTACACGGCACTGCACCCAAATAAAGAGCCTTCTATGGTCGGGGAACACTTTAACCCTGTCATGGATGCGGAATTGGGTGCAAGTGATAGTGATGCCTCGCCATCTTCCGATGATGAGGGTGGAGCTAAGAAGAATTCAAAGGCTCCAAGGTGCTCTTTTATCCTAACTAGTCCATTCAGTTTTGTCTTTGTGGGTTTTAAACTAATTCCTCAAAAGCTAAACAAGTTGAAATTTGCCGTCGCTAACATCCAACATCTGATACCAAATAATTGGGTTTAGGTTGTACGAAGTAAAGGATGAGCGGCATGCACAAGCCTTCTTTGAAAACGTGTCACTTGCAAAGGAAGACGCACTTCCATTGGGAGAGAGGGTGGCTGCGATGGGAGACAAGCAAAACGCGTCTCGCTTCCCCAGTGGGGTTAAGGTCGGCACTGGGGGCTCGAGGGAGATATCCTTCGTGGCAAGAAGCAAAGCCAAGTACAGGGAAGATGATGGAGACGAGCAACCAAACAAGCATAATAAGAGGGGTGTCCAATCATTACGGCTCAAGCCCACCAACTACGAGGTTAGGAGCCGAGGTGGCCGTGGTGGAGGCAGAGGCAGAGGCAGAGGCAGAGGCAGAGGCAGAGGTGGAGGTAGGGGAGGTCGTGGTGGCGGGTGGTGAGAAAAAAAAAAAGGAACAGAATCATGGATCATATTTATCGCATACTAGTATAGAATATTGGTGGCACATAACACAATCCATTTTGTCCTTTGGATGAGGATTGTGGCTGTTAGGGTGTTTGTTATAGGCAAGGTTTTGTTTGTCTGGAAGGGTAAGTGTTAACTTGGGGAAGGGAAAAAGGGGGAGCAAATCTGGGTAGAATTTGTGTTGTTGGCTTGCAGTGTGCTCTGCTTTCTCAATTTTGTCTCTAATTATAGGAAATGTAGTTGGTAATGCAATGATATTGATGATTATTATCAGCTTTGCTTAGTGGGTTTGATTAGTGACAGTGTGGAAATTGCATTAAGACACTTTTATACCATGAAAAGGAAAGGAAAGGGAGTATACCTATCTGTTAAGCTAGACGTGATCAAGGTATATGATGTGTGTGGTGGAATTTTGCAGGGTATGCTTTGATAGAATCGGGTTTCAACTTTCATGGGGACTGGATTTGTGTGATATTGAATTAGGTCTCGTTGGTCTCTTACAGTTGTAACATAAATCTGGCAGCTTTGTGGGAACGTAGTTCTATACAAATACAATACTTAGACAAGGAGACCAGATTTCGCACTATCATTTTATTCTAGTTTTGTAAAAGCATTCCATAAGGCAGGTGTACTTGGTGGACAGGCTAGTAGAGGAAAACCTGCTGTGTGTCAGGCCAGTTTGCTCTTCACAAGCACCATTACTTGATATTCTCAACTAACACCAAGAAATGTTATATTAAACCATAGTTGAATTAACAAGTAACATTTTTTGACGGTTATTTCATAGTTTTATTATTCGTAAACACAACTCGCCTTGCTCTATTTTATCTCATGCAATTCATTGTATGGTTTGGTTCTATTTCAAGTGAATGGAGGATAAATTAAATGTATGTAATGTAATTAACCTCTCTGAATTGACTTTAAGAGCATGTAAAGTTTAGTGGTAAATAATAGTTGTGGTAAATGTTAATTTTGGTAAGTTTTAATAAATTTTAGTAAGTTTATGTAAGTCTGTGACTTTTGGTAAGTTTAGGTATGTTTTTGGAAAAAATGTATTTTTACATAATGTTAAATAGATATGAATTATATTTCAAATACTAAAAAATGAATAAAAACTTAGAGACATACATTTTTTTATTTTTATTTTTTATTTTATTTTTATTTTTCTGAATTTTGATGTTTTGATTTTATTATTTTTGAATTTGATTCTTCTATTTTTTAAATATTTTTATTATCATTTTTTATATTTCATATATATATATATTTTTTTTTTTCATTTTTTACTTTTGTATTTTTAGTTTATTTTTTTGATTTCAAAATTATTTTGGTTTATATTTATATTTGGGAAGTGATAATATGAGCATTATGGTTATGTAAGCATGTGAGCAGTACTAATATGGACCCTTGGATCTTCAATCAATGGATGGAAAAAAAAGGAGGAGTTTGTCTTTTTTTTCCCGCCTTATTATATGATTGATCACGTGAGTTGTTAGAGAAAAAAAAGGAAAAGCAAGGAGGAGTTAATTCTAGCCGGCGTATGATCCTCAGTTTCGAAAACTGAAAGTTGAGTTTTCAAAACCCCTCCTTCATAGTGAACGTTCGTCTCCCCTATCAGTCACAGCCATAGTCGACGACGACTAAGGAACGAAGGTGAAGGATTCGACGGTGAAAACCAGTCTCTGACGATGATAGCGGTGAAGTTGTAAGGTACAAACATCACGGCTGGCTGAATAAAGAACAAACGGGAAGAATTCGACGGTGAGTTCGACAGCGAAATCTCGGAAGATCTCAGGTATGCAACTTTTTGGTGCTGAATTAGGGTCCAGTTTATGTGATTTTCCAATGTCATTTTGGGTGAGGGATTCGGCAACGAATTAGAGTTTTTCCAATGTGAGTGTGTATTTTTTACAAACGAACTGGTGCTGTAGTTGACGCATCTAAAGTTGGGTTTTGGGGTGTGGGTTTCCCATTATGAAAGTGGTGTGTTATATGGGTATTGTCCACAGTGACATTAGTTGATGTCCACTTATCAAAAATTTGGTGTCCAGAGTATTGATGAAGTGATTTCAATATACGAATTTGTTGTGTAGCTGACATTTCAAATGTTTGGGTTTGGGGGTGTGTTTCCTAATATGAAACTGAGATGTTATATGATTATTGTCCATAGGGACATTAGTTGATGTTCACTATTGAAAAGTTTGGCGTCCATAATATTGAATGAAGTGATTTGAATGTACGAATTTGTTGTGTAGCTGACATTTGAAAATGTTTGATTTTGGGGGTGGGTTTCCTAATATGAAACTGAGATGTTATATGATTATTGTCCATAGGGACATTAGTTGATGTCAACTGCTGAAAAGTTTGGTGTCCATAGTATTGAATGAAGTGATTTGAATGTACGAATTTGTTGTGTAGCTGACATTTCAAAATTTTTGATTTTGGGGGTGGTTTTCCTAATATGAAACTGGGATGTTATATGATTGTCCACAGGGACATTAGTTGATGTCCACTTCTGAAAAGTTTGGTGTCCACAGTATTGAATGAAGTACGAATTTGTTGCGCAGCTGACATTTCAAAATGTTTGGTTTTGGGGGATGGGTTTCATATTATGAAATTGGGATGCTATATGATTGTTGTCCACAGTCATTATTTTTTTTTTATGTTATTTCATATTTTTTCCACTATCATTGTAGGGAGACCGATTGGATGCCTTGAGGAAATGCTACTGGTCACAGACCTTGATGTTCACTTGTCACATATGGTCTTTTCTGATGCCCACTTTTGCAATGTGATGGTAATGCAATTGATGTAAGTATTATGTGTCAATTCACATAAGTGTCCACTTATTCTATGGTAAATGTCCATTGTTTGACGTATTGTGTGTACTCTCATATATCATGTCCATTAGTCATAATCGTGATGTTCACTAAACATAAACATGATTTGCACTATTCATAGCCTTGATGTTCACTAGTCATAGCCTTGATTTTCACTAGTCACAGTCTTTATTTTCACTAAGCAAAACCTTGATGTCCACTGGCCACAAACCTTGATGTTCACTGGTCAAAGACCTTAAGGTAACTCTTTTGTAAAAAAACTAAATATGACACTTTTGCAAATGATGGTGTCCACATACGGTTTTTTCTGATGTCATTGTAGGGAGATCGAGAACTTGCAACAAGCATTGAGAGATTTTATTGATGCGAGAGTGTGAATATCATCCTCGATTGGAAAGATCAATAAGCTGCAAAAGGACGATGGTGAAGCTCGCGCCGTGCAGAGGAGGGTCGTTGAAACGATGTCATTGTTCACATCAACAATAGATTAGATTGCGCCATCTGTAGCTGATGAGGGCAACCATGATGAGGCTCATGTGGATGGTTAAGCGTCAGATTTGGATTATGTAGTAGTTTGTGTATCATGAACTTGTGGATGGTTGACATATGAGTATCATGAACAAAAGTTTGATGGATGTTGCGGGCTTTTTCTCGTACTTTGTATTTTGCTCAGGAACCACCTTTAGCAATGTATGAGACTATGTTAGTACTTGACGCATTAATGATGGATGATGTTTGCAACATTAGTGGAACATGTGCGCACCAATATATTGTGTACCTTTTTTTTAGACTTATCAAGAAGGATGATAGAAGTATATATTGTGGACATCTATTGGTGACAGCGTGGACGTTACGCATTTAAAGTGTGGACATGCATTCATTATGGATGTGTGATTGGCATCCCCATGTTATAAGTAATATAATTGGCATAAAATTTAATAGTGGTATGGTATGCAACTTAATTGACTTTTTTTACATTATTTATACGGCATTATTGTTTGTGGACATGTAGAATTATCAAAATGGATGATACATGTATATGTTGTGGACATCTATATGTGACACCGTGGACATTACACATTTAGAGTGTGGACATGCATTCATTATGAATGTGTGATTGGCATGGGGTTTAATTGTCAAAGAAGAAGAAAGCAGTAAAATGGTTAGGGTATAATGGTAGGTAGAATGTGATTCATTTATTTGGTATGTGTGATTGCCAGGTAATTTATTGTCACCCCTCATGTTATTGGCAGTTCTATCATGAACTTTATATGACATTTTTTTAGAATTATCAAGAAGGATGATACAAGCATAGATTGTGGACATCTATCTGTGACAGCGTGGACGTTACACAGTTAAAGTCTGTACATGCATTCATTTTGGACGTGTGATTGGCTGCCCCATGTTATACACAGTATAATTGGCATGAAATTTAATAGTGGTAGGGAATGCAATTTAATTGACTTTTTTTACATTTTTTATTCGACATTATTAGATGTAGACATGTTGAATTATCAAAAGGGATGATACACGTATAGATTGTGGACATCTATATGTGACACCGTGGACAATACACATTTAGAGTGTGGACACGCATTGCATTCATTATGGATGTGTGATTGGCATGGGGTTTAATTGTCATAGAAGAAGAAAGCATTAAAATGGTTAGGGAATGGTAGGTAGAATGTGATTCATTCATTTGATATGTGTGATTGCCATATAATTTTATTGTCACCACTCATGTTTAGCAGCTCTATCATGGACTTTATATGACATTTTTTTAGAATTATCAAGAAGGATAATATAAGTATAGATTGTGGACGCATCTATTTGTGACAACGTGGACGTTACACATTTAGAGCTTGGACATTCATTCATTATGTACATTCAAATTAGTTAACCAACACTGTATACACCGCTTTCATATTGGGAAACCCACCCCAAAACCAACCCATATTGAAATGTCAACTACTAATCACATTCATACATTCAAATTCGTTAATCAACATTGTGTACACCCACTTTATACTGGACATCAAATATACATCAACTGTGGACATCAAATATACATCAACAGACATCAAGTAATGTCACTGTGGACACTACACACTCACAACTGTGGACATCAGGTAATGTCCATGTGGACAAGATACACTTACAACTGTGGACATCAAATATACGTCAACAAACATTAACAAAAGCCTTTCGACAACTGGTGAGTTCTGTGCAGGCTGCAGGGTGTGGAATGGTGATTCTTTGACACGTAACCCAACTGTCTCATTCTCCACATTAGCAAGATCAGCTCCCTTTACATGTGAAGGGGCTGGACTTGACCCATTCGACCCTTCATTGTATGTGGTTGACAGGTCATACAACACCGAAGCTACCACATCCCAGGGTTCTATAATGACATCTGCCCACAAAAGAACAATCGATCAATATTTGAACAAACGTCAACACTATAACGGATTCATATATTTAAAACATTAGGAACATCAGCTCCCTTACATGTGAGGGGATTGGACTTAACCCCTCCGACCCTTCATTGTACGTGGTTGACAGGTCATACAATATTGGAGCTACCACATCTCTACGGTCCCCCGAACTAATCAGGCTATTATGATCTCTGCCCATAAAGGAACAATTGATCATTATTTGAACAAACACCGGCTACATTTTATTAAAAACATACAATGTCATTGTGGACATCACCATTTTTCAGAGTGGTCATTAATTAATGTCAATGTGGACACCACCTACATTTTATTGAGTATACACATAACAATGACTGTGGACACCAGACTTTATGAAATGTCAGCTACGCAACAAATTCGTACATTCAAATCACTTGATCAACAATGTGGACACTTAACATTTGATTAGTGGACATCTACAAAATACCCATGTGCCCAATACCTACATAACACACCACTATCATACTGGGTAGCCCACCCCCAAAACCAACCATATTGAAATGTCATCAACAGATCCGTATTGTGGACTCCAAACTTTTCATCTGTGGACATCGAGTAATGTCATTGTGAACAAATGATAATTATTTGAACAACCACCAGCTACATAACGAATTCGTATATTAAAAACATATAATGTCAGTGTGGACATCACCTTTATTCGCAGTGAACATTAATTAATGCCACTGTGGACACCACTTACATTTTATTGAGTATACGCAAAACAATGACTTTGGACATCAAGTAATGTCATTGTGATAACTGTGTTTTATGACTATGTTTTTAGGGGTTTTTAATAGTGAATTAGGGATAGTTTTGTGTGTGAATCTTGATTTTTATTCCGATTTCCCTACTACACTTGGTGTTGTTGTTTGTGATGTAAATTTGTAGGTTTTGAGGTCAAAACACCAACAATTCTCTCAACTTCTGGCAAGAGTGAAGACACCACAGACATCTACATGATATACCCAAACCGTGGTGCAAATTTGGGACGGAAAGGAGCAAGGAACGGCCAGACAGTGGTTACCACGGGAAGCCCGTGGTACATACCACGGTCTAACAGCAACATTTCATTCGTGGGCCAACCATTCATCCGTCCAAAAATAAAAGGGTGGAGGCCAATTCATTTGATTTGTAGGCCATGGACTCAATCGGTCCAATCAACAATAGAGAAGTGGAAGGCAATTAATTTCATTCCTTTCATTTAGCTTCAATTGGCCCAGTGACAAAGAAGAGAAGTGGGCCTTGATTACACTCATGCGTCCAATTGAACAATTGAGAAGATGGGCCATTCTTCATGTGGTCCAATGGGGAAAGACGTGGACTGAATTCATTTCATTCAACATTTATTCGTTGGGTCCAATCAAGAGGGAGAAGTGGAGCAAACTTGGAGGAACTTTATTTGCATTTGGGCCAGCAATCATTCGGTCCAATCACCGAAGAGAGAAGGAGGGCAATTGATACCCCTCGTTGGGCCGTTTCTTTTCCTTCACTCGTGGCACCCTTGAGTCGGTCCAATGACAAAGGAGAAGCGGGGCAATTCAATTGGGCATGCATTTTTGCGGCTGATTGTTTCGTGAAGAAATGAGGAGAGAATTGAAAGGCAGTGCATAACACGGGCAAGTCGTGGTCACTGCCACGGTCTGTGGCGTGCGAGCTGTGTGTGTCTTGACCGTGGTTTGCAAGCAAATAGAAAGGAGGTGACGGTTATACCATCGACCATTCTACCATTCATCCATCCACCCCTCAAGAGGGGAAAAAAGCCCTAAACCTCCCATCTACTCCTCAATTACTCCATCAAGATTCAAGATTAAGATTGATTCGAAGAGGAGGGAAGTTCGAGATTCGGGAAGAAATTACATCACTTGCGAGGAAGACTCCACTCCGGGATCGAAAGGCTCGACGGTTGTAATTCCTTGTATTTATTTCTCTTTTCGATTTCTTTCTTTGTTTTAAGAATTAATCATGATGTTTGGAACTTGTGTCGTGTTTTCATTAATGATGAGTGAGTAGTTTCTTTGAATCCTAGGGTTTGCAACCCGAAACAATGTAGTTTGATTGATTGTTATTAATTTGTGCATGAGTTCTTGATTAGAATCAATAGAAGGTTGTGTTTTCCATGTTTATGAGTATTCTTAAGGCCTTGAATATTTGTAAGTTTGAGATTAACCTAAGAAGTACTGAAAGGTGAATTAGGATAATCCGACTACCAACCTGTCTACCTAGGTTTGCGAAAGTTGAGAAAGGAGTAGTGTACTAGGGAATCAATTAGATAACCTGAACTTTTGAGACCTTCAATTCTGTTTAACTTGAAAGGCAGACGAAAGTTGTTGATTAGGTTGTTTAGAATAATTCTATTTAGAATCGAAAGGGCGATAGAATTCAGAGGTTGTTGATTCTTGATTCATTCTTGAATGTATGATTGTGCAGGCTAGGTTTTAGTAATCGAACTTGTTGTTAGGTTAGCATCTCCCTAGAAATCTTTCTCTCTTGATTGAAGCCTTGATTGTTTTCCCTACTTTATTAGTTTTATTAGTTTTTAAAATCTTTTCAAAACCAAAAACCTGATTAGCTTAGCAATCGAGATAGAGATTAGTTTATCGTGCTGCTAAGTGAGTCCCTGTGGGATCGACCTTGACATGCTACTACGTACACCGTGCGCTTGCGGCCCTGTCACATTGTGAACAATTGATCATTATTTAAACAAACACCAACTACCTCAAACTCGTATTCACCCAGGATTAAACACTAACCTTTTACTTCCTTCTCCCACACAAACATCCTTCGAGCTTCTCTCCTCAGCCATTGACCTTGAAATTTCACGTTTTAGAAACAACATACAACCGTTCTAATGAATTTGTCCTTAAAAAACCACAAAAACAAAATCACATTCAGCAACCCCTAAATCGTCGCCTTAACCCGCACCGAACATCACACTGGATGAATATAAACTGGAACCCTAATTCACATACCTTACAACTTCCCCGTTGTCATCGTCGGAGACCGATTTTCGCCGTCTAATCCTTCACTTTCGTTCTTCTGTCGCCGTCGAATATGGCTATGCCTGATACGGGAGATGAACGTTCACTATGAATGAGGGGTTTGGAAAACTCAACTTTCAGTTTTCGAAACTAAGGATCATGCGCCGGCTGGAATTAACTCCTACTTGCTTTTCCTTGTTTTTTTCTCTAACAACTCACGTGATCAATCATACAATAAGGCTGAAAAAAAGACAAACTCCTCCTTTTTTCCCGTCCATTGATTGAAGATCCAAGGGCCCATATTAGTAGTCTCACATGCCCACATAACCACAATGCTCATATTATCACTTCCCATGGGGATTGATCAAATGAGCATGGGGCTTATATGAGCATGTGAGCATTGTGAATCTAGACCATTGGATCTCCTATCTATTGTTGTCTAATTTCCAACAATTATCTTTTTTTATTTTTGCCCAACCAACATTTATTCTTTTCTTTTTTTGCCTAGCTTCACATGACTTCATGTCTAATTAAATGCACGCATGACTTTGGGAATTGATTAGATGACATCTTTCCCTTTTCTCTCTCTTCCATCAGATACACTATAGAACACCTCCAGCAAACCTAGGCAAAATCCCGACGTGAAGGAATCACAACTACATCAAATAAAAAGGGGTCGGCGGCGATGCCACGACGATCGGAAAAGGGCGGCGACCACCATCCCGAGACAACCATCGACGAAGGCCAACAAAAGTTGCAAAATCTGACCACCGACACCAAGATGAGCACTGTCAATGAGGTCGCCTGACCATGGCGATTCTGGCGAGACCTCTCGGCATAACCATCGTCCTCCCAAAATCCCGAGACAGTGAGGGTTGCATTGGTGCATATGTTCAACGACTGGATTGCTGCATATGTGCAATGACAAAATGTCCCCACAAGAAATACTTGATGTCCACAGTTAGCCACACTCATATAGGGGTTGGCGATCACAAATAATCTTGTTGATATTCACAATGTGAGTTATGAAAGTCCACAGTTAAATGTATTCATCACACACGTATATCATTGATGTCGTTAATGTTCATTTGTGAAGAGTGAGGGAATCTATCATTTTAGACTGTGGACATTAAGTATTACCAAAGAGGACATCACGCATGTGGACTGTGGACAGGGCATTCATCATATAGTGATGGGCATCCATTTTGGATTGGGAACATCAAGTATTACTAAAAAGGACAATGAGCATATGGACTGTGAACATCATGTTTCTTCGTATGCATTGTACCCAATCATGTGTGGGATATAATTGATGTGTACTTGATATATACTTTTATTCATTTAATTGGTATGTGAGCACTCATTTCATGTGCGTGCAATAGATATATTTTTATTCATTTGTCAAGAGTGAGGGCATCCATCATTTTAGGTTATTGACATTAAAAAATAACAATAGTGGACATCATGTTCTATCAACATGGACATCAAGTATAACAACAGGGGATATTAAGTATTAACATTATTGACTCACAATACACTCAGACACATTAATACTTGCCTTAAAATTTCATGAAGTGGACATCTAGTTATGTCTATGTAAACTTCAAGTATAAATTGCAAGGATATTAGGTTCATAGATCATTAGACAATGCATTGTGACGTCATACAAACTCGACATCCAAGAATGACAGTAGTAGACATCAAGCATTACCAACATGGACATTAAGTATTACAACATAAGACATTAAGTATTACAACAGGGGATATTAAGTATTACAACATGGGACATTAAGAATAACATTATTGACACATAATACACTCAAGCACAACAACAGGGGACATCAAGAATAATATCAGATGTCCATATTAATAATACTTGATGCCCATTAGTGTTATTCTTGATGTCCCCCGGTGTTGTGCTTGAGTGTATTATGTGCCAATAATGTTATTCTTGATGTCCCTTGTTGGCATACTTAATGTCCCCTGTTGTAATATTTAATGTCCATGTTGGTAATGCTTGATGTCCACTACTGTTATTCTTAGATGTCAAGTTTGTATAACGTCACAATGCATTGTGTAATGATCTATGAACCTAATATCCATGCAATTTATACTTGAAGTTCACATAGACATAACTAGATGTCCACCTCGTGAAATTTCAAGGCCAAGTATTAATGTGCTTGAGTGTATTATGAGTAAATAATGTTAGTACTTGATGTCCCCTGTTGTTATACTTGATGTCCATGTTGATAGAACTTGATGTATACTATTGTTATTTTTTAATGTCCATAACCTAAAATGATGGATGCCCCACTCCTGACAAATGAATAAAAATATATCAAGTGCACGCACATGAGATGACTCTTCACATGCCAATTAAATGAATAGAAATATATCAAGTACACACCAATTAAATCCCGCACATGATTGGGTATAATGCATACGAAGAAACATGATGTCCATAGTCCATACGCGTATTGTCCTTTATAGTAATACTTGATGTCCACAATCTAAACTGGATGCACTTTACTATTTACAAATGAATAAAACTACATGATGAATGTCATGTCCACAGTCCACATGCGTGATGTCCTCTTTTGTAATACTTAATGTCCACAGTCTAAAATGATAGATTCCCTCACTCTTCACAAATGAACATTAACGACATCAATGATATATGTCTGTGATGAATACATTTAATTGTGGACTTTGATAACTCACATTGTGAATATCAACAAGATTATTTGTGATCGTCAACCCCTATATGAGTGTGACTAACTGTGGACATCAAGTATTTCTTGTGGGGACATTTTGTCATTGCACATATGCAGCAATCCAGTCGTTGAACATATGCACCAATGCAACCCTCACTGTCTCGGGATTTTGGGAGGACGACGGTTATGCCGAGAGGTCTCGCCGGAATCGCCATGGTCAGGCGACCTCATTGGCAGTGCTCATCTTGGTGTCGGTGGTCAGATTTTGCAACTTCTGTTGGCCTTCGTCGATGGTTGTCTCGGGATGGTGGCCACCGCCCTTTTCCGATCGTCGTGGCATCGCCGCCGACCCCTTTTTATCCGATGTCGTTGTGATTCCTTCACGTCGGGATTTTGCCTGAGTTTGCTGGAGGTGTTCTATAGTGTATCTGATGGAAGAGAGAGAAAAGGGAAAATGTCATATAATCAATTCCCAAAGTCATGTGTGCATTTAATTAGACATGAAGTCACGTGAAGCTAGGCAAAAAAAGAAAAGATGAATGTTGGTCGGGCAAAAAAAAAAGATAAATGTTGGTTGGGCAAAAATAAAAAAAGATAAATGTTGGAAATTAGGCAACCATAGATGGGAGATCCAATGGCCTAGATTCACAATGCTCACATGCTCATTTGATCAATCCCCATATATATATATATATATATATATATATATATATATATATATATATATATATATATATATATATATATATATATACACACACAAATACATACAAGAGTGTAGAAAAATCTTATACATTTTACATATTTGGTTTCTCAAAAGGATTTTTGGATTGTAATATGCTAATCTTTTAGGATATTAGATCGTAATATACACATCTTTATTATTGGATATTAATACATCGACCTTTATATTTTAGTGATTTTAATGTCATTACCATGACTTTAATTACCATGACTTTAACAACGGTGAACCAGTATAAAGGATGATGACTTAACTGAACTTGTATTGGTTCCTCATAGGTATTGAGAAGTTACCACTGTCTAGTGCCTACCGTATTATCATTGAGGTCAGTTCACTATCACTTAAATTATGGTAAATACATTAAAATCATCCATATACAAAGATTAATATATTAGTATCCTATAATAAAAGTGACTATGTTCGATCGAATACTCCAAATATGGATATATTAAGATCCAAAAATCCTAATCAAAATTATCTTGCAATTATTCCCAAACTAAACTTTATTTTTGTTGGTTTTTCCACAAAAGAAATAATAAAGTATTCTAGCAATATGCACTTTACACCTAGACAACTAGACTAGAGAAGGGCAAAGAACAATAAACCGAATAATAAAGATGATGATAGTTGGAAGGCAACTTGCTCACTCGTTGAACCAATAGACAACCCACCCTGACCGTCTGCCTCACTTGCAGTTCGAGCCGCCCTTCAAATTATCACCCCCTTTCTACCACACCAACACAATTCTCATTCTTCAACCAATTTTCGATTCCAATCACTTTCTCCGGGCTCTGAATTCCGCTCTTCAATGGTGAAAACCACCCACCGTTAATGGTGAGCCCAACATCGCCCCCTTCCTCTCCAAGTGTTATGAGATGGTCGATGATCCCTCCACTGATACCGTCATTTCTTGGAGCCAATCGAATGATACTTTTGTTATCTGGAATATGATGGAGTTTTTTCGGGATTTGTTGCCCAAGTTCTTCAAGCATCAGAATTTCTCCAGTTTTATGCGGCAGTTGAATATCTATGTGAGTTTGATTTCGCTGTTTTTGTGCTGCGTTTTGGTTCCGATCTGTTGTGGTTTTAGGGTTTTGGGGGATTGGTGGGATATGGTGTATGTTTCGTGGGGTAGTTCAATTTGAGAATTGTGGGGTAGCTACGTATTGATTAGACTTTGAAGTAACTGTTCGGAGATGGATTTGATGAAAGAATTCAGTGAGAGATTTTGGGTCCTCATTTACTGCAATATTTGACAACGGAGGGACTGTTTACAGGGAGTTTATGGGAATGGAAAGGGAAGGCTGCTCATGTGAGACTAATATTAGCTAATCAACAAATGTTTCTGTGTACATTTATGCAGTACCAAACATGGTTATGTGTGGTTTAAGCTTCCAAAGTGACCAAAGATAACGCTTGCTTATACTTGTGATCATGACAATCAAAGCATCCATGAAATAACCCGCGGTTGATTGTAGTTCCTCCCAAACTCTCCCTATGTTAAAAGTCCTGAGTTTCAACACAGGTAGATGAGGGAATATCATGTTAGTTAGGATTAAGGGTCAGTTTAGCATCTTTAAGTTCAATCAAGCGTTGGTTATAGTGGAAGATCAGTAGATCACTAATGGTTCAGCGGTCCGATTATGAATGTTACTATTTGAGCCATGAAAGCTTTCTATAAAATGGAAATTGTGGGGTTAGGACATTGATAGAGGGGGTTATGAATGTTATGACCACTCTCTTAGAGCCTGTAATGACACTGAATCTTAATTGATGATATGCCATTCTTAAAATGTCATTGTAGAGTCTGCGTGTGTGCGGGTGCGTGATAGAGGGGGGATATCATGTGGAAGGGAAACAGTTGGAAGTTTCTGCTGCATTCAATTTACGTTGATTGTAAAACTAGACTCTGTTAGATACTCCCTCTTTTCCTTAATAATTGTCTGATTTGAATTTTGGGAGGATTTTAAGAAAATAATATTGAAAATGATAATTGCATTGGAAATGATAAAAGTAATAAATAAATTTCTATTTTGGTTATATAATTGTATTGGTAATGATAAAAGTGAGAGGTTATATTTAGAAAATTGTCATTAATATTATATTGGAATTGTAAAGTGACAGATATTGTGGAAAATAAAGAATTAGTTAAAGCGACATATATTGAGGAATGGAGGGAGTATAATCTTTGGTCTCTGGCCCACTTTCATGTCACTTATTGCCTGAATGTTATCTAGGGAAGTCAAATTAATATGAGATCTTATCTCGTGTCCGATGCTGTCTGCTTACCGGGATAATGTTCTTCGCAAACTGAAGTTGGAATAGGGTGGGGATGATGTCATGAGGAGAGCAGGAATTTCTAGGAGTGGGGAAGGGATGTATTGTAGACAATGATACAAAAACAGTATCATTGAGTCATGTTGCTGCATTATAGTCTCATTGTATAACACCGATCACTAGTTTCTTAGCCATGTGTGGTGGGGAGAATGATTCTAAGAATAGTGTGGACATATTTGAGATTGTGAATGTTCTTGTTTTCGCTTGATGCCTCTGAGATTTCATACAGATAGCGAAAACAATGTATGTTACTGTATCAAATTTTCTTGGGATACAGTTGTCTCATTTTCATGAGCTTTTAAAAGAATTGGTACATGTCACATTTGACAACAATGGGTTGAAGAATGAAGCCTGATTTTAATTTTGACAGCGTACATCCCTTTCTTTATACAAAAGAATTAAATCCATTATTGGAAAAATTGAATTAAATCCGTTATTGGAGAAATATTTTGGGATTTTAATTTTGACAGCGTACATCCTTTTCTTTATACAACAATGGATTGTTCTGTTCAATTTGCTGTATATTGTGAGATTCAGACTTTGGGACTTTGGACTCATCCATATCCATGTTGGAGCGTTGACTGTTCATGTCTAATAGTGTTTTGTTTTAAGATCCTTATTAGATAGCTGTTTTGTGCTTTGTTGTAGACCTATATTGCGGTTTTTGTGTTGTTTCTTTGGTTGCTGGACTATAGGTGTTTTGCTGTTTTTGTTGTCTTGTTGCATCTTTGATGCTTCTTAGCCTTTTTGGCTTGCTAAGGATTATTAGGTTTAGAAATGACTGGATTTTGTTTTTGTTATCGGAAAAAAATAGTGTTCTGTTTTAGAAATGACTGGATTTGCAAACCTGTTTCTGATGCACCTTTGGATAAGGATTATTAGGTTTTGAAATCCACAACATTGGGGATTGTTAATCACAATATCCCAAACTTCATATTTGACTCATAGCAATCCAACCTTTGGGGGGTGGTATTTGTCAAATGTCAATAGCCCAAGACGAAGTTAATATCAATTAAACTCGGGTTTTCTTGTGATGTGGCGGTGTATTTTGTGATGATATGTAAACTAAAAATGTATCTAAACCAAAAAACAATCGTCAAATCATATAAAAATCCTAACTTGGTGTTGGGCAACTAACGAATACCACCCCTTAAAGGTCAGGTTGTCATGAGTCAAATACGAAGTTCGGAGTACTGTGATTAACAACCCCTAAAATTAGGGATTTCAAAACCAAATAGTCCTTTTGATAATTGCATTTGTTTTTGAATTTAACATGGGTATGATCTCAATTTGTTTCTCAAACAACCCTTAACGTCTATGTAATAGAATTTGAGTTATCTTTATTTTCTCCATATGGACTTGGCTAGGCTTATCTTCTCATCCTTGGGGTTTTATGGAATGTAACGCAAGTTTTTTTTTTTTTGGGTCATTATAGCCTTTTATTTTAATCATAGAGAACTGAGATTGAGGTATTTGTGGCAGTGTGCATATTTTCCTTGCACTTGTACATACATGTGTCGCTGGACTTCATTCTGAAACTTTGACATTAATGATCGGGAACTGTTCTTGAGTTGTTTGTTGCATTGTATAGATTGTCCTGCCACCTTTACATGCATGTGCTTCTGGACTTTCATGCGGAAACTTTGACCAAATTTTATGGCAATTTCCCCCTTGGTGTTCAAATACTTCTTGTTGGAATACTTCATAAGTAGGTTTTTGGTTTTATTTTGGTTAAGATTCCCCGTAAACAATTTCATAGCCCGACATATATGAAGCCTCTCATGGAATCTCGCAACTTTTTGTTATCTCACACTCAATAAGCTGGTTTTCAAAAAATTTTTTGATGAAACTTTTTGAGGTAGCTTTTCACAATACAAAAAGCTATTTTTACCAAATATCTTTTTTGCTATCAGCTAACCCAAACAGCTAAACTCAAACAGCTATCAGCTAACAGCTGGTTATCAAATAGGGTCATTGTCTTTTGACTTCAAAGGCTACTTTTGTGACTCTTAGTAAATAGATTCAAATACAACAAGAAAGGATGGTATAATAAGTTAATAACTATCCTTCATTGGGATTTACTTGGTGGTTTAGTCATTTCTATAAAGTTGGTAACGGTTGATTAATGGCTATCAACATTAACAATCCTACCGTCCGTTGCTTTTGGAGTTTTTTGTTTAGTTTTGTTTTGTCAGGTTTTATCTACCGTTGTGAAGGGTGACGTGATGGTAAATCTTGATTTATCCACCCATTAATATTTTGTAAATGTGAGTCACCGCTAACTTGCAATTGGAGTATTTTTACAATGGTTAGAAAAGTTTGTCTCACAAATAGTCATTGGTCAACTTTTTATTTTGACTTTATTTTTTACGGTGAATTTATGTCCTTCCTTAATTGTTTGACATTTTCGTTCGAATTGAGATTATCGACAAGTTTGTTAGCTTAGTTTGATTTAGACAAACTAAGAAACATGAACACCTACATGGGTACGACATAATATAGACACCACGACACGTGATTTTCAAAAAAAAGTTCAGACACAACACAATATCTGACACATTCGCTAATTATATATGGTCATTTTATGTTGCTACTATGTTGACACAACACAAAATTTCTCACTTTTTCTCCCATGTTGCTCCTTCATTTCTCCTACCATGTCAGTTCACATATTACATGGTCATTTTATGTTGCTACTACTTTGTACGCCCAACACACACAAGAAAGCTAGTAAAATGGAGTTAATATGACATGGAAAAAAAGACGAATATTAGAAATAAAAGTCATCAAATTGAAGCTTTTGAATTGAAGTATAATAAAGTTGGTAGCCATTTCATATATTTTATAATAAAAATGACAATGACATTTTGTGTTTTGCTGCTTGCTTTATCTGCTTGTTTGCTTGTATTTACGCACGAATTTATTATTTTACCATTAGATATAATAATTAATTATCAACTTGCTTTTAGCTTGTGTTCACACGTGAATTTACTCTTTTACACTCGAGTAAAATAACTAGGCAATAAAGGTTGATTATATATCTGGTTAGGGTAAACACGGGTCGGGTTTGTATTTCGATTTCGGCTAAATTTCACTCTAAAAACATCACTAGGGTGTTTCAAATTCAAGTAAATACGAGTCAAATGTTTTTTTTTATAGGAAAAAAAATCTTTTTAGGGTAAATACGGGTTGTGCGTATTTTGGTTTCAGTTAAATTTCACTCTAAACATGTGACCCGGGTATATTTCGCTCGGGCGTATTTTAAATTGGAAAATTGGAATCTAATAAACCAAACTATTAGTCCATTTTGATCTAAATCTAACAAACCAAACTTACCTTTTTGCTAATGGCATACCATACTTAACATTATATTTTTTTGATTGAACCTCCACCACTTTCCGGTCACCGGAAAAATGATGTGGAATTTTTTTGTGCTGAGGTGAACTGTTTTATAGCCAAAAAATAAAAGAAAAATTTTGATAGCTTGTGTTTTATGACTTGGCAGCCCTCTCCCAATCTGACTCAGGCTCAATCAAAAAAATATAATGTTAAGTATGGTATGCCATTAGCAAAAAGGTAAGTTTAGTTTGTTAGATCAAAATGGACCAAAAGTTTGGTTTATTAGATTCCAATTTTCCTTTTAAATTCAGCTAAGTATGGGGCAAATATTCTTTGACAGTAAAAATTTCTTTAACATACGAAAATCTTTAAAGGATTTTATGTTTGTATAGAAACTAAACTTTTGTACATTATATTTGAAAAATAAATATAATACTGCATATTTTTACATAATATTGTATTATTATTTGTAATTTTCATATTTATTGTAATCTAAGGCAATATTTACTTAATATAACAAACTTAATGTACATTATTACCCTAAACATATATTGCAAAACTATTTTGGCAAAAAAACTAATAAATAAAAAAAAGTTAAGTCGGTTATGTCTAAAACTTTCCCGCCCATGAAATTGAACAAAACATCTCAGTTCACTTAATAATATAAAAAAAAGGCACGGTGAACCTCATAAGTCATATCAAATCAGTAAATTACATCACATCATTTCGATCTATCATTTCGATCATATCAATTTTCTCTCTCATCCATCTCGCATGACATTTTTTTATGAGGCTGTACCTGAAAGAGTTAAATGCAATTTCTGTGACCGGACATTTATCAACGATGATGCACGGAGGGAGCACACCCAAGGTTGTTAAAATCGGGATCCTAACTCGAAACTATGGGGAAGTTAGGATCGGAAATTAGCCCATATAAGATCGTGGATCATGTGTAAATAGTAGAATCGTATCGAGGATTTTGGACCATAAAATCGTAGGATTGTAAATCTGGATCGGGATTTTAATAACTATGAGCACACCGATTATGTCCACCGCCATCAAGCATCGATGAGAGAATTGCACCGATCGATTTGAGATGGAAGCTATACACAATGAGCATGTCTGTCCCGGTGGAGGTAATCGCCGGTGAAGGTGAAGGTAATGCACTTTTTAACTTTAGTTTGCAATGGAAGAGAGAGACTCAAATAATCTGAATCAATTTTATTTTACTTCTGTTCATTCTTTCTGTTGATTTAATTTATGTTCATTCTTTCATGTAGTTGGTGGAAAGGGAAACAACAATACACATGTTGTACATGTTGAAGAAAGTAACAACAAGATAGAAAGGCAGAAGAAACAAACAATTTTTGAAGTTGTATTTTGACTGTAAGCATTTTGTGGCAGAGACCTTGGTTAGGTTTTTTTTTCTTTTTTTTTGCCAGTACGTATACCGATCGGTAAACTGTAGATTGCCACTCAAACTAACAATTCCGTACACGACAGTGACGGCGCACTGTAGATTGTCATAGCTTTTTTGATAGTATTCGAAATTTCCAAGTGCATAGAAGAGTGGTGCACCGAAATTGGTTTCAAATCAAAACCCTATTTTCTTAGTCCCCCCTCCCCTCCCCTCCCGCTCCCGCTCCCCTTCCTCTTCCCCCTCAAACTTAAACCCTATTTTCATTGGTTTCCTTGTCCTTCTCCTTTCACCTTTAATCTCTCTAGATCATCTTGGCAATTTTCCACGTGATTCACATTATTTCAAATCCGTAGGCACTTTCTATCCTTCTAATTTCATCCCTATTAATACAATAGATAGTAAATATCTGGCTTTTCCCATCAATGTGGGGCGATTGTCATCACCAAATTCTTTTCAAATTTTCATGTACCGCTTGTGTTAAATAAATTAGATTAGATTTATTTTGTTACTTTTATTTACTTATTGCATATTACTTAGATAATAATCAAAAGCATAACTAATAATTTTATTTTGTTACTTTTTTTTTTTATTTTTCAACTCCAACTCTTTTTCCATTTTTTTCTATATTTTTCACATCATTTCCTCTCTCTCTTTTTTTCAAACCTTTTTCTTTTTAAACCTAGAACTAATACCTCAATTACAAGAGAAAGAAATAAAAAAAAAAAACTAACAAGACTAGAAAAATAGAAAAAACCTAAAGAAAGCTAAAAAGAAAAATTAAAGAAAAAGGAAAAGGAATAAAATTAGAAAAATGCAAAAAAAAAAAACTAAAAATTTGAAATAAGAACTTTAAAATTATGGGGTGCCTCCCATAGAGCGCTTGTTTAAGGTCCCTAGCTCGACCTAAATACCCTACTTGATTCTTGGAATCCTCGGGACACAAACCAAAAACATCATCAACCTTTTCCACCAGTTCTTCTTCCTTTTTTTCCCATGATTCTCAAAGAGGTCCATGAATGTCATGGGACACTCTTCCGGTAGCCTAGTCATCCGCCTAGGATATCCGGGTAGCATTTCCTTTGGCTTTCTCCACCAACGTTTCCTTCTTCTCTTCCAACACCTCCTACCCTTGCGTAGAAACGAATCTTGCTTCCTCAAGAACTTAGTAGGCCATGAGGATATAGAAGTAGAAAGTAACTTCAATTTGGTGTTTGGTGGTTTACCAGGCCTAGGACCTTTGAAGATCAACTCGTTGACTTTGTTGCATTCAACATAGGTTTCGCTCAAAGAAATCTCCTTCCTCCATGGAATGATCTTCAGAGGATGATCATAGTAAATGTCCTCAAATTCGCTTAGATTTGGATGCGAAACCCTTAAATGTTTGATTTCTCTCCAATCATCGGGCTCAACTTCGAGAAAATAAGACTCCTTTTGGGGTTCATCCAAGATGCCTACCACCGTATTGGCCTTAAAATGAGATTCTTTATGGGATTTCATTCTTGAAGGGTCAATGTCAAAATCAATACGATCTCTACCCACATGAAGAGACAAACGTCCTCTTTTCACATCTATAATAGCTCCTGCGGTAGCCAAGAAGGGTCGACCAAGAATAATAGGATTTCTCCAATCTTCATCCATCTCCAAAACAATTTGCAGCTTACAATTTCTATTTGGGCCAGAATTGGTTGAGATGCATCAGAAGCATCCAAACACGTTAAACTCAGCCCGAAAAATTGCCCGGAGACCTTGCTCGAACCACCCCTGCCCTTCCTCCATCTCGTGCACCCAACCCCCGTGGCCTTCGCCGCTGCCCTCGAGGTCCACTGCATAGGTCATCACCGGCGCCACGAGTGTCCTTTACTGAGCCACCACCGACGGTAAAAGCGACCGGCGCCGCTACCTCCATCAACGCCGACCCCTCCCCTCTTTCTCTCTATGTGTGTCACGCGAAGGGGTGAAGAAGAGGTCACCCGGCCCCGTCTCTTCCCTGCGCGTCGGCAGCCAGCGACAGCCACCAAGGCGGCTCCTCTTCCACCGCTGCTCACTCACTCTCTCTCTCTCTCTCTCTCTCTCTCTCTCTCTCTCTCTCTCTTTCTTTCTCTGTGCATCTGTTATGCGAAAGGGAAAAGGAGGGGCTTGCCCGCTTTTTTCCTTTTTGCTGTTTGATACCAAGAGAGAGAGGGAAATTAATCCCTTTTCCTTTATCAAATTTATCTCACTCCAAATAATTTCTAACTTTCAATTCCCCTTTTTCTTCCATAATTCTATTGATTGTAAAAATCCCTCAAAAAAAATGATAAAGATCTCCTACTTCCTCTTATTTATGTTCCACATCTATAACCCAATTACGAATAATATAACAAGTCCACCATTAATAAGTCGACTCCTCCAATAAAATTCTAATTCGAATAAATAAATAATGGAATTTTGGACTCTAATATACTGAACTTTTGGGGTATTGGATAATAATGCACTGAACTTTGACCTTGGACAATAATGCACTGAACTTTGGGGGGTGTTGGACAATAATGCACTCGAGACAATTTCGACGGTGGCTAACTTGGTGACAATTTTATGTGACAGACCGAGAAGACAAATATTTTTGGACCAATTCATCTCCTCCACCCGCTACATAGGATTGCCACCAAGTTAGTATTGCCAAAATCATACTGAGTGCATTATTGTTCAACACCCCCCAAAGTACAGTGTATTATTGTCCAAGGTCAAAGTTCAGTGCATTATTGTCCAATACCCCAAAAGTTCAGTATATTAGCATCCAAAAACCCATAAATAAATATAAATATAATCACATAAAACAAATAATTAATCAATAATCCTATAAATAAATAACTAACCCAAATTAGACCCTTAACCAAGGTAATTACTCTTAATAAAACTCTCGGATCTTACATAAGGAGATCTAATCCAAGAAGGAGATGGGGTAGATGGCACCTAGGATTAGTATTCCTTGGCTTGCATGCCAATTAGGAGAGTCCTAATGTGTGTGGGACTTAGTTACCATAAATAGCTAGGCTTGTAGCCTTTCAAAGGCATCCAACTTTGAATTATGAATACAATCAAGCTTTTAGCTTACCCTTGAGTGTTTCGTGAGAACCTCGTTGATTTCTTCTATTGTATCTTGGTTTGCCAACTAAGTGGTGAGGAAGAGCTTGAACCCTGAACCTAGAAGGTGTTTCTGTAACTAGGTTAAAGGTCAAGTTTGCCATAGGGTTTTCTTTCTTGTGGTGTTCCTGTATCAAGATAGATCCCTTGAACTATCCCGGTTACTTCTATCTATCTATCTATCTTAGTTAGATAACCCTCAGGCTAGTCAAACCATCTCTCACAACTCTCAAATCTCTCTCTCTCAAACGTCTCCTCCCCTCCCTCAAAACAACCCAAACGTCCCTCTCTCTCTCTCCTCTAACAAACTCCCTACTTTCAAGCAATTCTCTTCCTACCTCCACAAAGGCCTCGCGCCAACCTCCCAAAATAGCCTCCCTATTTCGCCCATCTCCCTCACTCAAACCCCACAAAGATTCCATCTTTCACAACCCTAATCCCTAATCCCTCACCAATTCACCCAAACCTCTCAAAACCTCCGCTTCTCTCACGTGAACCACCCTCCCTTTTGCCCTAATTCACGTGAAGTGTCCCATATTCAGATTGGTTGCACATCACCCTTGATGTGTATTTGATCAAGATACAATCTTTGATCCCATTATACATCACATATATACTGCAAGAAGATCAAGAAGCCAAGAGAAGATGATGAAGTTCGAGCCGGTCAAACATCATTTTCCCAAACAAACCCGTTGTCAAATTTTGACATAAAGGGAGCAACTATCAAGAAAAATTGGACTCTTACTTTGGCGTCCAATTGCATTCTAATAATACCTATTTTTTTTTTTTTGCATTCTAGTGATTCCAAAAAAAAAAATTAACATTGTATTTTAGTGGTAGCAAATCTACTTCCATATTTTTATAATTTGTTTCATTTATGCTTGCAGGAGGTTATGGAGTGCAACTACTAAAAGAATTTTAAAATTATTATTTTGAGAATTTGAGCAATTGTTATGATTTTTATTTTTTTTTAAAAAAAAAAGGGGGAATTCATAAAAATTAGAAAAGAATTGAAACAATTTGGGACAAATATTATAAATTCACTAAAAACTGTAGAGAAGTGTTGTGTTGTGCTATGCTTTAGAGCTAACACAAGTCAGAATTCATAATATTTAGGATGTACACTCATTAATAGTATCACTAAAATACAATTTTGACTTTTTAGGACCATTATTATACAAAGAAAGTATTAATATACAATTGACCAAGTAGAACTTATAAGAATTCAATTTTCCAAATATTAACATTTAGGTGTCTGAGGCAATGCCTACACATCTTTGTTAGATGCGAGTAGTCAATTATTCAACGTGGTGATTATTCGTTACTGTACTTAAACTTTAAAGGAAAAAGAGCTCAAGTCACATTAATCCTTGGAAAATTAAACGTGTCTCACACTACGTAATCCCTGGATTCTATATTAATAATCATTTTAAAAATTGTACACAAACTTTAAAATTTTAATCTTAAATTTCTAACTATATGCAATGAATTATTATAAAAAATTACTAAGGGTTAGTGGGATAAAAATTCCAGTAGAGGTCTCATTCAACTCCTACTCCCGGTTGTGACAAGGAGCAAAGTTTTTCTTCTAGTCCCACGTTCGGTTATGACTAGGAGCAAAGTTTTGCTCCTACTTCCGGTCCCATTGGAAGCGGGGAATCAACCTGGAAATTTTAGTCCCAATAAGTTAAATTTTCTACACTTATTATTTGATTTATTTCCATAAATGACCAACATAAACAATACAAACTTTCACAAATTTCGCAAATGTCGACACTAGTTTGTTTACATAGCCTCTTTTTCGCAAGTTAAAATTGCACAATATCTAATACTGCGTCTTTTTCCGAAAAAAATACAAGTTCGAAACAGTAAAAAATTAAATAAATCTAAAGGGTAAAGACAAATTTATCAATCATCAAGCCATCACTTGATAATATATATATATATATGGGAATTGATAAAATAAGCATGGACTTAATGTGAGCATGTGAGCATGGACATTTTGAACCCTTAGATGTTGAATCAAGGGTTGTAATTATTTCACCCTTTTGCATTTTTCTTTTTGCTACTTATACTTAAATGTTGCATGAGAATCAACTCCTTGAGAATTAAATGCTGAGAATTAGCAAAATCAAAATGAACACCTAACAAAAAGAAAATGAACATTATATACAGATACGAATTTGTATGACAACAAAAATAAACATCCTTTATAATAAAAATGAACATCTATCAAAATGAATATCTAACATAGGCAACAATATATATAACAAGAAAATGAACATCAAGCATAATCAAATGAACATTATGCAACATTATAATGAACATCCACATCATTTTTATTATGATGCATGTTCATTATGATGTTGTTGTATGTTTATTTGGAGGTGTTGAATGCTCAGTTTGATGTTAATTTTTGCTGTTGTTGGATGTTCATTTCAATGCTCTCGGTATCTTTGTTTCGATGTCCATTTTCTTATTGTGGATGTTCATTATAATATTGTGTGACGCTCATTTTGCTTATGTTGGATGTTCATTTTGCTATTATATATATTGTTGGCCTATGTTGTATGTTCATTTTGATTATGTTGAATGTTCATTTTTGTTGCCATACAGACTGGAACATGTATTTCATGTTCATTTTCATTATATCAGGCGTTCATTTTTATTGTGCTAGATGTTCATTTCAATTTACTACTATTGTTTGAATGATTTTTTTTTTTTTTTGCAAACAAGACCAGAACAACGAACAAAAACACATAAAACATAACACAGAGATAAAACAACAGAAATTAAATTAAATGACAGCTCCAAGATTGCGAATCGCTTGTCGAGCCATTCTATGTGCCGGGTACACTGCCTGTCTTGGAACTTTCTGGATCTTCCCTGCCTGGAAGTTCAGTATTGCAATCCTGCAACTGATAGTTAGAGCACTACATTCAACCGAAACTCTGTTAGGATTTAACAAACCTTCAACAACCATAGTAGAGTTCGTACATATAACCACCTTCGTAAGCCCCTTCCGCTTTGCCTCATCTAAAACATGTCGGATTGCTAGTATTTCATAAAAAACAGCCGACTCCCCTTTTCTCACTCGCCTCCCATGACCCCACGGCTTCCCCTGTTCCATAAAAACCCATGCTGCTGCCATGTCCTTGGTCTTTACACTCTAAGCTCCATCCACAACAAATGTCTCCATCTCCGTCCACTCTCCAGTCTCCCCCCAAACCATTTCCAACATTTTTTTCTCCTCTGCCGTTCCTTCCTGACCCCTCCCCTCCATCCTCCCGTTCCTCTATTTGGTGACATCCTCCTGCACTTGTCTCATAATAGCTTCCAACATTCCTTGCGAGGCCCGCTCGTTCCCAATACACACAGCATTCCTAGCCTTCCAAATGGCCGACAATGTGGCGACAAACTCTCCAAGCTGGAACCCCTCATCCTCCTTCTCCTTAGCCAGATATAACCCACCCTCGAAGCCACTCTTTCCACCCAATATGTGAGTTTGCTTCAGGATAAATCCCCAGTGTACTCCCCTTCCACATGTGCGTCGCAATAATACACATTCTAAACAAATGATCCACAGATTCCTTTTCCTTCCCACACCAACAATCCTCGCTTTCAGTCAGACGCCGTTTAGCTCTGTTCTCACCCGTTGGAAGCGCATCAATTCCACACCTACTTAAGAAAGACTTCCACTTAGGAGGTAACTTGGAATGCCAGATTGTTTTCCAGAACTTAGAATCCACTTCGGAAGGTTTCACCACCCAGTATCTTCCAGGAGGAAGGTGAAATACCTCTTCTTGACTGTGTATATGAAACTTTTGGATCCCGGCCAGACAAGCACATCATCTACCCCTTGCTGCGGTGGGAATACCTGTGCTATAGAGTCAAGGGATTCCCTAGTAAAGACCTGCTGAAGAAAACCCCAGCGCCACCCCACCTGAGACTCCTCATTTCTAACCGCCAAAGATTCCACTCTTAAGTGTTTAACCTGCTCCTCCTGCCCCTCAACCACTTGAATCCTCCCTCCCGGAACCCACCTTCCATCCACTGCTGAGATCCTGTTACCCCTGCCCACACTCCACCTGAGCTTGTCTCTAACTGCCCCCACCACCCGAGCAATCCCTCTCCAAGTACTAGAGCACCCTGTCGACTCCTTATAATCCGCCTCCTTCTCTAAAGGAGAGGCTGCTCCATACTTTGCCCTCCAAATTTTGGATATAAGCAAATCCTATTGAGAATAAACCCTCCAAGCCTGTTTTAGCAACAAGGCCTTGTTGTGACATCCAACGTGCCGAATTCCCAACCCCCTAGCCCCTTTTGGTGTAAAAACCCTTTTCTTGTCCTTCCAGTGGACTGATTTTGTCCCATCATTCTTTCCCCACAGGAACCTCACTATGCAAGCATTGATCTTATCAATAACAGCATTGGGAACCAGATACACACTAAGGACATGTTGATGGAGAGCCACCAAAACTGCATTGATGAGAACCAACTTACCCACCATTGATAGCATTCTGAATTTCCAGGCTTGTAACCGACTTTGGACATCCTCAACCATAAAGCCAAATTGGTCCGTCCGCTTCCTCTGCACCCTGGTAGGAACACCAAGATACGTTTGGAAATACCCCCTTCTGGAAACCCAAACACCACCTTCATCCCCTCCCTATCCTGTGGAGATACTCCTTTAGAGAAGTAAATAGAGGATTTCGCAAGGTTGATAACTTGTCCCGACGCAGTACTGTACCTATCAATGGCATTCTTTAAGGCAAAGCATGAGGAAGCCTCAAGTTCAGTAAAAAACAAGGCATCATCAGCGAAGAATAAGTGAGAAACCTGAGGAGCCCCTCTGGCCACCGAGACTCCCTGCATCCTCCCAATCGAAACCTCATCAGCAATTACCGCAGACAAAGCTTCCATGCACAGAATAAATAGAAACGGGGATAGAGGGTCTCCTTGCCTTAACCCTGCTAACAGAACGATAGAATCGGACTGCACACCATTCACAAGGACCGAGTACCGAACGGTAGTAACACACCTTACAACAGCCGAATCCATTTTTCCGGAAAATCCATCTTCCTAAGAACAGCCTCCAAAAAATCCCATTGGATCCGGTCATAAGCCTTACTCATGTCGACCATCAAAGCTGCGAACTAGGGTGGAAGAAAAATCCGGAACCGGCACACCGAACAACCGGAAACCGGATTAAAAAAACCGGGAACGGGCAACACCGAACCGGTTTAAAAATCCGGTGCACCGCACCGGAAAAACCGGATACTAAACGGGGCGGTTCCGGTTTGGGATATTCACATCGACGGGGAACCGGCACCGCACCGTTAATATAATTAAATACATGTATATATAAATTTTGGTTAAAAAAAATTCTACCCAAAAATTAATACAAAAATAATATAAATTAATTAGTTAAAAAAAAAGAACATTAGGTGTTAGTGTGTTATTGGGTTGGGCTTATGGGCTAGTAAATTTGGTTCTCACTTTTTTTTATTAAATAAAGAATTTTTTTTATTAAATAGAGATTTTTTTATGTTTGATAGAAATTTATGCGGTTCCGGTTCACCGGTGAAACCGCACCGTTAAAGCCGGTGTACCGGGTTTTAAAAACCGGGTGATTCGGTTCCGGTTCCGGTTCCGATTCCCGTTTATGGTTTTCGCGCACCGTTTCATCCGGTGCACCGTTTCGGCGCACCGAAACCGCACCGCACCGCACCGTTTCCACCCCTACCGCGAACTGCTTACCCCTTCTCTTATTAGCCAGAAAATGTAGAACCTCGTGGACGACAAAATATTATCTTCCTTCAATCTCCCAGGGACAAAAGCCGATTGAGATTCCGAAACTAAAGAGTGTATCACCAATCTCAATCTGTCCACCAGACATTTCGCAGTAATGCGGTAAATCACATTACACAGACTAATTGGGCGGAACTCACTAACTTGTTACGCCTCCGACTTCTTTTTCAGCAAGAAGATATTAGTGTTATTAATTTCTCCCACAAACTTACCTTCATTTACCGCCTCCAGCACCGTCACTGTCACCTGGTCACCAACTATACCCCAGCACTGATTAAAGAATTCAGGCGGGATGCCATCAGGCCCCGGACTTTTCCTGGACTTTAGCTGTCAAATCACCTTCTCCACATCCTCACGGGAGAAAGGCTTCTGCAGCAACTGCTTTTGTGCCTCCGAGAGAGACTTGGTACAACTCCAACCACTTGGTCCATAGCCCGAGTCCTTACGGAGGGCATAGCAGTTCTGGGCCTAAACAACCGAGAGTATTCCTCATAGAATTCTTGCATTATTTGGGCCTCAAAAGAAAGTTGTCCATTTCTCAATTGAAGACAGTTGACCCTATTGAAAGCCTGTCTTCTTTTGAACTGGCCAAAAAAGAATGTTGTATACTGGTCTCCCAGCCTAGCCCACTGCACTTTACTTTTATGGACCCAAAAATCGTGCACTCCTTGAACTAGCGCTGTCATATCCTTCTCCCTTGCCATGGCCTGGGCAAAAGCAGACTCAGTCATGCCAAATTTTGCGTAATACTCCTGGCTCTCCTGAAGACTTTGCAAAGCTGTATTAGCAATTTTTTGTTTGTCATTTTTTAGGTCCACCACTACTCATTTCCCCATCTGTCGGACTGAGCTCAACCATTTCACACATTTGAAAGAAGCACTCCCATGAGTTGGCATCAACCCCCCCCTCAAATTCTGGAGTTGTTCCAAAAAGACTTTCAGTTTTAGCACCCAAGGGTCAAGCTTAAAGGAATTTCGCTTAACCGCTACATGTCGCTTAATGCATTTAGAAATTCGCAACGCAATTAATGTAAACCATTGGAAATTGGGGGCTGAATTAATATTATAGTATTTATCCTTTTTTTTCTCCCTTCAACCATGTGAATGAGCAAAAAGAAAAAGGAAAAACGGTGGATTAATCTCAACCATGGATTGACTAATCAATGACTCAAATTCTTAATGCTCACATGCTCACCATTGTTTAATGCCTTAAATCACTTCAGTGATACTTCTGGGCTTTCAGCAAATGCAGCAAAATCTACCATCCTGATCAATGGCGTCTCAAACAATACCAAACAATCTATTCTGCAACAGACAGGATTCCAAGAAGATACCCTTCCCTTTATCTACCTGGGCATGCCGATCACAACAAGCAAGCTGAGCAAATTTGATTGCGCCCGGCTCGTTGAGAAAATGACAGCTAGAATTCGGATGTGGAAAACAAGTAATATCTCCTATGCTGGCCGGGTAGTCTTGATTAACAGCGTCCTAATGGGATTATACTCTTTTTGGGATTCCATCCTAATCCTCCCCAAAGAGGTTATCCACAAGGTCACCACGATTTGTAGAAACTTCCTATGGGGTGCAGATGAGCAATATCGGAAAGTTTCTCTAGTGGCGTGGGAAACAATCTGTCCCCCCAAGGCTAAGGGGGTCTAGGTTTGAAAAACCTCCACCACTGGAACACAGCTCTAATAGGCAAACAAGTCATTGCAATAGCAAACAACAAGCAGTCCCTCTGGATCAAATGTGTTCACGAGAGATATATCCGGGGTCAACATTGGTGGGACTACTCCCCGAGAGAAGATGCCTGCTGGTATTTCAAAAAACTATGCGCGGTGAAAAACAAACTTAAACCAGCTGCTCATCTCCACCAAAACTACACAGTCCGTTCAGGATATGCCTGGCTCCTTGGCACTGACGACAACTGGCCTTGGGCACGCATTGTGTGGAACAGAATCAACACCCCAAGACATTTCATAATATGCTGGTTGGTTTTTCATGAAAGGATTCAGGTGAGAGAATGCCTGCACAGGCACAACTCCTCCATCTCGGACACTTGCCCAGCCTGCAACAATGGCATTGAGAATATTGAGCATCCCTTCTACACCTGCCCCCTCTCCATCGAGGTCCGAACTAGGATGCAGACCTTGCTGCCGGGCCCCCGTGCTGACACCTTTATACAATGGTGTAAGAAGGTAATCACTTGGAAGACCCCCAAATGGAAAAGCACCTCCACATGGCCGCAATTTGCAGCTACATCTACAATATTTGGGTGGCTAGAAACAAAATCGTCTACAAAAACAGTCATATTACTTCTCAACAAATTTACGAGACAATACGTAGAACTCTTAGAGATAGGATGTTGTAAATTTATATCACTTCGGATAGATATACTCACTGTGTAGAGCTGGTTACATAACTCTTGTATTTGTTTGGGCTAAATTTGGCCTTCTTGGAATAAAGTCTTTTGCCTTTTGTCCAAATATATATATATATATGTATATATATATATATATGTATATATATATATATATATATGTATATATATATGTATATGTATATATGTATATATATATATGTATATACATATATGTATATATGTATATACATATATGTATATATGTATATACATATATGTATATATGTATATATATATATATATATATATATATACATATATACATTGATGTATATATATATATATATATATACATATATATATACATAGATATATATATATATATATATATATATATATATATACACATATATATATATATATATGTATATATATATGTATATGTATATATGTATATGTATATATATATATGTATATATATATATGTATATGTATATATATATATGTATATGTATATATATATATACATATATATATACATATATATATATATATATATATATATATATATATATATATATATATATATATATATATATAGAGAGAGAGAGAGAGAGAGAGAACGTATCCATTTGAGAACTCCTAATTAAAATAAGAACTAAGGAACTATTGATCAGAACCGTTAAAATTAAATCTGAGGGTCTATAATTTGCCACCTCATATCTCATCTAAATGTTCACCCAAACCATGATCCACAAACACAAACCCTAACCCTAACCGCCATCACCACCGCCCGTGGCCGCCACAGCACATGCCATCGTTCAACTGTGAATCTAGATTTGGGGTTGCAGTGATTTGGATTTAAATTATTGATATGAATTGAATGGTCAATTAGTAACCGACATTATGCATGAAGACATTGTACTGGCCATGACGAATCTGTGTGATTATGCCGCCATTGATTCTATCCATGTAGTGTCAATTATACAATTCCAATTGGTGTCTTTTGTTTCTAATTCCAATTGCATGAAGACATTATACCAGGAGGTTAATCACATAATATTGTAGAACGTTTGATGAAAATGCGACACATTAGCAGGAAACAGAATGAATTTTGTTGCCGGCCAGTGAATTGCATAGTGGCGGCGAGCGGTGGTGGTCATGGCGGCTAGGGTTTGTGTTGGTGGAGCATGGTTTGGCTGAGCGTTTAGAAGAAATTTGAGGTGGCAAGTTGTATGTAGACCCTCAGATTTAATTTTAACGGATCAGATCTATAGTTCCTTAGTTCTTATTTTAACTAGGAGTTCTCTCTCTCTCTCTCTCTCTATATATATATATATATATAACCGAGAATCGCGACTAGGAATGAGATTTTGGGACCGAGACTTGATAGGAAGCGGGACGGGAGCGAGATTTTCGAATTTGTTGATCCCTAAAATTTACTACCATTAGATCTGTAACAAAAAATATAACCTTAAAAATGTAATATTATAATTATTAATAAAATATTATCTAAGAAATTATGGATAAAAAAGTGGCATTGAAAACAGCGACAATTAACAAAATGATATTCCATATGTTCCATATTAATTGTCATTTTTGGAAATCATGCAATCTAATTTCAAAAATTTTGACAATAAATTTCTTAGTATATACAATGAGTCGCTATATAAAATTACCAACATTAGATTCGATATGAAAAATATTATTATAAAAGTATAATATTGCAATGGTTAACAATATATTATGATGAAATTATCAATAAAAAAAATGACACTAGATACCGTGAAAGTAAAAATGATGACAATTAATATGGAATATGGTGAGTAATTAATATTAATATTAAATGGAAGGAGCATCTATGAATAATAAATGATTAGTATTTAAATATATGTTGGGTTTAGTTTAATTGGCCTGATTATCTTAATGGTGACACGCGCCTTTCTTCAGCCTCCTTGCGCATCTGGCTTTCTGCCCACTCCTTGCCACTTCACGGAGCGTGCCTTGGTTTTTTTTATCACCAAATAAAACGCCACCTTGTAATTAATTAATGAACCGGCAGAACCGTGAAATCAAGCTTCACGGAGCGTGCCTTCTATACAGGCGGAGTAGGAGCAGGAATAATAATAATAATAGTAATAATAAATAATAATTTTTATATTGGATTCGCAGAATATTCATTCCGTGTTTGATTTGATTTGGAATATTCATGTTAACTTTCTGTAAAAGAAGTTGATTTTCTTTTTAAAACAAAATTAAATTTAAATTTTACTATATTACTCTTTCCATTAACTAATAATCACATATTCCTTATTAAAATTTTGATCGATAATAATTTAATTTATATAATGATTTATATAAATTGATATAATTATATTTGAAATAAAAATATTATTAAAAAGATGTAATATTATAACTTTATATAAAAATATTATGGAATAAATTAATAATTAAAGATGTATCTTAAACAACGTAAAAATTAGATAAAAAAAGTGCATAGACTAATTGAAAGGTATGAAATTCATTCTAAGAGTTGTGAACTTTTTGTAAAGGAATTCATTATTCTATTTAGAAAAAATAGAATATTGTTTGATAATTTTCTCTGAATTTTCAAAACCATTATACCCCTTCCGTTCCATATTAATTGACACTTTGATTAAATTTTGACCGTTCATTATTCATAAAATACAATGAGTTATAATATGAAATTATTTTTGTTGTAATTTTTAGTAAATTATCTTTCTAATGATGACAATTTAATATTGTAACTCATTGTAATTTGTGAGTAATTAAGGATTAAAATTTAGTCAAAATGTCAATTAATATGGAACGGAGGGAGTACATATTAACAATTTAGAAAGGTCTAAAATTCATTATTTAGATAAAAAAATATGCAGTGAGTAGTTGAAAGGTCTGAAATTCATTCTAAGAGTTGTGAACTTTTTGTAAAGGATTTCATTATTCTATTTGTACTTCTTTTAAAAATAGAACATTGTTTAATAATTTTCTCTGAATTTTCAAAACCATTCTACATATTAATAATTTTGACAAAATTTTAAAGGGATTTTAAAATTCTTTTAGGTATGCATCATATGAATTCCTGAAATTTTGTAAAATTATTTCGAAACGCTCTCTACAAAGGGAAAAAGTGAGCCAATAATAAAGACAAATTATTCATTGAGCATGGTTCAAACAATACAACATTTACAAAGATACCCGATCCAAAACATTTTTCTTTCTTTTTCTTTTTTAAAAAAATTACTACTGTAACTCGCTTTCCTTCCACTTAAAACCAATTATGATCTAAAAAAATATTCATTGAGCATGAAGAAAAGTAATTATACATACATACATACATACATATATATATATATATATATATATATATATATATATATATATATATATATATATATATATATATAATGTACTAATTATGAAGAGAAGTAAGAAAGAAGAGCCATTGACAATCTTTTCCTCTCTTCAAACTTTATCAGGGTGCCAGAGCTAGGTTCATGTACTTAACTTATCATGAGGCCAATTGTGGCATGTGGTTCGAACCCTGCGTGGTATTTGATCGATAGTGGCGATGTCGCTCATATTACCAAAGATGAGACACTTTTGAGAGATAAACTGGACACTTTGAGAGATATACAGCCTATGGTATTTGACCTGTCCAACAGAGCAAAAACCATTGCAGACAAGCAGGGAAAAATTTCTCTGACAGACAAACTACAGCTAAACGGGACACTCCTCGTCCCATCTTTGAATTGCAATCTTGTTTAAGTTTACCATTTTTGTAGAGATTTAAACTACATAACCACATTTGATGAAAATTCTTGTATTTTGTAGGACCGCACCTCGGGGACTTTGATTGCCACAAAGAAGCAGCATGATGGGGGTCTATTTCCACAAAGAGCTTCAAGGAAAATCCAGAGTTAATGCTGAACAGACCGGGAGACTTTGGCATCAAATATTGGGGTATCCTTCAAAGGAAATTATATATTTCTTAGATAAATCATTACGAGGTACTAATTCACTTGATGAAATTTGTGAAGTATGTTTTAGAGAAAAACAAACAAGGAATTATTTTGGTATTAGTGAGAATAAGGCTAAGGGTTTGACATAATTCATGTCGACATATGGGGTCGTTATAGAGTGTCTACCTTGTGTGGTGCACACCCACTATTTTCTAACTGTTATAGATGACAATAGTAGGAGTACTGTTTAGGTTTATCTGATAACTGAAAAAAGCAAAACTAAAAACAATTAAGAAATTTTATTATTTTGTTGCAAAATCAATCTGGAAGAAACGTTAAGATGGTTAGAAGTGACAACGAATCCAAATTTAAATCAAGGGCATTTATGCTAAAAAGGGAATTTTGGGACAACACTAGTTGTGTTAACACATCTCAACAAAATGGTACGTTGAAAGCACAGATATATCTTAAATGTCGCTAGAGCTTTGAGATTTTAAGCAAACCTACCGATAGAATTTTGGGGTGAATGCATTAGAATTGCTGCTTATTTGATTAGTTGAACTCCAAGCAAGTTGTTGAAAGGAAAAACTCCTTATGAGCTAGTTTTCAACGAATAAACCAATTATGATCATATTAAGGTCTTTGGATTCTTATGTTTTGCAAAAGGTAAGATGAATGATAAATTTTCCCCTCGTAGTCGTAAGTGTGTGTTTGTTGGATATCCCAAGCACAAACAATAGGCAAGGAGCTGCTAATTTTCAGAAAGTTTAGACTGGTTCTGACTTCATAAAAAAGGATTGGGGCATTTCCTTTCCGGACACCATACAAGGAGCGAGCCTTCGATCTCTGAGCACAACCCTATGCGGGCTCCCTCAAGCCTCTTTGGAAATACGTAGATTGTATAATTTAAGACTCAAGATTTTTTTGAAAGTAGGGATGTGACGTTTGTTGAATATGTTTTTCCTTTCTTAACAACACCTGAGCAAAAACAAGCACAAAATTCATCCGAAAGTTTGGAATAACACTCAATTTTTGAATGATGAGTTAGGAAATCCCCTGATTAGAAGGGAAGGGCCAACCCACTTTAAATCCCTAGAACGCCATTTGGATCAAAGGGAGAGTGATCCAAGCCACATAAGGTCAACTTGGAGGACTCAACAATTGAGTTTGGAGTTAAAAATGAAGCGAATGAAGATAATGAGGTTGAGCAGGTTGTGATAATAGAGGTTAAACCCTTAGGGGGAGACGCCGGGCTGCAGGCATCATGTGATTAGCTTAGTTCTAGTGAGGAACAGGAACATCAACATCAACGTACTACACCTAGTGCTAAAAAAACTCGAAGATCTGAACCGACTCGACGATCGACAAACCGACTCGAAGATTATATTTGCTATCATATAGGCGTAAAAGAACCTGTCTCTGTTGCCTTGCCTTATCGAAAGGAGCCCTCAAGTATGCCCTACCCTTTACATAATTATGTAAGTTGTGTAAAGTTCTCTCCTTCACACAAATGTTTTTGTCAAATATTATGAAAGTTGATGAACCTAGATTTTCTATGAGGCTATCAAACATAGTAGATGACGAACAACTATAAATTACAAAGTCAATGCTTTGCATAAAACAGGTACTTGAGATATTGTTGACCTTCCTACCGGAAAGAAACCGATAAGATATAAGTGGGTCTATAAGGTGAAACATGATGCAAATGGGTCTATTCAGCAGTACAAAGCAAGACTTGTTATTCGTGGAGATCATTAGGAAAAAAGGTGTTGATTATAACGAGGCTTTTACACCTGTTGCCAAAATGATAAGTGTTTGTTGTTTTCTTTTTGTGGCCATAACAAAAGGTTGGGAATTACATCAATTAGATGTAAACAATGCCTTCTTACATGGAGACCTTTATGAGGAAGTTTACATTAAGTTGTTGCTAGGATATCATGCCTCCACTCCTTGGAAATCTATAGATTGAGAAAATTACTTTATGGGCTTAAACAAACACTTAGGCAATGATTTGCAAAATTCTCCTCTAAGCTTTATGAGTATGGTTTGTCAAGTCTTATGCTGATTATGCTCTTTTCACATATCGAGAGGGAGGAATTTTCATGGCACTTCTTGTCTATGTTGATGACATTATTCTAGCCACTAATAATGTCCAAGAATGTCAAAAGTTTAAAACTTATTTGAATGTGTGCTTCATTATTAAAGACTTGGGTCCATTAAAGTATTTTTAGGGCACTGAGGTGGCACAAGGACAAAAGAGTTTGTTCCTTTGTTAATGGAAGTATACTTTAGAGATAGTGGATGCATGTGGTCTTTTAGGTGCAAAACCTGTAGCTTTTCCATGAAGCAAAAGGAAAAGAATTAAAAGATCCAAGTTCTTACAAGAGGCTCGTAGTAAGATTGATTTATTTGACCATTACCAAGCTATATCTCACATATGTAGTTCATATCCTTTCTCAATTCATGCAAAACCCAAAGGAAGAACATATGGAAGCAGCGACAAGTGTTGTTCGGTACATTCTGGGATCACCAGGGTAAGGAATTCTACTGCCAAGAAAATCTCGGATGCAATTAGTTGCCTATTGTGATTCTGATTGGGGAGCCTGTTAAATTATACGAAGATCCTTTACGAGGTACTTTGTCACAATTGGAGGAGCTCCTGTGTCATGGAAGACTAAGAAGCAATATGCAGTATCTCGTTCCTCTACAGAAGTAGAATATCACTCTATGGCAGTTGCAACATGTGAATTGACTTGGCTTACGACATTCTTGTCTATTCTAGGTATTCTTGCATTATAATCCATAAGGCTATTTTGTGACAATCAAGTACCTTTACACATTGTCACTAGTCCAATCTATCATGAGAGAGACTAAACATATTGAAATTGACTGTCATTTTGTTAGTGAGAAGGTTGAACTTGGTCAGCTCCTCTTATTCAAGATAAACACGAAGGAGCAACGTGTCGATATATTCACCAAAGCACTTCACAGAGATCAATTTCAGTACCTCAAGTCCAAGTTGGGCTTTATTGACCCCCATGCTCCAACTTGAGGGGGAGTATTAACGTATTAGTAGAATCCTAATATGATTATGTATCCTAAGAAGACAAGAATATGGGTATTAGGAGAATATTATTTTGTTTCCTATTTTATTAGTTTGCTATTTTTATTAGTTTCCTAATTCTAATACCCTTAGTAGTAGGGGTCTTGTACATATATATATATATATATATATATATATATATATATATATATATATATATATATATATATATATATAAGTAAAGAGAAGTAAGAAAGAAGAGCCTCTGACAATTTTTCCCTCTCTTCAAAATTTATCAAAAAGAGATCTTACTTAGCGTAAGAAACCAAGTAAACAACTAAATTCTCACACAATGGAGAGAAAATTTATATATTGAAAACTGTATTTTAAGATACGCAGAAAAACACTAGTTGTCCTTTCTCTCTCCCTCTCACACAGAAAAACTCTAGCTACTACACAATTATTGTTAAGGGCTGACATCAGTTATAATTCCTGGTGGTAAGTCCCAGTATGCTTAGTTTTTCTATACTTAAGGTAATTTGACTGTGTATCTTTTTTTTTATTGTTTTCAATATATGGATGTATGTATGTATATATGTATATATATATATATATATATATATATATATATATATATATATATATATATCTTTTGTCGGCGACTGAACGCTCCCACTACCGGAGACGCTGGTTACGGTGGAGAGACAGTTCACCGGCGACGGAGGTGGTGGGCTTCAATGGATCTCCATGTCCATCGTCTACCTACTACCATTCACAATTTCTGAATATTGAACTAAGGTCAGTTGATTGAATCATATCTGAATTACGGTTTTGAGTTGGGTTTCGTTTTTTTGTTTTCGAGGAGTAAATCGATCTGAGTGCTCATGAATCCAGTTGGTTTTTTCAATCAATTGGGGTTTGAATTGAGTTGATTTGTTTACACT
Source organism: Portulaca oleracea (assembly GCA_029582165.1). NCBI lineage: Eukaryota > Viridiplantae > Streptophyta > Magnoliopsida > Caryophyllales > Portulacaceae > Portulaca > Portulaca oleracea. Next base: position 23,195,540 of record CM055880.1, read on the forward strand.
GAAATATTATCTTGGGGGTTGAATCGAATTTCGTTTCTGATCTGTTCGGGAATCTATCTGGGTTCGATAGATTTTGATTTTGTTCTTGCCATTTCGTGGTTTCGACTAAATCAAGTTGAGCTGAGATCCGAATCTAGATTTGAATCTTGGTGTCAAAATTCAAGTACTGGGTCTCGTATTCTCTGGATATTATTTTGAACGACTATTGGTGCTTGTCTTGAACTAAGAGCCGACTAAATGGTTTGAATTGGGTTTCAATTTGATCTATTCGTGAGGCAATTTGGATTCACAGTGACTTGTTCATGCTCATTCTGGATATCGTGTTATCTAGCAATTGATTTGAGCTGAGATCAGAAACTGAGTTGAATCGGGTTGCCCGCTCGCGAGTTCAAATTGCCTCAGATTATTACGTCGCTCCTTTATGCAATTTCTGGGTTTTGAATTCTGAGAAGGCTTTAATCGAGACAATATCCTGTGCTTCGTGCTTCTTGTTTTCCTGCTTCTTGTCTTTGGTGCACGTTAGTTACTGGCTGGATTCTGCCGCTACTATGGTGGCCACCAGGCTGACTATGCATCAATCTGCCGGCCGAAATCCAACTCCGGTGGCAAAGATAACCAAACAAAATGGGAAATCGAAAACAGGGGGACAACAGAAAATTGTTACAGACGATCAAACAATTGTCATTCAAACTTCGACTGGGAAAAAGTCAGCTGAAGAACCTATCCTGGAGTCTTTTAATAAAGAACCACATAGGAGTTCTTGTGCCTCTCTATTCACTCAAGATGATGGTATGCAATTGCAATATGTGGAACCAGTTCATGTCGAAGGAATAACATGCGCCAAACTAGACAGAGAAGATGTGATGGAATCCATCGAGTACTAGAATAACTCGGTCATCTGCTGTGTTCTCGGTGCGAATCCGCCTCATGAGGTCATGAATGGATATCTTCGTAGAATATGGTGACAATTGGAAATTGTGCAAATATCCGATGTTAAAAAGGGAATGTACATGGTGAGATTTAATTCAACTACGGACAAAGATAAGGCATTAAACCAAGGATTCTACTTCTTTGATAGCAAGCCTTTCATTGTCCGGGAATGGAATGAAAATCTCGACATGGACATTGATTCTATTGCTTCATTACCTATTTGGGTAACCATGCTTGACCTACCCTTCAAATTCTGGAGCAGTGAAGGCCTCAACAAAATAGCAAGTGTCCTAGGGGTCCCTATTAAGACTGTAGACAAACAAAGGACCGGGTCAAGTTGGGATATGCGAGAATCCTCATTGAAATACAACTCAAAGGCACCTCGTTGTTGATTATCTGGATCACAACGACAATTTAATGAGGCAACGCATCCAATATGACTGGAAGCCAACTCGTTGTGCTCATTGCAAGATGTCTGGCCATGAAGAAGCTAATTGTAAGAAGAAGCTACACTGCAATTATTGTCACAAAAAGGGCATGAGGAGAATCAATGCAAGAAGAAAATAGAGGATAACAAAAAAGCAGAGCATAAGACAGACAAAGCCAGGCAAAAATATGATGTAGACGGATTCAACAAGCCAAAAAATTCCTTGGTGTGGAGACCAACAACTCAGCCACATAAAACGGTCAATACCAACCGGTTTGAAATCCTACAGGAAGGAGGTACCTCAATACCTGAATCAATAATTGATGGCAATGCCCAAACTCAAAAATAAATTCCTGATGCAGAACATCCTCAGCTGGAATGTCAAAGGGCTTAACAGGCCGGAGAAGCAAGAAGACCTCCGGGTCTTCTTGCAACAATAGGGGGCGGGCCTAATAGGACTATGTGAAACCAAAATCCCCCAGCGAAACATTGATATGTTTCACAACAATGTTTTTAACCATTGGAAATCGAGTACAAACATTCAACATTGTCAAAAGGTTTGCATTTGGATTGCATGGAACCCTCGGGCATACAAAGCAGAAATTTTGGGGAGCTCTGATCAACACATTCATATGAAAATCATAGCTGTCCAAAACAATACCACCTTTCACATAACTTGGGTCTATGGGCATAATGACCTCAGTGAGAGAGAACCTCTTTGGGAAGCTCTTCGTGAAATTGCAGATGAGATGGAAGGACCTTGGGCCATGATAGGTGACTTTAATGAAATAATGTCAGAAGAAGACAGAATTGGTGGTGCCAAAGTTGAATCTTTCATGACCCAGCCGATGACACATTGTATTCAGCAATGTTGCCTACATGAGCCACCATACTCTGGGACGTACTACACCTGGACCAATGGCCATGTCCGCTCCAGGTTAGACCGCCTTCTTGTGAACTCTCATTGGTACCTAATTACAGACTTGATGCAGGTTAATTTTAAGGCTTGTGGCCTGTCGGATCATTCGGTTATCATTATCAACTTCATGGAGATGACCAATCAGAAGCAATCCTTTAAATTATGCGACATGTGGACTAAAGATGAGTGCTTCAACAACCTGATTAGGGACACGCTGATGGAGATCCCGGAGGGACACAAAATGTTTCAATTAACACAATATCTCTATAAGCTACGCCCGAAACTACAAGCATTACATAGGGACCGATTCTCCGATATTTACACACAAGAAATTGCTGCAAGGGATAAGCTCATCAATCTCCAGAACAGGCTCAATAAAAATCCGACAGATGCTGCGCTTCAGGAAGAAGAGAAGAAGCATAGATGCAACTACTACGAATTTTTACATTCGTCACTGCTTCTGAAGCGACAGCAAAGCAAACTGGCTTGGGATTATATGGGTGACAGCTGCTCAAAACTATTCTTCGCCAATATGAGACAGAAGCGAACCCAATTGTACGTTCCAGAAATTGAAACTAGCAATGGCATCAAAGTCACAGGGCTCCAGGAGGTAAATGATCAACTCAGCTTGTTCTATAAAAACCTGCTTGGCAACACAAATATACAACACACATCAGTACAGGAAGAGATTTTGCTCAAAGGCCCTCGACTTACAGGTGTTCAACAACTCAGGCTCAGTAGGCCAATCACAAACAAAGATATAAAAGATGCCATCTTCTCAATTCCCAACGACAAGACACCCGGCCCAGAAGGGTACTCGAGTGGTTTTATAAAAAATGCTGGAATCAAATAGGAGATCTTGTTTCAGCTGCTGCTCAGGAATTCTTTCTTACTGGGAAGCTCCTCAAACAACTAAACTCAACTAATTTGGCTCTCATTCCAAAAGTGCCAAATCCCAGCAAAGACACCGAGTTCCGTCCTATAGCCTGTTGTAACACCTTTTACAAGGGACTCACCAAAATCCTCGCCTCAAGGATAAGAGAGGTCCTCCCGGACCTAATCAACCTAAGCCAAGGGGCTTTTGTGCCCGGCCAACAGCTCCTTCATAATGTACTACTTTGCCAAGAGATTGTAAGGGGCTACAACCGATCGGCCATTGCACCTAGATGCTTAATGAAAATAGATCTTCAAAAAGCCTTCGACTCGGTGCATTGGAGTTTCATTAAAGAAGCCCTAAGAGCGTACCGCTTCCCGGGTTGGCTCATTAAATGCATAATGGCTTGCGTCACTTCCCCCACCTTCTCCATTTGCTCGAATGGCATATCGTCTCCCAGCTTCAGTGGCAAACGGGGCCTACGGCAAGGAGACCCCATGTCTCCTCTCCTTTTTGTTCTAACAATGAAATACCCGTCTCGATCCATCCAGTACTTTGTCAGCAAGCAATTGGGTTTTAAATATCATCCAAACTGCAGACGTCTCCAACTCACGCATGTTGTTTTTGCGGATGATCTCATCATGTTCTACTCGGCTAATAGAGTCTCTATACGAACTCTTAAGGAAGCTTTTGACCACTTCTCAGTAGCCACGGGTCTTGTTGCTAACAAAGGGAAACCTGAAGTGGTCATGGAGGGCATTCCCAATGATGTAGCTACCGATCTCATTGAAGAAACAAGATTCCATGAAGGTGCGCTACCCTTCAAATACCTGGGAATCCCTATATCCTCATGTAATCTCACAAAAAATGACACCAACATTCTTGTGGAGAAGATTCTTTCACGAATCAAAACATGGGAAAGTAGGCACATCTCTTATGCTGGGAGAGTCACACTCATAAACTCAGTCCTGATGGGGGTTAATAATTTCTGGGCAAGAATTCTCGTCATTCCTAAGCATTCCATTGAAGAAATTACTCGGTTTTGCCGTAACTTTCTCTGGGGCTCTTCCTCACATTATAGTAAAGCGCCTATGGTTGCCTGGAGTGTTGTCTGCAGAAAAAAGCATTTGGGTGGTCTGGGCCTCCGAGACCTAACATACTGGAACAATGCCACCATTGCCCGGCTGGTATGGGCGATTCAGAGGAAAGAGGATAACTTATGGGTCAAATGGATCCATGCAAAATACATTCGAGGGTCATCCTGGTGGGCCTATCAGCAAATGTAAAAAATGATGTAATGAATAAGATCCTTGTGGTTGCAAAGCTAAGTCTAGGAAGAAGTATAAGAGTCTAGTAGACACTGTACTAAGTATGTGACCTAGGGGGATACACCCCTCACCCTCTTGTACGCTACATTTGATTGTTAATATATCCTATTTTATTGTGCAATATATATATATATATATATATATATATATATATATATATATATATATATATATATATGAAGAGAACTAAGAAAAAAGAGCTTTTGATATTTTTTTCCTCTCTTCAAAATACATAAGAAAGAGATCTTAGTGTAATAGACCAAATAAACAACCAAATTGTCACACAAAGGAGAGAAAATTTATATATTGAAAACTATAAGAAAGATGTACAGTCAAATTACCTAAAGTATAGAAAAACTAAGGATAGCGAGACTTACGTCCAGGAATTATTACTTATGTCATCCCTTAAAATAATTGAACGTGGTAGCTAGAATTTTTCTGTATGAGAGGGAGAGAGAAAGGATGACTAGGGTTTTTTGATAAGTCCAAGGAAAAAGGTTGTCATATTTTCATTTACCATAGTTAGATTATGCATACTTTATTTTCTTTTGAAATAAAAATTTCTAGATATTATACTATTTACATATAGGATATGTTTGGTAGAGGATAAAACTTTTTCTAATGTTTTATACAAAAGGTTTGGTAAAATAATTTCCAGAAGAAAATAATTTTTCTTAATAGAAGGAAATTAATTGACAACCTAGAAAAAAAAAGCCTTTCACCTTCGTTGTTCAATCAATTTTCTAAAGAAGCTTTATAATACGATAGGGTTGATCATAAAAGTATAAATAAGAATTTTGGTCTTCGTTATTTTTTTATTTAATAGCATATATGCTGACTATTGTTGGCATTTTCACACTGCTAAATCTAACTTAAATTTAAGAGAGAAATTTAACTTAAATAGTTTGGCTCGAAACTTTATAATATAATAGAGTTGATTAAAAAACGATCAAATATGAATTTTGACCTCAAAGTATTTTTATCTGGTAACATATATTGAAACATATACCAACTCTTTTTGCCACTAAAACTAATAGAAATTTTAAAGCAAAACTCAAATTTTGCTATTTGAATTGAAACTTTATGATATATAGGATGGAGTGCTGAGGAAAGCTTAAATATGAATTTTGAGCTCTAAACATTTTCATTTATTTGTAACATATCACCACTTATTTCTAGATTTTCTGCCCGCAAAAGCTGACTGAAACTTAAGTGTAAAAATTAAATTTCAACGATTGGCGTGAAACTTTGTAACAAGATAGAATTGATTAAAAAATCTCAATGAATTTTGAGCTCAAAATATTTTTATCTGTAAACATATATTGTGATATATATATTTCAATACTTTGGACCGAAACTTTATGATACTTGATATTAGATATAAAAAAACTCAAATATGAATTTCAAATGTTTAGAGCTTGAAAGTCATATTTGAGTTTTTTATATCTATTATCAAGTATCATAAAGTTTCGATCCAAAGTGTTGAAACATATATCACAATATATGTTTCATAGAATATATCAATAAAATTTTAAATATGAATTTTGAACTCCAACAATTTTTATTTATTAACATGTATCGCAATTTATCTCAGGATTTTTTGCCTCTAAAGTTAACGGAACTTAATAAAATTCATTTTCAACAGTCAGGATCATAACTTTAAGTATGATAGGTTAAACTAAAAAAAGTTTAATTATGAATTCTAAACTTTAAACTATTTCATTATATATATGTGTGTGTATATATATATATATATATATATATATATATATATATATACATACATACATATATATATATATATATATATATATATGGTTAGACTAAAAAAATGTTTAATTATGAATTTTGAACTTTAAACTATTTCATTATATATATATATATATATATATATATATATATATATATATATATATATATATAAAATGAGAAGAGGAGTTTTGTGAGAAGAGAAGCATGAAAGATCCTAGCCATTGGTTTAAAGATCAATGGTGGATATAAATAGTTAATTTATCTTTATTTCAAATATCTGTTGATAAAAGATGATTGGCTAAATTATTTTAATATTATTTTTTTTTTACCTTGTCACGTGAGAGGTGAGAGAAAAGGCTTGCATGATCTTTTATACTTTAGCACGCTGGAGGGAGGGCATTTAATAACTTCATTTTCAAAATCATACACAATCATTCATCAAAATTTTGAAAAAGACAAAAGGGAAGTCATCTATGGGTTAGCGAAAGTTGAAGCTTTTGAAGACAAATAAACATGGTTTTTCCGGCGAAATCGCCGGGCAAAATATAGCGATTTCCGGCGAAATCTTAGAGCACATAATTTATTATTCCGGCGGCGATTTTCCCGACGATGATTGCTTGAAGGGAAACCCAGACACGACGAGTTATCCGGCAAAGGGTGTGTCGAGATTTCTAGGGTTTTTCGCCCGGTTTTTCTTTTTCAAAATTGAGATATCCAGTGAATGTTTGATGTTCATCCTAACAATTGATGGTGTTTTTTTGACAGAGTACGAAGGGAATTTGAGCAATTGGTGATGGATTCCAAAGGTGTGTCTGAACTAGAGGTTGAAGAAATGAAGAACGAGATGTAAGGCATAGTATATATTGCTTGAAGTAACGGTATTATGAGGGCTTGTTGTTCATGTCAGCGTCTGATGTTCATTTGGGTTGATTTCTGAGCTTGTAGTGAATTCCTCTATCAACAGCACAAACCCTAACTTTTTTTTTTTTTGGGTTGAAGCTTCATATAGTTGAAGGGTGTGCAACTTAGTTGCCCAATTCCAACTATTCTGTACGTGACGAGAGTATTATACAGTTCGCGAGTCAATAATGGAGGGTGATGATGAAGGAATGAGGTAATATAATTTTTTTTAGATTATATATTCAATTAAAATGCATTATGCATGAATGTTCAGTGCGGGTGGAAAAATACGAAATTTGACTGCTTAAGGGATGATGTTAATTGTTATATATTGAAAAAATATTGTATTCTGACATGTGTTTGAATTGTGAGATGGTAGTGAGTACGATATATAATCATGTTGAATGTTACAAAATTAGGTCATCTGATGCTCATCGTCGATACAATTGATGATCATGTCACGATATTGTTGTTTGTAATCGTGAGAATGGATCTTTTTGTAGTTGGAATTCGATGTATATGCGATCATATTGCTCTGTTACTACTGTTTTGGGGTTTGATGTTCATTTCATTGTCGAGCAATGATCATTACACAACTACATGAGGTTCCTTTTTCTTTCCGTTTTTAGATGTTCATGATAGAATACTTGATGTTCATCATCGATGGTTTGTTATCCCAGAATGCTTGATGTACATCTACGAATGCTTAATGTTCATCCCTGAAGTACTTGTTGTCCGTGTCATTTTTATTTTGTTATTAATTGGAATAGTGATTTGATGTTTATCTCAGAATGTTTGATGTTTATCCCATCACTACTTGGTGTTCATCGTGATTTATGATCACGACACACTCACTATGTGGCTGGTGACCATCACCCAAATGCTTTATGCTCATTTCCACAATTACTTTTTATTTTGTTATTCATTGTAATTGTGATTTGATGTTCGTCTCAAAATGTATGATGTTCATGACAGAATACTTGAGGACGAAGACACTAGTGGAAGCAAGAGGACGAAGACACCAGTGGAGGTTGTCACTGAGAAGAAAACAAGTGCAAGAAGGTGCAAGTGTTGCGACCAAATAACAACACACGACAACATGAATTGTCCAGAGCATTATGGATGATCTAATCAAGTTGTTTTGAACATCAGTTGACTATGCTCTTGGATTCATCATTGAACAATTGGAGTTTGCGTTTGTTTTTTTAGCATAAAAACATTCATTTTGCTTTAGGTTTGACTTGATAAATTTTGGTCAGATTCAGTGGAAGTGCTTTCCATGAATGAACATGTGAAACTGATTTTCAACATCTATAAAATACTCATCGGAACAAATGACTTGATGTTCGACTGATGCTCATATTAAGTACATGTAATGTTTATTTCAAGTACCCTTGAAGATCATTTACATATAAATGATGTTCATTTCATTACCAAACCCATTCCCAATTGATGAACAAAAAATATCTACCTGACGTGTTTTTCAATAAATATATATATTCGTCTCAGTATAAGTTGATGTATTTTCATCTCAATAACTTGATGTTCATTGCCAGTTGATGTTCATTCCACTATAAGTTGATTTTTATTTCATGACCGACTGATGTCTTTTTGCATATTACATATATGTTCCACGCAGCGTGACGTTCAATTTAATTATAACTTGATGTTCATTTCACAATACCTTGATGTTCTTACAACCAACACTTGATGTTCATATGAATTTCATATAGATGTTTATTTCATTTTGAATAGATGGAATTAACATCAAATCACAATGAAAAGTGGACATCATATTGAGATGAATATACATAAACTCGATGAAATGAATATCAAGTTATATTGGAATGAACATCATATTCAGTTCTGTATCCATTTGATTTCCATTCCACCTTCAATTGATGCTCATTGCATAAATTTGACGAAATAAACATCAAGTTATATTGGAATGAATAACAACTGTTGACATGAAATGAACATCATGTTATATTGGAATGAACATCATATTCAGTTTTTTATTCCTTTGATTTTCATTCCACCTTCAATTGATGCTCATTTCATAATTTGATGAAACGAATATCAAGTTATATTGGAATGAACATCATCTGGCAATGAAAGTGGATATCATATTGAGATGAAAGTGAACATCATGTTACACTGGATTTTGAACACCATTTTCAGTTTTGTATCCCTTTTATTTTCATTCCACGTTCAATTGATGATACTCATTTCATAAATTGATGTTAACATTGGGGTAATGTGATGAAAATCATTTTCAGATTACAATGATCGATTCAAAATGAAATAAACATCTATATGAAATTGACATGAACATCAAGTGTTGGTTGTAAGAACATCAAGGTATTGAGAAATGAACATCAAGTTATAATTAAATTGAACATCACACTACGTGGAACATATATGTAATATGCAAAAAGATATCAGTCAGTCATGAAATGAACATTAAGTTATAGTGGAATGAACCTCAACTAGCAATGAAATGAACATCAAGTTATTGAGATGAAAATACATCAACCCATACTGAGATGAATATATATATATTTATTGAAAAACACGTCAGGTAGACATTTTATGTTCATCAATTGGGAATGGGTTTGGTAATAAAATGAACATCATTTATATGTAAATGATCTTCAAGGGTACTCGAAATGAACATTACATGTACTTAATATGAGCATCAGTCGAACATCAAGTCATTTGTTCGGATGAGTATTTATAGATATTGAAAATCAATTTCGCATGTTCATTCATGGAAATCACTTCCACTGAATCTGACCAAAATTCATCAACTCAAACCTAAAGCAAAATGAATGTTTTTATGTTAAAAAAAAACAAACGCAAACTCCAATTTTTCAATCATGAATCCAAGATCATAGTCAACTGATGTTCAAAACAACTTGATTAGATCATCCATAATGCTCTGGACAATTCATGTTGTCGTGTGTTGCTATTTGGTCGCAACACTTGCACCTTCTTGCACTTGTTTTCTTCTCGGTGACAACCTCCACTGGTGTCTTCGTCCTCTTGCCTCTTCCCTTTGTGACCAAAGCTGGGGGTCGATGAATAGTTATCTCCACTGGTGTCTTCGTCCTCTTGCTTCCACTAGTGTCTTCGTCCTCAAGTATTCTGTCATGAACATCAAACATTCTGAGATGAACATCAAATCACAATTACAATGAATAACAAAATAAAAAGTACAATGAGCATCAAGCATTTGGGTGATGATCACCAGCCACATAGTGAGTGTGTCGTGATCATAAATCACTATGAACACCAAGTAGTTATGGGATGAATATCAAACATTCTGAGATAAACATCAAATAACTATTACAATGAATAACAAAATAAAAATGACACGGACAATAAGTACTTCTGGGATGAACATCAAGCATTCTTAGATGAACATCAAGCATTCTGGGATAACAAACCATCGATGATGAACATCAAGTATTCTATCATGAACATCTAAAAACGGAAAGAAAAAGGAACCTCATGTAGTTGTGTAATGATCATTGCTCGACAATGAAATGAACATCAAACCCCCAAACAGTAGTAACAGAGCGCTATGATCGCATATACATCGAATTCCAACTACAAAAAGATCCATTCTCACGATTATTAACAACAATATCGTGACATGATCATCAATTGTATCGACGATGAGCATCAGATGACCTAATTTTGTAACATTTAACATGATTATATATCGTACTCACTACCATCTCACAATTCAGACACATGTCAAATACAATATTCTTTCAATATATAACAATTTACATCATCCCTTAAGCAGTCAAATTTCGTATTTTTCCACCCGCACTGAACATTCATGCATAATGCATTTCAATTGAATATAAAACCTTAAAAAAAATCATATTACCTCATTCCTTCATCATCACCCTCCATTATTGACTCGCGAACAGTATAATACTCTCATCACGTACAGAATAGTTGAAATTGGGCAACTAAGTTGCACACCCTTAAACTATATGAAGCTTCAACCCAAAAAAAAAGTTAGGGTTAGTGTTGTTGATGAAGGAATTCACTACAAGCTCAGAAATCAACCCAAATGAACATCAGATGCTGACATGAACAACAAGACCTCATAATACCGTTACTTCAAGCAATATATACTATGACTTACATCTCCTTCTTCATTTCTTCAACCTCTAGTTCAGACACACCTTTGGAATCCATCACCAATTGTTCAAATTCCCTTCGTACTCTGTCAAAAAAACACCATAAATTGTTAGACTGAACATCAAACATTCACCGGATACCTCAATTTCGAAAAAGAAATTGGGCGAAAAACCCTAGAAATCTCAACACACCCTTTGCCAGATAACTCGCCATGTCTGGGTTTCCCTTCAAGCAATCATCGCCAGGAAAATCGCCGCCGGAATAATGAATTATGTGCTCTAAGATTTCGCTGAAAATCGCTATATTTTTGCTCGTCGATTTCGTCGGAAAAAACATGTCTATAATTTGTCTTTATAAGCTTCAACTTTTGCTAACCCAGATATGGCTTCCCTTTTATCTTTTTCAAAATTTTGATGAATGATTGTGTATGTTTTGGAAAATGAAGTTACTAAATGCCCTCCCTCCAGCGTGCAAAAGTATAAAAGATCATGCTGGCCTTTTTTCTCACCTCTCACGTGACAAGGTAAAAAAAAAACAATATTAAAATAATTCAGCCAATCATCTGTTAGCAACAGATATTTGAAATAAAGATAAATTAACTATTTATATCCACCGTTGATCTTTAAACAAATGACTAGGATCTTTCATACTTCTCTTCTCACAAAATTCCTCTTCTCATTATATCTATTCCCATATATATATAAATTGGATGACAATAATCCTACTTTAAATTTGTAATATGGTGGTCCAAAATAAAATAAAATTGTATTCTAGTGGGACATAATCGAGAGTATACCCTAAATATCATAGATTTTGTTTTGCATTTGATTCGAAACTTTGTATAACATTGTACCACGATTTTTAATGAATTTAGAGCATTTCTCCAAAATTTTTTTATTTTTTTATGATTTTTTCAATTTTATTCCTTTTAAAAAACCATAATAATTGCTCGAAATCTCAAAAAAATAATTTAAAAAATGTTTTAGAAACTACAATTCATTGCCTATCTGGGGGCAGGAACGAAAAAAATAAATACAATATGGGGTAGGCATGAAAAAAATAAAAGAATGTGGCGATGGATTTGGTACCACTACAATACAATTTTTTTTTTTTGGACCACCAGAATACGAATTGAAAGTAGGGATTATTGTCATCCAATTTGCAAATGTAGGGATTATTAGAATCCAATTTCCATATATATATATATATATATATATATATATATATATATATATATATATATATATATTTTGAAGAAAGGTAAACTTTATTCAAAATAGGGAATTCCCCAAACAAATACAAGCTAATTGCATAGTATATCTATACATTGAATGCATTTTTTGCTTTTGTTGACAAGAAATAAACAACGATCTCTAAGGTTTTGTTTAATTTCCCTGAAAGTATGATCCGCGTTCATTGCTTTGTTTTTCAAGATTTTCATGTTTCGATTCCTCCAAACATGATAGATGTAGCTGCACAAACCAGCATTAATTCTGGATTTCCTTTTCCCTTTGAGGCTTCTTGAGGGTTCTGACCCTATTGCACTAGTGGTGCCAATTTCCCGCGTTGGGAAAGTGTAGCCAATGTTGGAGATTTTCTCTTACCTCCTTTGTCTGGGTACAAACAAAAAACAGGTGATTCACAGTTTCTTCATCATTTTGGCAGAGGGCACAATGAGAAGGGATATTTGAATGATGCTTATGAAGCCTTGATCGCACCTGCAGGCGATCATGAAGTGCCAACTATGCACAGAACGAATGCCTTGGAGTACATAGCCTGCTCCAGATTACTCTGGCCCAAGGCCATTTCTCAGCTGGACCTTGAAGATGATCATAACCTTGTTTCACTGTGTAGTGATCGATTGGTGGTGTTAAACCTGCTTTTCATTTCATCTTTCACTCTACACATTTTCTTGAAATACCAGCACATGTCCTCCTTAGGCTGGTATTCCCACGAGTCAGCTCCCTTGAGGTATCTTTCATGTATCCATTTCACCCACAAAGAGTCTTTCTTCTCGGCGACAGCTCTTACCTGCTTGAAAATGAGCGCCTTGTTCCAATTTTTGAGGTTTTTAATGCCTAGACCTCCATGTATTTTGCTTCTACATACTGTATTCCAGTTGATGGGAGGTGTTTGGTAATGTTCGTCCGACCCCCAAAGGAAGTTCCTGCAAATGGCCGTGATTTGATCAATAACTGATGTCGGTATGATCATAATTGATGCCCAGAAAGTGTAGAGGCCCATTAGGACTGTATTGATGAGGGTCACCCTTCCTGCATATGACGTGTTAGCTGTTGCCCAGCTCTTTATTCTTGTTGTAATTTTATCAACTAGCTTTGTGCATTCTAGTTTGCTCAATTTCCCATCCACTATTGGCATGCCTAGATAGATGAAAGGAAGAGTACCTTCTTGGTAGCCCGTGGTCATCAATATTTGCCTCTTGATATCATCATTCACTCCATTTATGGCCATAGTGGTTTTTGAGGCATTAGCAATCAACCCCGAAACTGCCTGGAAATGATTTAAAGCATTTTTTATCCGGGAGATTGTGTACAGGTCAGCTGCCGTGAATAGTATTAAGTCATCCGCAAAAACCAAATGTGTCAGCTTCATGCTCCTGCACCTAGGGTAGAATTTGAAACGGGGTCCTACGCTGTCCTTGCAAGAGTCCTGGACAGGTATTCCATTGAGAGGACAAACAGTAAGGGTGAGATAGGGTCCCCTTGTCTCAACCCTTTCCCCCCTTTGAAAAAGCCAAATAGACCTCCATTTATCTGAATGGAATAAGAGGTATTTGAGATGTAGTACATGATCCATTCAATGAATTTTGTGGGAAATTTGTATGCTGTCAAGATCTCCTGAATGAAACCCCAGTGGACACTATCAAAAGCCTTTTGGAGATTGATTTTGAAAATACATCGAGTTTGAGTTGATTTCCTCCCGAAACCTCTTGTAAACTCTTGACACATCAATACATTGTGCATTAGCTCCCTTCCCGGGACAAAAGCTGCTTGGGCTTCGTTTATCAAGTGAGGGAGAACTATTTTTATAAAGCTAGCAAGAAGTTTAGAGATAGCCTTATAGAGGACTGAGCAGCAAGCAATTGGTCTAAAGTCGGTTGTGTTGCTCGGCGGATCTTTCTTTGGGATCAAAGTGACGATGGTTGCATTGTATGCTGCTGGCATTTCTCCGGTATCTAGAAATTCTCTGACTGCCCCACAAATAACATGCCCCAATCTTGGCCAAATGGCTTTGTAAAATCCGCTACTGTAACCGTCCGGGCCGGGAGATTTTACATTTGGAATAGAGTAAAAAGCTTCCTTTATCTCCTTATCACTGAAACTCCTGCACATATCCAGATGTTTTTCAACAGACATATATATATATATATATATATATATATATATATATATATATATATAGGAACATTGGATTCTAATAATCTCTACTTTCACCAATTGTATAATAATAATCTCTACTTTCATTTTGGAGTCTGGAGGTCCAAAAAAAAATGGATTCTAGTGGTACCAAATCCACCTCCGAATTCGTTTTTTTTTCTTTTATTCCTACCCAACATTATTTTTATTTTTTTGTTCCTACCCCTAGAAAGGTAATGAAGTATAGTTACTAAAAGAATTTTTAAATTATTTTTTTGAGACTCTGAGAAATTATTATGATTTTTCAAAAAGAATAAAAGTGAAAAAATCATTAATAATCGTAAAAAAAATTGAAAAAAATTGGGATAAACGCTGTAAGTTCATTAAAAATCATGGTAAAGTGTTATACTATGTTTTGAATCAAACGCAATACAAAATCTATGATATTTAGGGTATACTCTCGATGATGTCTCATTATAACCCAATTTTAATTTTTTTTTACCACAAGAATCCAAATTGATAGTAGGGATTATTATTGTCCAATCATGAAACTAGGGATTATTAAAATCCAATTCTCGTATATACATACATATATATATATATATATATAGTCATTTTATGAAGTAATTTGCCTCCAACCAAATAAGGGAACATTTGACATAGAAAATTATTTTTCTTGAAAATCTATTTCCCATAGAAAACCTTGTCCTCCAAAATCGTTTTCCTTCTACTGAAACATAACCCTAAAAAAATGGTACATTTTCATACAATAACTCCAAAACTGGATTACCTATATTAAAATTTTCAACTCTCTATTCAAATATCTTCAGAAAACAAAATTATTTTCCTTACGAGTTACGACCAAACCCAACTCTAAAAACAGTTGGTACATTTTCATCCAATAACTTCAAAAATTGGATTACCCATATTCAATTTTCCAACTCTGTGTTAAAACATCACAAAAATTAGATCTTTCAGACATGGTAATATAGCGTCAATAAAATTATGCCCGGTTGGCATAGATATATGGAATGATTATATAATTGGACTTGCTTCAAGCATAGGGTGCATATACCACCCACCGTGGACGAGCTTCAAGGCAGAAATGTTAAAATATTGTTGGCTCACTTTTTCCCTTGGCTAGCCACAAGCTTCCCTACTTCATATATATTATATTTAGTAAGTATGAATATGGTGCTCTGGTTTATTTTATATGAAAATGTTTTTCTTTTTTAGGAAAATTATTTCTTTTGGAAACTTTTTGCCGCAAAAAAATTTATAATGTTTGATTTACTTTTAAATCATGGAAAAATTTGTAAAATTTATCTGAAAGGTTTAAACTACCCTTGTTATTTAAATATTCAAGCAAAATGAGATTTTAATAATTCTTAATTTCGCCAATTGCACAATAATAATCCCTATTTTTTCTGTATGCATGCCAAGGGTTCAATTTATCTCAATAATTTCACTTTGAGGTTTTTTAATTTTTTTGTATTTTTTCCATTTATTTCCCAAAAAGGTTATGAAGTATAGTTATTGAAAGAATTTTGACTTTTTTTTTTTTGAAAATTCAAACAATTATTATGATCCTTTTAAGGAATAAAACGAGAATAATCATAAAAATTAGAAAATAGTCAAAAAAAGTTTGGGACAAACATTGTAAATTCACTAAAAATCAGGGGAAAATCTTGTGTTATGTTTTGGAATAAACACAAGTCAAAATCCACGATATTTAGGATGTGCACTTGTTGGTGGTCCAAAAGATACCTCCATATTTTTACTTCGAGGTTTGTTAACTTTTCAAATTTTTCTAATATGTTTTATTTTTGTCCCCAAAAAGGTTATGAAGTATATTTACTAAATTTTTAAAATTTTTTTTGAGATTCCATACAATTATTGTGGTTTTGTTTAAGGAATAAAAGGGGAAAAAATCATAAAAATTAGAAAAAATTGAAAATATTTGGCACGAACGTTGTAAATTCATAAAAATCACGGAGAAGTGTTGTGTGCTAAGTTTTGGAGCAAATATAAGTTAAAATCCACGATAATTAGGGTACACACTCATTGGTAATCTAAAAGATATTTATTTTTCGATACCACCGGTGTACAAAAAAAAAGTAGAGATTATTATTTTCCAATTGTCAAAAGCAGAGATTATTAGAATACAATTTTCCTTTTATAAAACAGTTTTAGGGATATTTTGGAAACTTTAACTATAAATACTGCCTCTATTTTATTTTATCTGACTTTTAACTAACTTATCCCATTTCATATTATTTGCCATTTTAAAAAATTTTCCCAACCCTCCATAGGAAACAGTTTCAAATTTGTCATGAGAAAATAATGGGATGCAATGAAAAGCCTTTCCATCCATATTACGCGTCCTAAATAAAAATCTATTTTGATGACTAATTCCTATCAATGTACTCATTAACCGACATCCACACAACATCGATCTTCTCCTACTTTGATAATTAGTTAAGTAGTAAAATATTGTCAATTTGATAAATAGTTTTTGTTGCTATTTGATAGTAAGTTTAACGAACTATTTAATTAATCAATAATTTAGTACGCTCCGTACACGAGTTGTATATATATGAAATTCAAAGCGTCTCTTGACCACTCACAACATAAATGCAAGACAAAATCTAATCACAAGTCATAAGTAAATCATCAGTAATCAAAGAAGTTGAAAAAAAAAATCAACAAAAAAGAAGAAAAATGTTGGCAGTGTCAAACAATAATCGGTTTTTAGAAGATTTTGAGAGGGAGTTATTATCTGATGATTTTGAGAGGGAGTTGTTATCTGATGATTTTCCCATGAGGATAATGATGGAGATGACAACACAGGAACAGGAACAGCCAACTACACTAATGGAGGAATTTAACTTCTTTGATTATCCCCTGCATCAAGAACAGGACGTTGATGGTGGACTAGGGCTATCTCCACCGTTGAGTACTGGAGCTGGTTTAGGAGATGACCATCAGAAGGTGTCTAAGAAGCGAAAGAATCATAATGAGAGTGAGAGAGAGCGAAGGAAGAAGATCAACGACTTGTATTCCTCCCTCCGTGCCTTGCTTCCTGCTTCCGACAATAAGGTAGAGTATTTCTTCCTGTGAAACCATCTCAAAAGCTTAAGGTTGAAGCCTCAGGAATGGTTTTATACTTTAACACGCCCCCTGACGCGAATGCCTCGGGCTTGAAGCGTGGATGCCGCAAAGACTCTTTTTTTTTTACCTTGCGCAAATCAATATGGGGGGTGTTGAGATTCAAACCTGAGACCTCTCATTTATCGGTCTGGCTCTGATACCATGTGAAATCATCTCAACTAAAAGTTTAAGTTGATGGTTGAAGCCCCAGGAATGGTTTTATACTTTAACACTTCCCCTTATAGAATAATTAACCAAATAATTAGGCATCAAAAAATAGTTTTCAGATACTCACATTAATGAAGTTTGTTAATCCTAATGCTATCTTTGATATTGTTACTAACGAATCCACAGAAAAGATTAAGCATTCCGGCCACAATTGCTCGAACACTGAAGTACATACCGGAGCTACAAAAGGAAGTGGAGGATCTCACTCAAAAGAAAGAAGGGCTTTTATCTAAAGCCAAGGCACTGGAAAGAGATGATGAACATAGTAAAGAGGAAAGGCCAATAAGGAAAAAACCCAGAATTGCCAAAACCGAGAAGAACAAATCATCAACAAAAATGTGTTCAGTTTCAATAGATAATGTGTCAGACAAAGAAATTGTAATCCATATATCAACAAGTGAAAGAGTAAAATCATTGCCAGATTTGCTGTTGCTGCTAGAGAAGGTTGGCTTTCTTGTCATGGATGTCTCCTCTTTCCAATCCTCCGGTGGGAGGAATCTCTACCATATACATTTAGCTGTAAGTAATTATTTCTTTCCTATTTTGCTTATCAATCTCTACCATATGCATTTAGCTGTAAGTTTTACAATATGAGAAACAGAGGTACCAAACTACCCATGACAAGCATGACCATCAACCCCACAATTTTCAACTAATGAGAAACTTTTACTTCCACTAAGACTTATTTCTTGATGAGAAGGTTGGATGATGGGGCTGGACCGGCTGGTTTCCATTTGGCAACCACCTCTTTGTTAAGTTTGAGTGATGATATGTGTCTTGGGGCAAGACAATGTTTAAATATTTTTTTTCATGAAATGATCAATTCATGCTTATTTTTGTATGTAATATTATAGTTGTAAAAATAACTCATACCATTTTTTTCAATTTAATAAACAAATATATAGGTTTTATACTAAGGAAATACACTAAGGGACTCATATCATTTTCCATTTATATTTTAATGATTTTTAATAATATTTTTTTAGCACTCATACATATTCATTGAGAATAAGAGAATAATGTTTATTCAATATAAATGATAAGGTGATCATATAAATCATAATAGAGAAGGTACTTTAAATTTTTTTTTCGTAATTCTACACTTAGGAAAATATAAATATAAAATTATTTTTATACAATTTACGAGCTGTAATAATCCTCAAAGTGATAAAAGATATATTTATAATAATTTAAATTTGTTTGGATTTAATTTTTAAAGTGACTTAAGTAAAAATTAAAATGATTAATAACTTATCTCAACAAAAAAGATAGCTAATGACCATTTTTATTTAAGATGCATATTATTTTCAATTGATAAGTTACTAAAGTTGTGCACGTACGTGTTTGCGTCACAGATGGAAGGAACCACACTCATAAAGTATGAAATATTGAAAGAGAAGTTGTCAATGCTAGTTGAGAAGCACAGTCAAGCAGTGCATCAGCTTGCGAATAAGCAAAAGGGCAAAGGCATATCATGTTAGACTTTGGAGTTTCTCAATGTGAATCCTCCAACAAAAGTAATAGAACAAGTTGATGTTAGAAAAATTTACGGATAGACCTTCGGGTTATTGATATTTATAATTTAATCATGATTTTCAAAATTAATATTTACCTTTCCTAATTTTTTGAACCAAATTAATTTAGTAACTTTTTTTGATGTTTTTAACCATCTTTGCGATGACTGTATAATTTGTGATGAAATTTGTTTGCTGAAATGACGATAATTCTAGCAAACAAAATTTATCATTAATTAGTTCACCAAAAAGTTATTAAATTCATCAAAAATATTTCTAAATTAAATTTGTTCAAAAAATTAGAGGAGGTTAATATTAATTTAAAATGACAAGATTACATTTATAAATCCCATAAATATGAAGCCTGAAATGTGGTATATGCAAATTTTCCATTAAATTAAACTCCAATCAGACCATCCCCTTTATTTAAGCTGGAGAAATGGTATTATTTGGACATGTGTACATAGTTCTCATCTTAGAAAAAGTTGATACATATATTATGCTTTGTAACATATATAGTTGTCGTATAGCATATTTTAGAAAACATCTTGTGGCTATAGATGTAATTTTGTAATGGAAAATTAGATTGCGGTGAACAATGTTAATTGGGATAATGATAAACTGAACTTTAGAAATGTATTATTATAAGCTAAATTATTGAGACTTTGGATTTCGATATGATACTTGACTTGTTTCGAGTTGCATGATATTTTGAAATACTAAAATCAAATGTGTGTACATATATATATATATATAGGATAATTGGATTATAATAATTCCTACTTTCACCAATTGGACAGTGGTGGGCCGTACTTTCACTTTGTATTCTGGTGGTCAAAAAAATAAAATAAAATAGGATTGTAGTGAGATATTTTCAAGGGAATCATAGATTTTGTGTTGCATTTGATTCAAAACTTAGTATAACACTTTACAATGATTTTTAATGAATTTACATCATTTCTCCCAATTTTTTTTCATTTTTTTACTATTTTTTACGATTTTTTCACTTATATTATTTTTAAAAAATCATAATAATTATTCGGAGTCTCAAAAAAATAATTTAAAAAATGTTTTAGAAACTACAATTCATTAACTTTTTAGGGACAGGAACGAAAAAACAAAAAAAATATAGTGTAGGAATGAAAAAAATAAGAAGAATGTGGAGGTAGATTTGGTACCACTACAATCCTTTTTTTTTTGGACCATGTAATAATCTGAAAGATTTGGCCCACCATCATTCAATTGGTGAAAAAGAGGATTATTAGAATCAATTATCCTAGACTTTTTGATAAAAGCTAAAAGGGAAGAAATATATATATATATATATATATATATATATATATATATATATATATATATATATATATTTCTTCCCCTTTTTAGCTTTTATCAAAAAGTCTGTAGGAAGTTCCCCCTTAATGTATGAACCATCTCTTATGTCCTGTAATAACTTAATGAACTCATTAGAACTAAGAGAGGGTGCTCCCCCTCAATCATGGCAAGCATAAATTAAGTCCATGAAGGGTGTATGGATGCAAATACCTTTTAATTTGTGAAAGATGGACACATATTGCTCAATTCTTACCCGACTAATGTCCTCACTATTGATCGTGTCAATCTCCTTGATGATTGGACATCCTTGACTTACTTACACAATCTCCTGAGGTTTTTTCCACAAGGCGGTTAAGCCTTCGACTATGGACCTTCTCTGATACCACTTGAAAGAACCCTTGAAGGGGGTTGATTGAGGTAGTTGATTAAAATTAAGTGAAGGCTACAAAAAAGGGGAATTTAGCCGATGTTCACCATTGAAAATAGGGGTACGTCATCGGACTTAAGCTTCTCTTCACTTAGGCTTTCGAACCACTTCACTTCTTGTTCACTTAAGAAGTACAATTAGATCCTCAATCTCAACTCCCTTGAGTACCTCAAAGGCAAGCTTCAAAACAACTCAACCAAGAAGGTACGTCCTTCTTCATCTACAGCTCAATCAAAGTAACGCCCTTGATCTACAACTCACTAAGCATTCACAATACTTAGTCATCCAAGCGAGTTTCCCAAGTCACTTAATTACAAGTCTCATTATAAGATTTATACATTCAGACCAAGGACCTTATGCCACAAGAGACTAAGGATATGAAATTACAATGTGTCTTTCTTGTGGAGTGGAGTATTTCTTTCACTTTTCTTCTCTATCTTCGTCCTCTTTTTATACCCAAAGGGTGAGGTTTATGTTGGACTTGTAAGGCTTTGAAATGATCCTTCAATTGGCAAGATATCGTTCCTTAAATGGTTTCACAAAATCGGTTTCTCTTTGATTCTTGCTGGAAGAGAAAGGAACCACGTGATACTTGTTGGAAATCAATCAATCGTTCCTTAAATGGTTTCATACCTTCCAAGAGAGATATGCCAATAATTAAAAAACATATTGTTCGATTTAGATATTTGTTTTGATATCATGGAAGGAGGTAACAAATATGTCAAAGCAATCAAGAAAGTATCACTCTAAGATATCTAGATTATATGCCAATAATATTCAAATTTTGATTTTCATTCAAAACCGTTCCAGTCACCAATGTCCTTGAGCCTGGGTCTACTGAGGTTCTCGAGGGGTACTAACCAATTAAGGTATCAACCCAAAGGGTATTAATGGCACGAATATACTAAATACTACCTCCGTCCCACAATGCTTGTCCATTTAGGCTGTGTTCGGCGATAGCGTTTGGGATAGCGTTTAACGTTTTGACCAAGTCGAAACTCTAATTGCATAAATATTAGCGTTCAGTAAACTAACGTTTTGAGGAGCGTTTAGCGTTTTAAGGAGCGCTTTGTGAAACGCTAATAAAGTAAACGTTTAGCGTTTGGAGTAGCGTTTCATATTTTTCGATCAAAAAATACCCTTTGTAAATTTTATCTTTTGGAAATTATTGATACCTTTTTTTGTCAATTCACATTAATCTGCTAATTGAACCGCTAAATTTATCGAACACAATTCTCATTTGAACAGTCATCCGCTATCCGCTATTTAAACCGCAGTCCGCTACTTAAACCGCTATCCGTTACATAAACCGCTATCCGCTATCCGCTATTTAAAACACTAATTTTGTCGAACAGGGCCTTAGTCAAAATTGAGAAAACCAATAAAATGAGTAAGTTAATTGTTGTATTGTATAGAAAGTTGTGAAGTATTAGTACTACATCCGTTTTGTTTTATCTGTCGCCTAGGAAATTGTGGTAAAAACTTTGACCATCAATATGTTAATTTGTATAATGATTCATCATACAAAATTGATATCATTAAATTCATAATAAAAAAAACTATTAAAAAAGTATAATATTATATTTTTCTATAAAAGTTTTATATTAGAAATTATTGATTTGAAATTGGCACAAAAAATCGTAAATGACATATAAAAGAGAACGGAGGGAGTATTAAATTATATTGATATCTTTCTCTCTCTTACTTTTGCTATCTTTATATGAGAAAAACTAATAAAAAAAGGTAGTTAGTTGGAAAAAATTATATTGAAATTATAAAAGAACAAGTATTATGGGTTAAAAAAAATTAGTTAAAGTGACAATTATTATGAGATGGAGGTAGTATTATGGTAATAGAGTCAAAAGCAATCAGCATGGTTTACCAAACTAAGCCATAACTTGTGTACAATTACATAAGCATATTATAGTGACAAAAACAATTGTATAGTTCTTCGAAGATAATAAGATATAGAAAAAAATAAAAAGTTATCTTAGGTATGTTATTCTGATATATGTCCCTTAGTGTGATTACCAAAATGCATAATTATATTGATATCAGACGATTGCAGCAAGTAAGAAATATCCTTGTCACCACTCATTAATAGGAGCAGGAAATTGCGTCTAGTTAATTATGCACTTATTAGTTAGATGGAGGCTATTTTAGATAAGTCGATCCAAATCCTTCCTTAACAAGTAGAAAGGACAGTTACCTTTCATTCTGATTGCTGTTGTGTTGTATGGTGAGTAATTTGGGCTAAGGCTCATATTTGAAAGAGAAAGGGGCGTAATAGAGGGACTGAGGGAGCGAAAGAGAAGGCGGGCAGGAGAACGGGGCAGTGCACGGCTGCCCGTAAGGTGAGTAAATTGGTGACGTACGTGGCTGAGGAACTAAAACCAGGGCCCAAATCTGAGCCATTGGATGAATGGCATATATCAGGCCATAGACCACGTGTGTAGGAAGAGAGATTTTCTGGTAAAGGAAAAAGTTCGTGCACCAATAACATTACAACACCTCAAGCGTTGGCGACCTTTGTTCTAATTTTTTTTATTATACTACCTTCGTCCCAAATTATTTATCCTCTATTCTATTTATTATTGTCCCAAAATTATGTCCACTTTTCTAAAATGGAAACTTTTATTTTATTAAAATTATCAAAGTACCCTTAATTTAAATTTTAAAAGTATTTAAAAATGAGAGGGAAAAGTATAAATAGTAGTTTTGAATTTAAAACTAAGGGTATTAACAGTATTTTTTTGCTAATTGAGATTAATTTGTTGATTTTCCTTAAAATGCGTGAATCAAAGGGGACAAATATTTTGGGACGGAGGGAGCAAGTCTAATGATGTTAAGGCCCCCTTTTTTTTACTGTGCGGTTGGTTGCAGTGTAGTAGAATGTGGAAAATTGTTGTGGAATGTTAAAAGTTGTGGTAAAAATAATGAAAGGTAGGTTGATATAAAGTGAAAGTTTTATTTTTTTATTTAAAAAATTTTTACTTTTAATAAAAAGAGAAATGAAAAATTATAATGAATTGTGGTGGAAAAAGAAAATTTGCGGTGCAGTGTGTAACTGCAAACAATCCCACTATATAAAATAACAGGACCTAATTAGATAATTGAATCATTATACGTATTAATATATTAGCGGTTAAATTTTTTCTAATGTAAATTAACCCGTCTGAAAGACGGGTATTTTAGCTAGTCTTTACAAAAGTAGAAAGGACACTTGACTTGGGAAATGTGCATGTGTTGTGTTGTGATGGTAACAATCCTGCCTCCTTTGTTTTTTTTCTGTTTTTCCTTTTTTTCCTTACATTTGTAATATATATGGACCACATATTACATTAGTATAGGCCAAGGAAAATGGGCCTATATCTGAAATACTATATAAGTAATACTCCCTCCGTTTTTTTTATCTGTTATCTAGGAAATTATGAAAAATTTAACCGCTAATATCTTAATTTTTATAATAGTTCATTATACAAAATTGATGTCGTTAGATTTGTTATAAAAGATACTATTCGAAAAGTATAATATTACATTTTTTTGTAAAAGTTTTATGTTAGAAATTATTGATTAAAGATATATTGATACTGAGAACCGTAAATGACCCTTAATTGACACTTAAACTACAGTAACTTTTTATTCCAAAATAATTGTCACTTTCCATTTTCCAATACGTAATTTAACTATTTTAATTTTAATAATTATGTTAATTTTTTACTTTTTTAATTAATAAAAGTTACTCCTACTCACATTCTCTCACTACTTACACCTTGATATCCAAAAAACACCTTGGAAAATAGTGTTATTTACTTATGTGAGTAGTTTTTTAGTTAAACCTCGGTATGTGAAAAAAATTTGAAATATGTCAATTAATATGGAACGGAGGGAGTATAATAACAAAGAGCTTGTCTTGAAGTTTATGTTCACATTCAAATTTACCATTTTGTCTTCGAATACAAATGATAACAAACGACAAGCATTTTAGATTATATTTACACGTGAATTTGTTGTTTTGCCATCGAATACAATAAATAAGGATTATAACATCAATTGAAAATTATGTTATTAAACCTATAAATTCGGACGGATGGGTTGAATGCAGGTTGTGTATATGTTTGGTAAAGGTCAGTGCATGTCATGTGTATTTTCGGTTGGGAAATTTTGACACTAAAAGTACAAGTCGTTGTATCTAGATTTAAGTAAAAACTAATAATTTTAATAGTTGCAAAACTTGGGTCATATTCTTTTAGAGTGTAATAAGATAGTGGGATGGAGTGGGTGGATAGGATAGTGTTTGGAAACGTAAATCACTTACTTAAAAACAATAATTTTTGAATATAGTTTATAGTCACATTACTCACAATATTTATTAAATATATGAAGTTTTAAATATATATACTATATAGAAAGTATGAATAGTATAGCAAAAATGGGATAAAATAACCAAAAATGTCATTGATAAAATAAATTTATCATATCACAAAAAAACAGGGTCAAACCCGTCTGTAGGACGGGTACCATAACTAGTACTAAAGTAGAAATGGCACTTAGCCTTCATGTTTATGCCAATTGTTTGAAGTGTTGTGTTTTGATGGCTACTTGCTTGCTTGTTTGCCCTTCCTTCGGTTTGTTTTCTTTTCTTTTTTTTCCTTTTTCTTTCTTAATCTATTAATAAATGGTGTGGTAAAAGCTTTGTGTTAAAAATTATTGATTAAACATTGATACTGAAAACCGTGAATGAACCTTAATTGACACTTAAATTCACTTTTTTATTCCAAAATAATTGTCACTTTCCATTTTTCAATACGTAATTTAATTATTTTAATTTAAATAATTATGTTAACTTTTTACTTTTTCAATTAATAAAAATTACTCATGTTTACATTCTCTCACGGCCTATACTTTAATATCCAAAAAAACACATTGGAAAATAGTGTTATTTACTTATGTGGGTAGTTTTGTAGTTAAACCATGGTATGTGAAAAAATTTGAAATATGTCAATTAATATGGAACAAGGGGAGTATAATAACAAGAGTTTGTCTTGTAGTTTATGTTCACATTCAAATTTACTATTTTATGAATACAATTGATAACAATCGACTTGTTTTGTAGCTTATATTCACACGTGAATTTGTTGTTTTTCCCTCGAATACAATAAATAAGGATCCTAACATCATTGAAAATTATGTTATCAAACCTATAAATTCGGTCGGATGGGTTGAATACAGATTATGTATATATTTGGTAAAGGTCGGTGTACATCATACGTATTTTCAGTTGGGAAATTTTGACATTAAAAGTACAAATCGTTGTATCTAAATTCAAATAAAAACTAATAATTTTAATACTTACAAAACTTGGGTCATATTCTTTTAGAGTGTAAGATAGTTGGAGGGTGGGATAGAGTGGGTGGATAGGATAATATTTGGAAATGTAAGTCACTTATTTAAAAACAAGATTTTTTAAATATAGTTTATAGTCACATCACTCACAATATTTATTAAATGTATGTAGTTTTAAATATATATTATAAAGGTACATAGGAAGTATGAATAATGTAAAAAATGTTGGATAAAGTAACTAAAAATGTCATGAATAAAATAAATTTATCATATAAAAAAAGAGGATCAAACCAGTCCGTAGGACGGGTATCATAACTAGTATAAATATAAAGTTAGGTGGAGCCTTCAGCAACAAAAAGAAATTAAAAAGTGTAATATTTTGTTATACTGTGTATATTAAGTACTATTTTAAAAAAAAACTCAGATAAAACTAATAATTTACTGCAAATTGAGGAGAGCGTACAGAAACCTTTTGGACTAATATATGCATTTGCAGCAATTCAGGTGGTTATTATTACACCACGTACGTAGTGGAGCTGGTTATTATTTTTTAAATAATTGTACTGGAGATGGTTAAAATATTACCCAATCAGTAATGTTGATTATATTTAATTAATCAAACGTCGGCGAGATTTGATTAAAACTGATTGGTAACTCTTACTCCCTCCGTCCTTTTTTATTTGTCATTTACGATTTTTAATGTCAATTTTTAATCAATAATTTGTAATATAAATGTTTTGCAAAAAAATATAATATTATACTTTTTTAATAGTATTTTTTATTACGAATCTAATAACATCAATTTCGTATGATAAATCATTGTATAAATTAAAATATTAACGGTTGAAGTTTTGGTATAATTTCCAAAGACGATTAATAAAACCAAACCGAGGGAGTAATTTAGTTGGGTTTGATGACGATGAGGGATCATCCATCCCTCCTGAGTCCGAACTATGAGGCTTTGGAAACCTTTCAGATTTTTGTTTTTATTTAAATTGGCGCGCGCTTTTCGTTCGCTCAACTTGCACTTGTGGCTTTCAACCTCCAGCATACCACTACGGCGCACACGCCCTCCATACCATATTTTTATATGTGTGTCCATTTTTATTTTATAGTCTGTTTGGTTTGCAAAGAACTCTGAAAATTGGTCAATTTCCTTAAATTGATTATTTTTCTCAATGTTTGGTAGTACATTGATAATGAGAAAATTTTCACGGGGCCCCACTATCTCCCTCCAACATTCAGAAAAAATTTTCATGAGGGGGGTTGGGGAAATATTTCTCGGACTGTGAATTATATCTAGTGGTCAGTGAATTTTCAAAACTACCCCTAATTTCACAAACTCTCTAGTAAATAAATAAAGGTAATTTGGTCATTCTAGTAAATTTTTCCAGGGAAAGTTGCAATTTGAACCAAACATTGTAAAAGTTTTCCTAAGATTTTAAATTGTACACCAAACATTATAAAGTATAGTTTCTAAAGAAAATTTTTCCCATGAAAAACTTCCCATGAGAAACTATCATCAGGAAAATTTTCCATGGGATTCTTACCAAACACACCCTCTATTTCAATTAGGATTTTCATATCCATGAAATGATTCCACTTTTATTTTATTGTATGTCTTTATATTCTCTCAAAGTTTACTCCATCGACTTATATATTTTTGGAAATGTGGGAGACAAATTTCTAATTGTAGGATGGTTAGTGAGGAAAAAAAAACTAAATACTTGCAATACCAATCTTTAGTTTTTTTCTCTTCCTTCCTACTATTTAAATTAATTAATAAGTATATTATAGGAAAAATAGTAATTAATATGTCATTAAAATTGTATAGTGATATATAATATGAAATGAGAAAAGTTAGCTAAAAAATAAGATATAAAAAATGGAGATTGTATATTATTATTTGGAACAAATAGAAATAGGAAAGCTGACTTGACACGATTACCGAGTTGAATCGAATATGATATCATGCGCGTCTGAAAATAGATTTTCAACATAGTTAATTAATTAGGTTGACACGGTAAACCCGTTTGATTAAATAGGTTAGGTCCATGTCAAGATTTTCGACAGGAAAAACACTTGCTTAACCTGTTTAACAAACATGTTAGATGGGTCAACCCGTTTACCTGGTAGTTGTTACCAACTTAAACCTTTTATCAATAAGTTTATGTGAAAATAAGATGTTTTACTCTTTGAAATACATGTAAGACTTGTAATCTGATCCAAGTTTCTGTTGGTTATGAGTTCAAACGTCCCTTATATATATTTCAAATAAAGTTTGTTGCACAAAACGTTTATGCATAATATTTTATTATTTCGGTCCTTAATGAGTTGTTTTACATAAATAGTTTAACAGGTAAATGGTTAACCTAATTATGGCATGTTTGCTTAAATGAGTAAATGGGTCAAAATAAGGTCAACTCAATTAAATTTAAATGGTAAACAATTTCAAGTTCTAACCCATTTAATAAATAGGTTAGGTTCATGTCGAAATATTTTGAACACGTTTAAGTTCGACACGAACACGATTCGACCTGACCTTATAGTTTATCTATATAAGTTAGAAAACT
This sequence comes from Portulaca oleracea, assembly GCA_029582165.1. Classification (NCBI taxonomy): domain Eukaryota; kingdom Viridiplantae; phylum Streptophyta; class Magnoliopsida; order Caryophyllales; family Portulacaceae; genus Portulaca; species Portulaca oleracea. The sequence continues at coordinate 23,224,778 of CM055880.1, forward strand.
TTCCGGGAAAGTTTGTCAACTTTTCCAAAATAATTTTTTATGTTTTTTGTTGTCCCTGATAGATAGTAAAGTTTTAATGTCAAAAACTTACTCGGAGGTACCCCAATATTGGGGGAAACTATTTTTCGGTACCTCAACTTTTCAAAACTTACTTTGAGGTACCGGGTTAGTAATTATCTGACGCTTTTCCAGCCATCAATTTTATTAAGTGACCAAAATGCCCTTATTTTTCTTCTTCAGGGGTATTTCTTAAAAAATAGAAGAACAAGGGTATTTCGGTCACTTAACTAAATTGATAACTGGTAAAGCACCTAGTAATTACTAACCTGAAAACTAAGAGTACCCAAAATGAGTTTTGAAAAGTTGGGGTACATAAAAAAATATTTAACCAAAAGTTAGGGTACCTCCGAGTAATTTTTTATTTTAATATGAAACCGATAATTTCACTCTCAAACTCAATACATTTTCCAAAGGAAACTAGGTAAAGTATTTCCCGAAAAAGGTTTTCCAAAAAGAGCTTTCTCATAAAACTAGAAATACACCAGTATATTTTCAAAGAATTGATAAAATACAATGCAATACAAAAAGTTGGGTATGTTAAGCATTTGAAGAGTATTTAGGCACCGTTCTTTTGTGCGTTGCGTTTGCGTTGCGTTGCATTGCGTTTGCATTTCGATAAGTTGCGTTTGGGTTGCGTTAGATTGCGTTGGATTGTGGTAGGAAATAATAAAAAGGTGAGTAGAGGTGAATAGTAGATTGTGATAAGTTGCGTTATCTTGCGTTTGTCATGCGTTAGGTTTTATTGATTTTGCGTTGCGTTTGGATGCGTTAACGCATAAAAGAACGGTGCTAAAATGTAGGTTTTATTGATTTTGCGTTGAGTTTGAGGAAAGAAGGTACTGTGCTACATTACAGACCTCATTTCAAATCATCAATTGTTTCAAAAAAAAAAAAAGAAAGAAAAGAAAAGAAAAGAAATGAAGATAACGATACGAATTCAAGCATCAAATTAAGACTAGCATTCAATCATATTCATATAAAATGTAGGGATCACCAGCTTATGCATGTATTTTCTTTTAATTGTTTTCCATTTCTTTTCTTTTCATTTCATTTCGTTTCATTTATTTTATCTTTAGGTGCTGATGCTAATAAAGTAATAATAATTATAACCAACTTTATAGATATGCTTTAAATAGTATATATAGCACTGGAATTTTGAATATTATTATAAAAGATAAATTATACTCCTCATTGCCTTTTAATGTTTTAAATCTGGTTTGAGACAAAAAAAGACCTAACTTTTACCTGAATAGATGATGACATTATAATGATCATTATAATGTACAAAGTCCTTTTAAAAATGGGGTTACGAGTTAGGCACGGGCACTCCACGAGCTTGCCTACAGCCCCACACAACCACTCTCTACTAAACAATCTCATTTTCAATGACAACCTGCTGCTCTTAATTTACTAATTATCTCCTTCCCTTACGTTCTAACAGTATGTTATAATAATCAATTTGACATTCATAAAACTTAGAATCATATACTTGTGTATATATATACATACACACTGGCATCTATACATCCATTATTACATCCCCACATAAAATAAAAGTTTAAGAAAAAGAAAGAAAATAATGTTGGCTGTTTCTAGCTCTCCTAATTTGTTTCAGAATTTAGGGTGGGAATTTCCTGATTATTATTCGACGGATTTGACAGTTAGAGCAGCTGATCAACAACAACAACAACAACAGCAGGGTTTTGGTCATTTGGACAACTTTGAGTTGTTTGATGATTGTGGGGTTAGTGATTTTCCCTTGCTTGAAGACCACCAACTCAATGGTGGACGAGGGGAATCACCACCGTTGAGTGGATCGGGATCTGGGGATGATCATGATCATGATCATCGACTGGGTGATACCGTGTTGGCTAAGAAAAGACATCATCATAATGCGAGCGAGAGAGATCGTAGGAAGAGGATCAACTGCTTGTATTCCTCCCTCCGTGCCTTGCTTCCTGCTTCTGACCTCACGGTATAATTAATTTCCCCAATTACTTTTTGCTTTTCCTGTTTTGATAAAACAATTTATGGAACCTTTTAATACATGAATGCAGAAAAAAATGAGCATTCCAACAACAGTTGGTAGGATACTCAAGTACATACCAGAACTTCAAAAGGAAGTGAAGGATCTGACTCAAACAAAACAAGAACTTTTGTCAAAAACATCTGCCATTCAAGGAACCGATCAATTAGCCGAAGAGGAAAAACCAAGTAAAAAACCCAAGATTATTGGCCAGGACACGAATACAACATCATCATCAAGGTGCTCAATTTCGATCGAGAAGATAGAACAAAAAGAAATAGTGATCCACATATCGACTTCTCAAAGGATCGACTCACTGCCTGAGCTGCTGCTTCTACTCGAGACTACCGGGTTTCATGTTATTCATATATCATCTGTCCAAACATTTGGAGGAAGGGCTTTCTACAATCTACATTTGGCTGTAAGTATATATATATATATATATATATATATATGTCCATCTTAATTATATTTTCCATTGACATAGTATTTGTTTTAGTTGGTCTTGTGTATGGCCTGAATTGATTTACATATGTTCTTGCCATGTTTGTGTCTCTAACAGATGGACGGTTCCATTGTTGTCAAGTATGAAACATTGAAACAGGAGTTGTTGACTCTGATTGCGAAGCAGAGAAATAATTAATTGAAGCACGTCGGGAAGTTAGTCTTACATGTAAATTGCCAATGTAATATATATATATATATATATATATATATATATATATATATATGTGCATGTTTTACTTTAAGGGTTAGGGTAATTATAGGAGGGAATGCCATTTCATACACCCGTGTTTTGGTATAATGTAAGTATGTCTAACTTTTAAGTACTGAAATTAATTAAAGAAAATTGTACATACTCATGAAACTTTTACCTTTTTGTAATTAAAGTAGTTATCTAACAGGATCAAATAAGTGTTGATCACTTAAAATTAAGGGGAATTCTACCTGTAGGTGGGTTGTTTCACTTGTTTGCATTTTGGATTCCGAAGTATATGGTAATTTATTTTTTGAACCTTTGATTTTATTACTTAATTTTTGGACTCTAATGTTTATGGGTTAAATAAAAAACGACCTTAAAATTTGTAGGTTGAGAAAAAAAGGCTCATGTACTATTTTACTTTTTCTTCCCATGCATGTTTGAATTTATCTCCCGATTAGCGCCAAACTCCAGGATTAAGGTTAAGGTCAAAACTAATATTAAAGCTGTAATACACCTCTCTTATTCATGTCGAAACTACTGAGACTCTGGTTACTTCGGGGTCTAATTAGTTCCAACATGAATAAGCACGGTATATTATAACTCTAATATTAGTTTTAACCTTAGTCCTGAAGTTTGACACTAATCGAGAGATAAATTCAAACATAGGAAGAAAAAAAACAGTACACGAGACTTTTTTTTTCAACCTACAAACTTTAAGAACCTTTTTTTATTGAACACATAAACTTTAGGGTCCAAAAAATAAATAATAAAAATCATGGGTTCAAAAAATAAATTACCCTAAATTTCAAGGTCCAAAATGCAAAAAACCCCCCTATAGGTGGCCAAAATTTGTCGATAAATAACAAAAAATGACATGTGAAAAATAAATTAATTTTTATTTGGTCAGTTATAAGCCTCCATGTGTCAAGTTGACTTCGGGGGTCTCATTTGGTCAAAATTAAATTCCTACCAACTACAGGATGACAACTGTCAGAGATACGCAGAAAATAGTAATTATTTCTTTATTTAAAATTAAAAGAATAATTATAATTTGGGCCCAGGCCCAAATCCCATTTCAAATCGGCATCCATATCCTATAAAGGGGCCATTCCCCTCAATTAAAGCCCCCCCCCCCCAACATTTTTGGCATTAGGGACTAGTTGGACTTTGTAAACTCTCTCAAAAATCTCTGAAGACTCTTACAAGCCACTCAAGACATTTTGAAGACTCACTCTCCTGGAGAAGGCATTAAACACATCAAGGCTCGTGTCGTCGGTTGCTAGGAGATCAAATATACTCTTGATCGAGATCAAGTCATCAAGATCCTCTTTCAAGATCAAAGTCTATCCAAGTTCACTCAAGGAGATCAAATCGGAGGATTAGTTACTTTTACTTGTAACTGTTAAACATAGAATTTTATCCACAAATTAAAAAATCAATACAAATTTCATTTTGTTACTGAATTTCCTGTCTTATTTAATTTCGAGTAGAAATTTGTGTTTACAAATTTGGCACGCACTGTGGAAAATCTCTACCTCTCATCTCTTTCACCAAGAATGAACTATTCATCATTCGAAGAAGATAACTCCTAGGAACAATATCTATCATGATTCGAAGAAAGTTGCTCAAGCCAAGTCATTATAATTGATAACTAGTGCAACATCTAATGGAGTAACCACAAGAAGGATGACTAAGATTGCCGCTGTTGAGACCGAGAAACAAGTTGTTGTGGATGCACCATTACAAGTCACTAAGGCCAACTTGTCGAGGGCAAGCCAAATTATCTCTACCCAACTCCTTGATCTGATGGAGATTATCCCTCAATGGATGTATGGAATGCGCCACCATCAACCACTGAGTGAAGAGGATGAAAACTATGAAGATGACGAGGAATTTCCATAATCTCCAAGGGATTCGTTCTTTTCTGATTCTGATACCGACTCTATTGACATCGTTATTATACCCGTCATGGTCACAGATGTTATTAATTATGAAGAAAAATTCAAGACTATGAAGGTCACACTGGCAAGTCTTGAGAAAGAAAGCAAGGAAAAGACTAAGTATATCAAGCCGCATGATGAAATGATCAAGAAGTTGACAAAGAATTTAGAAAAGCGACATGCTAGCAACTTCGATGAGGGGTCAGGAGATGAAGATTCTGACAAAGGATCCAATCACGAGGATTCTGACGAAGAAGAGAAATATGAAGAAGGTCCTGACTCGGGCTCATTGTCTGTAAAGCAGATTCAAAAACTAGTGGCCAATCCGGTATAAGGTCAAATCGGGGGAGGCTCCCGTAAACCTGATTTGTACATGAAGCCTTACATGAAGAGGATTGATGCCCTCTGCATGCCTCATGGTTATCAACCGCCAAAATTTACTCACTTTGATGGTAAAGGGAATCCTAAGCAACAAATAGCCCATTTCATCGAGACTTACTACAATGCTGGGACTGAGGGAGATCAACTAGTGAAGCAAGAGTTCCTAAGCAACAATGCTAAGAAACAATGCTAGGAATCGCCTTTGATTGCTATACGAACTTGGAGCCGGAGTCCATCGACAGTTGGGGAAAAATGGAGCAAGAGTTCCTAAATCGATTCTACAACACTAAGTGCACTGTCAATATGACGGAGCTCACAAACACGAAGTAGTGGTACCGGAAGCCAGTCTTGGACAATATCAATCGTTGGAGGTCACTCAGCCTTGAGTGTAAAGATCGATTGTGCGAAGCCTCCGCTATTAAGATGTGTATATAAGGCAGGGTATGGGATCTGCTTTATGTTTTGCACAGGATAAGCCAGCAGCATTTCAAGATTTGGCAACGCAAGCACATGACATGGAGCTCACAATTTTCAAACATGATGCAAGAAGACCAAGTATCAAGGAGAAACAAACTTTCACCCGGTGGCATGTAAAAAAGAGTTCCTCCATCCATGAACATTGAAGAGAAAGAATATCATTTTTCTGATTGTGATACACCGAAATATTTGATAAACTTATTGAGAAAAGAATTATTAAACTTCCAAAGTCAAAGCGTTCAAATGAAGCTGGAAGAATCAATGACCCTAAATACTGCAAGTACCACAGGATCATTAGTCATACGTTAGAGAAGTGTCAAACTTTTAAAGAGCTTGTCACGAGGATTAAAAATGAAGGCAAGATCATGTTCGATGAAGACGAGAACGATGAATCCGATTGACATTATCGCAAGTTTTCAAGTCAAGTTGAAAAAAAAAAACTTAGAAGTCCAAAATCATTACTTCCAAGTCATCAAAGTTAAAGACTCCCAAGTCAAAATTCAAGACTTTCAAGTCATCCAAAATCAAGACCCCCAAGTCAAAATTAAAGACTTCCAAGTCCTCAACACCAAAGACTCACAAGTCCAAATCCTAAACTTTCAAGAAAAAGACTCTGAAGTCTCAAAAATTAAAGATTCCCAAGTCAAAATCCGAGATTTCCAAGTCAACAAAGTTAAAGACTCCTAAGTCAAAATTCAAAACTTTCAAGTCGTCCAATATCAGGACTCCCAAGTAGAATGTTGAATTTCCAAAGTCGAGACTTTCAAGGCATCAAAGATCATGATTATCAAATCATCAAAGGCCCGATGTCCTCCAAGTGATGAGCAGGTTCTCTTCAAGACGAGCCATATCATGCTCCCAACGGAGGGGAACACTCAAAGGCCACTGTCCGCTTTCTCGATAAATGATAATCCAAGACGGACCGTCTTATGTTCCCAATGAAGGAGAACACTGATCAAGGGCCACCATCCGCTTCCTCGATAAATGGGAATCCAAGATAGGTCGTCTCATGCTCCCAACGAAGGGGAACACTTAAGGGTCGTCGTCCGCTTCATCGATAAATGATATCCAAGACGGGCCGAATCGATGTCTACAACTAAGGAGGACAATCAAAGGTCACCGCTTGTCTTCTAATCATCAAGATATGCTCAAGACGGACCGAATTGATGTCATCAATTGAGGAGGTCAATCCAAGGTCAACGCTTGTCTTCATATAGCCAAGACATACTCAAGACGGGCCGATGTCCCCAACTGAGGAGGACAATCAAAAGTCACCGCTTATCTTCCGATCATCATCTTCAAGATGGATTTATTAAAGGTTGCCTGAATTCGTAGTTTGTAGATTTCGCCTTCAAAAATTATTCTTGATGTCCAGGTTTGTAATTTTGGTACAAGGCCACTTAGATTATTATCAGTTTGGTTCATATATTGAATTTTCTTACAACCAAGAAGTTGGCCTGCAAAATACCAAAACAAAAAAATAAAAGAAATGTGTGGAAGGCCACGTGATAATGCCTAAATGACATGGACAAAAGCACATACTAAAAGTTAGGTGTCTCATGGCATATGGCTATAAAAGAAAAGGAGATTTTAAAAGTAAAAGGGATGAAATCAAGACATAAATTGATGGACAATAAGAACAACCATTCTAATGCACTCAATTTCTTATTATTTCAATTGCTAATCGACATGATGTTGCGGAGCTTGATGGTCTCATTAATAATAAATTTTTTTCTGAGTTTCATCTTTATCATGAAGTTTCTTGCGGAGCATCTTGACATTCTCATCAATATGATTCATTCGGTGCCCCTGCTAGTTGAGGAGGACTTAAATCATCTGCCAAGAACTCCACATATCCCAGCAACATATGAGACCATTTCTCTATATTCCTCATCTCTCTGTTGTCTTGATTGTTCATCTTCTTTTTCGACTTCTGGACAGATCGCGATTGGATTCGAAAACGGCACTAGGCTCTAGCCTTGTTTGAATTTCCAAGAAATGAAAAACTAGACCTCGAATATGGTGACAGAGGCTCCAAGCTAATTTGATAAATGGAGATGCGGGTTTACCTGATGTGATGGTGGACGAATTGATATGTCCCTATTTTGCAGTTTGGGGAGGTTCTACAAGGGAGTAAGATACAAGGTCAAAAGGGACAAGTCTCATATTTAAGTTTTGCGAGCCGACCGCGGCCAGTACTACCAAGTCGTAAACACGACCAACTCTCGCGGGGGCAATCGTAGAAAGTAAAAATTTGTCAGTCAATCAAGACTCGCCACGTGGAAATTACAATAATTTTAATTCAGTCAATTATAACCCACCATGTGTCAAAATTATTTATGGTGGATCATTTAATTATAAATGAAATGATTTTATATTGTGGCCAATTAAATTATGCCACGTGTCACGGGTGACACATAAATATTTGTCATTTTTTAAAAGGAGTGAAATGGGCCTTAAAGATAGCCTAGGTTCTCTATAAATAAAGACCATTCTCCTTCATTCTAGGGGTGAAAAAAAAAATCAAAAGAAGACTCAAAGGGCTCACATACTTTCTCTCTCTCGAAGACACCAAGCACAACAAAATTTAGCCTCGTGTCATTCATTCGTGGGAGATCAAACCGCTTCGTCTTGATCAGGATCAAGCCTCTACGACCCCCATTCAAGACCATATTCATCCAAGATTATATTCACTCAAGATTATATTCATCCAAAACCATACTCATCCAAATTTCGTTCAAGTTTATTCAAGGAGATCGAATCAGAGGGGTTGCATTTTCAGTTTGTAAAAAATATACAGAGATTGTACCCATAAATCCTTTGAAATCAATATAATTATATTTTTTCACTAATTTCTTATCTTTATTTATTTTAGACCCATAAATTTATGTTTACAAACATATTATACCATGATTATATAAACATAAATTACATGATACAAGAAGTGTAATGGATTAATGAAGAAAGTATCCAACAAAGTTTGCTCGGGAACCTTGCCTAGCCTTTGGAAAATGTTGATTTGGACCCACTAAGTGTGAAGGCCAAGCGACCTTTACGTATTGCTTTGAGAATTTTTATTTATTTATTTATTTTTTGTGTTTTAGGTGGAACATGATGGAGAATAGAAAGAAAAAAGAAGAGCTTTGGATTGAGACATGTAAAGGTCATGCCAACTATAAGGTTAGACAAGAGCTTTTTGGTGTTTTCAATTCTTTTGTGGTGTATGATAGGTATAGTTGGTGAATTTGAATGAGGGATCATTGTTTAAAGGAGGGATGTACAAGGGTTGATTAGGAAGGAGTTATCAAACTAAAAAGGGTTGTAAGAGAGGAAGAGTATTTTTGTTTTTTCTCTGCTCCTCCTCTTTCTTTACTTATAAGCCTTCTTATGCCTCTTGTCCTCTTTTCATGTCACAAGTAGTGGGTATTTATAAGCACTAAGGTAGCACCATTCGGATTAGGGGGTTTACTTGGCGTCCTTGGTCACCAAGGCCTTTACATAAGAATCATCCATCTCAACTTGTTTGGAAGCCCGCGCGGACTACATGTAAATTACACATGTTGTTTCTGGTTGGCAAACTAGTGGAGTTCGCAGTGGCATTGGGATGTCTGCGCGACAATTAGCTCACGTTTTGCATGTACTCTTGTTGGAAATAGTTGGACGGAGCTTAGACAATAAGATTTGAACTTGTGACCTCTTTGAAGGCCACACAACCTTTACGTGATTGCATAGGAGTTTGCATGCCTTTTTCATGTGAACTTTATGCATAAAATTTGAATGAGGTTTTTGGTGCCTTCTACATAAGCTTATGCACGTAGTTTGCATGCATAGCTAGGGCTCCAAGGTTCAAAAAATTTCCTTTTTTTCCCCATTCCTAAATAAATACTACAATATACTAAAACGTCCACTAACAAAAGATCAAACTCCCGGTGCCTATAAATAGCCCCACTTTGATTGACTCCGAGTAGGACAAGAATCAAAGTAGTTATGATTGTTGGACACCGATCTTGGATATGATTTTGAGGTTCAAGGCCTAGGGCGATGTTTGGAAGCTGGATGTCTTGCGCCTGACTAGCAATGGAAGATGCTGATCTCGAGCAAGAATGATACTCTACTTGGTTGTTGATGGATGGTGCAATTTGTTGCTAGTGTCAAGCAAGAATGACGTTCTACTTATATTGTTGATGGAGAATGCAATTTGTGACTGATCTCGAGCAAGAATGATGCTTTACTTGATTGTTGATGGATGATGCAATTTGTTGCTTATCTCAAGCAATAATGATGCTATACTTGATTGTTGATGGTGAATGATAGGGTGGTGATTAGTCTTTGGTGTTGTCTTGGTTTAATTTTCAAGGGAGACAATTTGTTGTCTGGAAACTTCATCAAGCACGATGACGATAGCTCTAGAAGGGTGGTGATTTGTCACTGGTGCCGAATTGGCTTGATTTTGAAGGGCACAAATTTGTTGCCTAGAGAATTCATCGAGCGCGATGTTGATGGCTCTGAAAGGGTGGTGATTAGTCATCGATGTCGTATTGATTTGATTGTTGCCTACAAATATGAGCATTTCTCAGTTTAATTTTGAATGAGTTTAATCAAAAGAAGTTTTTACCTCCTTAACCGAGATTTATTTTTACTATCGGGTTAATTTTGACAAGCTTTTGAGTCATATCCTCCCTCTTGGGAAGGTCGCACTTTGTTGAACATAGACAAGGGAAAGAGGACCATAAAGGATCTTAAAGGCCGAGCGTACAATATTGCAAACATGCATGCTCTTTGTGGACAAGAAACAAGGTCAAAGGAAAGAGGCGAAACATATTTGGAGGTTGAGCGGACTTCATTCAGTGGCGAAGCCACATTGGGTCAAGGGGGTCAACTGACCCCTCAGGTTTTTGGGGAAAAAAAATTAATTATAGTGACTATTTGCTGAGTTTAAAAAAATATATACCAAATTATATAAAAGAGCAACAAATAATCGAGTAAGACTAATTGGTAGGTGCCTAAATGACCATAGTAATTGTTTGTGTGGTCTTAGGCTGGACTCCATCTTCCCTCAAGTTTGTTTTTCCTTCTATTTTGAAAGTGGTAAGCGCCTAAATAACCATAGTAATCATCCTTTTGGTCCTGGGTTCGACTTAGGTTTCCCTCAATGATTTTCCTGTTGTTTCATTGCGATGCTAGATTAAATTAAGGTAATTAATAGTATCACTTCATTTTCCTCCCCTCATTTTCACCAATAGTTTGCTTTATGAGAAATTTAGCTGAAAATGAAAGTGATATTTTAATTTAAGGTAACATAAATTTAGTTTATAATTTTATTCTCTTTTAGATTGATATGTTGTTTATTGTCAATATAATTGATTGAATAACCAGTAAATTTATAGCGAGACGTGTGATATTGTAGTGATTTTTTTATGAACATAAGGGTAATTAATAATTTATCTAGGATCACTCTGATAAAAGTCATTCCTTGATAAATTACTGGGAGCAGTTCATATTATAAAGCCATTCATAATTAATATCACTTATTAGTCCTAATAAATGTAACTTACTATGTTTGGAGACAAATATATACACTAGGGTATTGTTCGATTAAGTGATTGTGTTTTTACAAATTTAGAAGTTGATCTTTTCGATGTTCAATGAGGAAAGTGTGGTTTACTATCACGATATAATAACTCGCCGACAACATATTCAACATGTTTTAAGTATATCTTACCTTTTTCATAATTAATGTTATAATTTATGTTGTTTAAAATTAAGTTATTTGAATGTCAATGTGCAACATTTTCAAAACTCACACTGAATATATCCTTGTTAAGTTGGTTTTTAAAAGAATTTTTTATATTGACACCCCAAACTAAAAAGTCTGGCTTTTCCACTGACTTCATTAGGACCATACAAGCCCTTTGTGACAAGAAGAAAATGGTAGAGGGGAAAAGGACAAAATTCCCTTAAAGGTCACGCGATCGTTAGAGATGAAAGGAATCTTCCATCCTTTCCTTGCAACTTTTGCAGAGCTTGTGCCGAGAACGTTGAATGAATTATTGCAAGAATCTTTTCAGGTCGCGCGACCTCCACGAATGGTCAACGAAATGTGACACATGAACACTATGAATCCCACTTTCAGCTTCTATATATCAGGCTCTTAATCTGGATTCATTACTCATCCTCACAACAATCCCATTCGGAATCATATTAAGATACACCAAATTCAAGTAGGCCTATGGCTCAAGTTTCCCTTAGGGTCTCTCTCTGTCATCAACTCGAGAGGATCGGGTGCGGTGTCCTTTTCAAAGTGGACCCGGGACCTTGGAGGGATGATTTGATGGGTGTTGGGTGTGATGTTCACTATAAGTGGACCATCAGATGGTGATTCGAATCCTCATCCTCAACTCCCAAGCCTTTTAAGTGGCACCGAGATCGAGGGTAAAATAAAGATGGAAGAATCTATTGGGTTAGGGTGGTCTAGACCTATCTAGACCACAAGAGGAGGTGGGCCCGATCTAATTAGGACCACCCTGATAAGGGGCGGAATAGGAATCCTAACTATTAGGATTCCCACCTAATCTAAAGTAATCTAACCCAAAAATAAATAACAGATTAAAATAGCAGGGGCTTAGTATTATCGCGGGTCTCTCAACAGTTACGCCTCGGCCGACCTTCTACTCTTGAACGCTCCGAACTCCAAATTAATGGACTCTGACTAGAAGATTCCAAAAGAGGAATCCTCCACAAAAGGTCCACGCAACACCTTTTAGCATGACTGCTAGACCATTTCAACTCTGGTGAAACGAAGGTCAAAAGAGTATGTTAGACCGTATCCAATACAGTCCGTCCTTCCTTCCTTAGGGCGATTTCCATGGAATCAGCCCGAGACTCTTAAAACAGAGAACTTTCAAAGTAAAGCTTTTCTCAGTATCCCTTAAATCTCAAATATATAGACTAGCCTCATAATTGGCCACTTGGGATGGAAAGACAAAATTTTCATCCAAAAAGACTCCCTTTATATAGAGGAGAGGGAGGAGAAATGAAGGTTACATTTTCGATGTGGGACGCGCCTCCTGGGCATCACCACGAACCTTAGTGAGGTGCATATTCAAAATCTGCTACCCAACAGGACACCACAGACCGTGGTGGTGCACCACAGACTGTGGTGGCCCTTCCCACCCTCCGTGGTGCCTCCTTTTCACCCCCTAATGGTTTTTCAGCCTCCCCGGTTCAATACTTTATTGATCTGACTCTCTTTGTAACATACTCTTGCCTTAGGATATTGGTTTGTGTGACTATGTGGGACCAACTAGCACGGTTATGATTGAACAGTTCAATTAATGGTTAAGAGATCTTCTAGCAAAGACATCAACCACCGTGCGACTTGAGTACTCGATTGTATTTGAACATTGTCAGGACATTCCTATCAATCTCCCACTTGTCGCACAAGTGCTCGAGATACAAAATTCCCTTGTCACTTTAATGTCTCAGATTCGGATAAGGTAAGTCCAAGTTATCCTTATTTAGCCCGAATGTTTCTCGATCTCCGAGTTAGGCTTGAAAACAGATGATCAATTGTTGATCCATCCCTGCTTGGCAAAGCACTTTCCAATCTAAGCTCATCGAGTGACCTGTGAGACATGTGACCCACAAAGAGGGAGGAAAATGTCGTCTTGTTCAACTACAAATCACTACACGATTGAAATAACCCAGACACTGCCCATTTCACCTCCTTTTATGAGAGGTTCCGGACGCGCTCGAAAGTCATCACGAACAATGTATGAAATTTAAAGAACTCAGGATTTAAAATTTATTTTAGTTGATGAGAATTCTTATGACATTACAATATCTTAAAGAATTTCTCACCGTCGGTCAGTTCAGTAAATGTTCTCCAACACTTTACCCATGTGATTGACTCTTGACATCTAATGTCCATATGATCATGAAAACTCGATCATCACATCAATCGCACATGCTAAATTGCTTGCAATCGTCATTGTCCCAATATGATGATCCAATTACGAACTCGGTTGACATTCGACCAGGTCTAGCACTTCCAATTACACCAAATGGCGCTTCTTAAGAGTAGACATCATTTGTTCTTCCCATCTTGGAACGTGCTAACCTTTTGGACATTCTTTCAATTCTAAAACTTAATTGAACTGAACCTTCAGAGTTTTATTAATGAATAAAACAACTTGTGAAACAAATTAAACATGAGAAGCAAATTAGCCGCATTCTCCAATGCGTTTTCAACTCATGAACTGTTCATACAAGAGTATCAAATCCAACGCATTCTCTCATGTGCCTTATGACATATTGTCTTAGAATAACCATTATGTCATGTTAAGCATACCATTGCGCTTTCTAAACAACAGAGGTTTAGCGTGTGACATTCACATTATCATGAACCTTTCACATCTATTGATCACTCACCTCGAACAAGATTCGAGTGATGTGACTTCCAAAGGACATTCAAGTGCGAACTTGTCTTGCGCCCTAGGCTACTTAGCTCGAGCAATGGCCCCTAAAAAGAAAATCAAGCTTTTGCTGCGCAACACTAGACGCCAAGTTCTCTGATGAACTCCTTCATCTACATAGTCACCAAGATAGATTCCCGATCAAGTCGAGATGTACTTAGGCTTAAAATAGATTCCCCAAGAGGAATCCTACTTGGAACTCGTCCAAGTTACAACCTCTTCATATAGACGCGACCAAACTGATTTTTTCAACCATCACTGTATGTTATGTGTCAAGTACCGATGTAACTCTTTACACTTTTCCATTTATCCTTTCCATAAAACCAATGGCATGTCTTCATATTTTATAACGCTCTTGAGTATGTTAAACACATTAGTCCAATGTTTCAATCCAATTGAAACTTGACCTTACACACTCAAAATAGTTTGTTTTCGATAGCTCAATACTCATAATGGCATTCACAAATTATTCTATTGCCAAAGAATATATCAAGTTTCATATGCAATTTTAGGGTTCGGATGTCAACTACATCCTTCCACAAGTAATGTAATGATGCTATTATGGATCAAATCCCCTTCTTGGAATTTTGCTGAACTTTTTAGCAACTAATCATCATAAGTTGTTTAATTCAAATAATTAAACATACTGATATATCTCTATAGACCTTAGCTCCAAGATTGCAATAAGCATTATCGAGGTCCTTTCAAAATTGAAAATCTTTGTACCTTTAGTCTTACAACATTAGGTTAGGAAAGCCAGTTTCAACTTACAGTATATCACCACGTACTGGACCAGACATGACAACCATGCTCCCACTAAATTTTTTACAACTTCAAGAATATTTGGATTCTTCAGAAGATCAAAATCTTTTTAATCATATGAGCAACCATTGATCTTTAACTCCATGCCCTTGCTGACGATCACAACTGACTGTTATCAGCTTAAGGACCTTTCTAAATACGTTTAGGAACTTCAAAACTTCTCAGACGTGTTTCATACACTCCCGGTTTTTGGAATCAAATCCACAAAAGGAAGTTTTAATGTCCTTTTGCCAAAAGTCATAGTCATACTATGTGGTTATGGCAAGGAGTATCCTAATGGAGTTATGGGTTATGGGTCCACTACCGGTCAAAGGTCTACTACACATTAACCACTAAGAAGGTAGATCACTAACAACTAGTAGAGCCTCATTACCACCCAATTAGTCATCCAAGTCGATTCATGTCATAATGATCCACTTGGTCTCCTGATGGCTCTCACGCAACCAGTAAAGACCCCCAAGTTCAAAACTTGGTTGTGTTTACATGGTGTCCATTTTGGAATTATATGACTCTAAGTCAATCGAACGAATCACGACTTTCAAAGCTTGTCAATAAAAGAGTTCTTCTACTCGTTATATACTTAACCGTTCTTCAACCCATAGAGTTCGGTCTTCAACTTCTTGAGCCATGTCCAATTAATCTATTATATCCCTTACTTTGTGACAGTCAGAAAGAAAAAGGGTGGGAATAGTGGGATATAATAGATAGGGAAGTAGTTTGTGGCTCATAAACTTCACCAAGTTCATAAAAACTTTCCAACTCTTTCTCTTAGAGACTAACACGATCTTTTGGTATGAGTGCAAGACTGACAATAGGTTAAACCTATTGATGATCCTTGCAACCTTAACTCCTCTCCATATCCCATGTGGTGTCTTTCTAACATATTTGAAGATATAAAAGGTCAAAACAGATAGGTCGTTATCAAGAATGTGCCCTCAAAAGCAAGCATAAGACTTTTGACTCAAGAATCATCGATCATACCATAACCAGTAGGGTATAATTCCTTTTACTATACACACTATCAACTATGGTGTCTTTGGAGGAATGTGATCTGTGAAATGATTTCACAATCTCTTCGATGAAAACTGAACTCTTAACTTAAAACTTCAGCACCTTATTTCACATAAAGGGCTTTAAATTTATGTCGCTAAGCAGTTCCCATACTTCATTTAAGAAATCTTCAAACTCTTTAAAGGATTTCGAATCATGACATAATTAAGTGGCATAACTATTTCCACTAGAATTGTCATACAAGGCAAGGAAGTATTCTTGCTCTTTTTTGGTACTAGTCTCTGGTATAGCCAAATACATCTCACATGTATCAGCCGTAAACCCTTTACTAGTCCATTCACCGATTCAAGTGAAAATTCATTTACCCTATCAGATATACTTTGCAAACACCCATTGATTCAAAGTCCAACCAATCCAAAATGCCTGCGCGAAGCAGCATACAGATGCATTCTGATTAAATTGACTTTAAGCAGAAAACCAAAATTGTGATGGTTTGAGTCATATAATCAACTTATTTTGCATTTTATGTGATGAATATGTTTATCTTAATCCAAAATATACTAGTCATTCAACAAATGCTAGTATTGTAATAGTTTCATTCCTTGGAAATTAAAGCATCACCTTTAGAATTTCAAAAGGAATAAGCATAAATTCCAAAACTCAAAACACATTTCTAATTTCTTATTAATTACATGAACCAAATGACTAATTATTGAGTTCAAATACTCGTTTGGAAGGAAAAGATAAACCAAAATCTCCAAGCATAAACCAACAACTATTTGCTTGTCTCTTATGCTAACATCAACTCTCATCCTTGCTATCCTATCCACTTTTCAGCTTTCATCCTGCACATTTCAACAAATGTGAGATTTAAGCTGGTATCCAATACCCAAATAGGATATATTCAATCATATATGTACCTTATTCACGAAATTTCATTTCTCAGACTCCAAGCCCGTTAGGTACTCTGGGCGAGCCTTCTCTTAGAGATCTTAGACCTGCGCAAGAGCACTACAGTAGCTTTCATGATCTTCAAGGCCCTTCTTGACTTAGCAGACTTCCTGAGACACCCTCCCTTCTTGAATTTAGAAACGATTTTGTCAGCTTCGTTAGAAGCAATCAAGTCTTTCTCTATCGCTGTGAGGATCTCGTGTAGCTCGAACAAGTTATAATCATGCCCTTGCCTGATGTAATCCATTGTGAAATAATGGAATCCATCGTGTAATGAGCTTAGGATAATGTCAACAGCTAAGTTAGGGTCAAATGGAAAGCCCAACCAGCTCATGTTGTTGAAGTGAATAATCATCTTCAACACATGTGACCCACCATATTCGGCGACCTCCAGTTTTGAATTGAAGATCTTGCTAACAGTCTCATGTCTTTCCCCTATGATCTACTTAATGTACAAAGATTCACAGAGCGAGACAACCTTGAAAGACGGTAAGCCCACAAAATATTTTTGGAGCAACTGAGACATACTACCCAAGATAAACTTAACCTCATAGGTATCGCCATCACAAAGACGTTTTGACTTGGGTTTCTTAACTTCTGAGTCATTATCGGTGGGGGGAGGGGTCGCCCTTAGGTATGTCAAGTACATACTCTTTCTGCTCACCCTTGGGAACATTTCTCAGATACTTGACCTAATTCAGGTAATTGGATCCAGTGAGCTTCTCCTTCTCAAGGAGGTAATGATGCTAAGGAAGATCAACAACATACATATGAATATACAAGCCCAAACGATTCAATTAGGATTTAAACATTAATCTGTAGAAATTAAACCAGTTTTAATTTCAACATTAAAACGCACTTAACTATCATTAAGTGTTTCAATGTGATCAAGACCCAACAAGCACAAATCGACATTGAGTGAGCTTTGGCCCAAACAAACCTCGCGTCAGATTGCCTAAGGTATATCATCTCATGATCAATCTTTCTAAATGATTCTTGGCGAGAGTGCGTGTATCTCGTATCACCTCTCTTTATTGCTCATGACTCTAGACTCATGAATTTCTTTGGCAATGGTCGTCCATGATCCAGCGGTTGTCAATTTTGATAAGCTAGTCTCAATTTTGGTGGTCAATATTATTATGCTTTTCATGCTTGATTTATTATCCTAAGCATGCGATTCTAGGTGTAATTTGTGAATCAAGCATGAAAAGCATGATAAACGATTAAAACATGCTAAGAACCATTCAAAGCATAAAAGATAAAACCCTTAGTATGGCCTTTAAGAACTCTTTAAGCCTTTAAGCCTTTAAGAACTCTTTCTTGAAACTTTTAGAATTCCAACTTGAATGATTTAATGATTCTCTTAATTTACACTTCAACAACACCTTCTCGAACGCTTTCAAGAACTCTTTCTTGAAACATCGCAACATACATGTATCAGCTCCCACTCGAACCAACATTCGAGTTGCTTTGGGATCCTACTCAACTTCATGTCTCCACATTACAAGATTTACAAGCGGGTCTCATCAAATGAGATTACATTGATTTCAAATACAAATTACAACTTCAATCAAATTAAATTGAAAATATCTATTCAAAATCAACGACACACATGCCGTATTTCACCCATCTCAACATGCAGGCAGATAAAACCAGACTAGCTAAGGCGATACTAATAGAGCATGCGATCAAGCAATTTATTTTGGCAACATTACAACACAACCTGTAACACCGCGGATATATGGTAAATGTGACTTAAGAGGACTGAAATGACTACTCATATCACCAATGTGCACCTTCTTTTATGGTGGCTCATCCGTTGGGAACTCCTTAGTTAAGCGTGATTGGCTGAGAGTAGTCTCAGGATGGGTGACCTCCTGGGAAGTTTTCCCAGGCAGCGTGTGAGCAAGGATGAAGCACGATGGAAAGACTCGTGGAGATTTGTGGGGCCAGTCAGCAATCCTCGGAGCAGTTATCGGTAATGTCCGCGGCCGGGGATGGGGACGGGGCATTACAGATGGTATCAGAGCCGACCAACGACCGTAAGCTGCGCCAGTGTATGAGAGATCTATGGGCAGTCACCAAATAGGGAAAAGATTCTGGAGTGGATTGTGGCACACCAAGGACGTTGTGCGCTTAAGTGGGGGTGACTGGAATACCCCGAGTTTGTGGTTAAAGCGTGGCTTAAAAGGATTGAAATGATTACTTATATCACCAAGGTGCACCTTCTTTTATGGTAACTCATCCGTTGGGAACTCCTCAGTTAAGCGTGCTTGGCTAGGAGTAGTCTCAGGATGGGTGACCTACTAGGAAGTTTACCCAGGCAGCATGTGAGCGAGGATGAAGCACGCTGGAAAGACTCGTGGTGATTTATGGGGTCAGTCAGCGATCCTTGAAGCGGTTATCAGTAATGTTCGCGGCCCAGAGGGGTCGGGCATTACAGATGGTATCAGAGCCGACCCGCGACTGTGAGCTGCGCCAGTGGACGAGAGATCCATGGGCAGTCACTTAGTGGGGCAAAGATTCTGGATTGGATTGTGGCACAACGACGACGTTGTGTGCTTAAGTGGGGGTGACTGTAATACCCTGAGTATGTGGTTCAAGTGTGGCTTAAAAGGATTGAAATGACTACTTATATCACCAAGGTGCACCTTCTTTTATGGTAGCTCATCCGTTGGGAACTCCTCTTTAAGCGTGCTTGGCTGGGAGTATTCCCAGGATGGGTGACCTCCTGGGAAGTTTTCCCTGACAACGTGTGAGAGAGGACGAAGTACGCTCGAAAGACTCGTGGTGATTTGTGGGGCCAGTCAACGATCCTTGAAGCATTTATCGGTAATGTCCGCGAGATAGGAGGGGTTAGAGCGTTACAGATGCTCAAAGCCGCCAGAAAAGTTATCTAGACAATAGAAGAAGAATTCAATGTTGGTGATCATGTATTTTCGAAGGTGTCACTAGTTAAAGGAGTTATGCGGTTTGGCATACGTGGAAAACTTAGCCCTCGATATATTGGACCCTTTGAGATTTTGGAGAAAATTGGCCCTGTAGCATACCGTCTAGCACTTCCACCATCACTTTGAGGAGTGCATGATGTATTCCATGTCTCCATGTTGAGAAAATATTTTCATGACCCAAGCCATGTGCTAGAAACTCCCCCGGTTACACTCCAGAAGGATGTGACGTATGAAGAAAGACCAGTGCGGATTGTGGAGAAGAAAGTACAAGTGTTGAGGAGGCGTACAATCCCTTATGTCAAGGTGCAATGGACTAATCATACCGAAAGGGAAACGACTTGGGAGTTGGAAGAGACTATGAGGAGTAAATATCCTTTTCTGTTCGATGACTCAGGTAAGTTTTGAGGACAAAACTTATTTAAGGGGGAATGATGTGATATCCGGATTTTCTGGAAAAGAAAGAAGAAAAACAGAAGAAAAAAAACCTATTAATTATTCTTATATTTTTAGCCGCCTTCCTAATTTATTAGACTAAACTCTAAACCCTAGTTCTCCTAATTATAGATATGCCTACCTCCTCAGAAAATATTACAGTGTCTCCCACTGCTGGCCATAGAGGAAGAGAAGATTGAGGAAAGAAGGGCGGATTCATTGCTAAGATCTTAGAGGTTAGTATAATTAGAATATTTATGATAGTTTTCTTCCGTAGATTACTGTATGAACTTCTTGGTTAACTGTTCGAGATGTTTCCGAATAAATAGAACTTCGTATTGTATAATTAGGTTGCGTAGTCTTATCGCCATACTTCAATTGCAATTAGTTTTGTTAATTTAAGCAATTGGGTCATACACTGTAAATCTATTGAGTATCTACTATATTTTAATCACCTAGAATCAATTGCTATCCACCGAGTTTCGTCACCGCCTAACCCAAGCAACATACTTTTACTCTATTGAATGGTATACCTTTCTCAAATTTTTCCTAAGTCTAATTTTCCACTTCTACTATTTTTTTTTAATACACAAGGAGAAGGAAATCATGATTTTCCCTCCTAGTTTGGCAACACAATACCTTTCTTTTGTCACTAATCACATAAATTTGATTATTTATACTTGTTTTAATCCAACTAATCAATTTTCCCTTTGTTAAATTTGATTTGATGCATTGCTTCGCCCAATTCATGTTGTGCCTTATTCTTTGGCCGAGATTTCATCAACTGCATTGCCAAACTTTTGATCAAAATTTCTCCTTTACCCTTAAAATTGTTTAGTATGCTTTTTCAAACTAAAATTTTCTTAAGCCATGGTAATTGCAGATTAGACTCGACTGTGTATTGTTTCTTTTTCCTGGAAATTTTGTATATAATTATAGGTCATAGTTCGCAACCTCCGTCAACTGTGTTCCATGTACAACATTTATAAATCTTAAGCTTAAAATACACTTCCCCTTACTTTTGATGCGAGAGGTTCCCTAAGTGTATTTACACTTTGTCTAAATTAGGTTCGTAGTGCTTTGATCAATCTATGCTTCCTCAACGTCAATTATGTTATTAATCCATGATTCGTACCTCCAGTAGGTGATACGTAGCTGGGCTTTCATCTAGTTTGATAACATTGATTTTCAGGTAAGTGGTGTAATACTTCTTTAGTCCTTTTAGTGCCAAAAATATTATTTTATAACCTTCCTTTTTCCGTAAATTTAATTTTGTTAAATCGAGTTTGAATGCTATTGTTTAATTATATTTTTTTTAGTATTATTTATGTCCGACAACATTGATTTATATGTGTTTTTACAAAGTACCCCTTTGACGTTGATTTCATAAGATGTAGTTATTTTCGTCTTTTATACACTTAAGTGAGGTTTTATGATAATTTGACTAGTGTATTTGTAAAGTAGCCGTTTACGTAATAGTTTCATTTTCTTTTTAAATTATTTAAACCTTCCGCTGTACTAGTGACTTTGTGGTTATAATTTATTTGTGATCTTAAATTACTTGACTGGGTACTGTTTGTACGTATTGATGGTCAAGTTACTGGTTTTGTTTTTGGGCTATGTCTTCTGCCTTAGCCAGTTAAGGTATGCACTGGACTTGTCGATTGACTTGTGTGCGCGCTATTCTGTATTCTAATATGTGTTTGTGTTCCGTTGGGCCCAATTCTTTGTTGCCCTGCCACTGGGTCAATAGTGGTACATCGTTGCCTCGCCACTGGGTCAATAGTGGCTTATCGTTGCCCTTGTCAATAGTGACCTTAGCCCTAACCATTGTAATTTTGATTGCTATGTTTTGATATACATTATGTTACTTTGACGGAAATCGTTTGATCAATATTATGTTATATTTTGGGAGTTTGAGCTGAGTGAAATATTTTGTAAAACCCAGTCATATTTTATTATTTATTTATTTACTAACTCTGACCTAGCCTATGTTTTACCCGCATGTCCAACCCAGCTAAAGGAGTGTCGTGCTACTTACTGGGCTTCCGAGCTCATCCTTTCATCTTCCTATTTTCCAAGTTCCACTCTCATCAGCTGCTAAGTTTCATGAGAGTAGTCATGAGTCCTAGTCTTTATTTTTGGAGCTTTCGAGTTTATTTCTAAGTCTAGCAGACTTATATTTTGATTCCAAGTCGAACCTTTGGGCTATAAACTTGTAGCTAGTATTTCAAATTTTCGGATGTTTTTCCTATGCTCTAGTTGAGTTGAACCAATTATTATTTGGGGATTGTGAGTTATTGAATACCTTTGTTTTTCCTTATTATAGTTTAGCCTTGCATGCTTGTAGAACTCCTAGTGCTGCAGGTGTGCGACGTCTGTTACTCCTCTGTTCGGGGCGTGACAGATTTAGTGGTATTCGAGCCTTCTATGTGGTTAAAGTGTGGCTTAAAAGGATTGAAATGACTACTTATATCACCAAGGTGCACCTTCTTTTATGGTAGCTCATCCGTTGGTAACTCTTCATTTAAGCGTGCTTGGCTGGGAAAAGTATCAGGATGGGTGACCTCCTGGGAAGTTTTCCCAAACAGCGTGTGAGCAAGGACAAAGTACGCCGAAAAGACTCATGGTGATTTGTGGGGCGAGTCAACAATCCTTAAAGCGATTATTGGTAATGCTCGCGGCCCGGGAGGGGTCGGGGCGTTACAGATGGTATCAGAGCCCATGGGCGATTCTGGGTCTTTGTCAGTGGAGTCAAGCGACTCCACTGAAATTTTGCGGAAAAAAAACTTGTTTTTAAAATTAAGAAAAACATATAGTGGATATATATTACATTTTATCTACTCAAGTGCATGAAGTGAGGTGTAGCCAAATGGTTCGCGCGCGTGTTTGTAATTGGTGAGGCGTGAGTTCGAATTTGCCTAAGTACAAGGCTTGTAGCATTTTTGATCCATTCTTTGTGGTTGCCTCCCTCGTTACTTCAGAGTTAGATTTTAATCCTCATAAAATTAAGTCAGTAGCAAATAGTAGCCAAGTGGTTAGCACAATTGGTTATTCTTAGTAGCTGTGTGCTCAACACTTGCAAGAGGCAAGTTTTGGAGTTCTTTTTTAGCCTTTCTGTTGATGGTTTGTTGCACTCCTTCCAGTTTTCTGTATGTTTGTCTTTTAAATTTCTATTATCATTCACGATTTTTTCATAATTCATTCTCAATTCATTTTCAATTCTTTAGGCTTTCTAGTATTTTCAATTCTCTAGTAGCTAAATTAGGGTTAGTATTTTAAATTGATTTATTATTTATTAATCAAATCAATAGAATCAAATTTGAATTGTTAATTGGATGCATATCTTATTATTTTTTATATGTGATTTTGGAGATTGTCAAATTTTGAGATTTTGAATGCTTACTTGCTATCTAATTAAAAATTATTAAATGTCTAATTTATTCAACTTATTAATGGATCAATGTGGTTAAATTAGACTTTGAGAGACTTGTTAACTTTTCACTTATATTGGTTTTGTGACGCTCACACTGTTTTATTTGTTGTTTTTTTTTATGTTTTCCCGTTTTTTATACGGTTGGTTGTGGTGCGGTGTGGTGAAAATTTCAAAATTGTGGTGGGTTGGGGCAAGTTGTGGTAGAATTAATGTGGAAGGTTGTGGTCGATTGTGAAATGTTTTGGTGTAAATAATTGTAAGTAGGTCGGTAGATTGTGGTGGGTTGTGGTGGAATATGGAAAGTTGTGGTGCGGTGTGGAATCGCAACCAACCAGCCGCATAAAAGAACTGGACCTTAGGGTTATGTTGTATGTACGTACTATTAAACTCTAATTTTTTTACCAAATTATTATTGACTCCACTGATTTCGAATCCTGGATCCGCCAGTGTCAGAGCCGACCTGCGACCGTGAGCTGCGCCAGTGGACGAGAAATCCATGGGCAGTCACCTAGCGGGGCAAAGATTTATGAGTGGATTGTGGCACAATGAGGACGTTGTGCGCTTAAGTGGGGGTGATTGTAACACCCCGGATAAATGGTTAAATGTGGCTTAAGAGGATTGAAATGACTACTCATATCACCAAGGTGCACCTTCTTTTATAGTCGCTGATCCGTTGGGAACTCCTCAGTTCAGCGTGCTTGGCTGGGAGTAGTCCCAGGATTGGTGACCTCCTAGGAAGTTTTCTCAAGTAGCGTATGAGCGAGGACGAAGCACGGGAGGGGCCGGGGCGTTACACAACCTATCAACATATGTCAAAACTAACTTCAATAACAATTATAAAAAAAAATCCAACTTGCAACATATTAACTAAAATCAAGGGATAAGGTCAAAATAAAACTAACATCAAACAAATCCCAAACAAAAGCAAGAAACAATAATGCAAACTCAAAACAATCCAATTTTATTAAGTTCATATCTCCAGCCTAAAACCATTTTAGGCGAGATAGGAAACCCCTTTCCTTCTCAAATTTCCAAATTTCAAGGCTAGACACACTCATTTTGCTTGATTTCCAAAATCGAGCAAATGTTACTTAGCACATTCCAAATCCATGTTGAAGATCATTTTGTAGAGATCCAACTGGAATCCCCCAGCTACCAACTCCATAAAAACGATATGTTTATGCCTAACTGATTGTTCGGTCTCGTTCCGAGCCGATTTCTTCTCTTTTGTAGGGTATTTTTGCTTGTCCTTAATAATTATTTTAGTTGTTTTATTATGTTTTACTCTTTTATTAGATTTTATAGCATTTTATTACTTTGGTTATTATTATTGCTAATATGAATCAATAATATTAATATTAGAGATAAAATCAAACCTAAAACTAATTTCCTAATTCCCAGCCCAATTCACTCTTATTTCCCTCTTCTCCTACTTCTCGGCCCAAAGAAACCCAGCCCATACCCTAACTCTAAAACCCGCCTACCCTAATACCCACAAACCCCGACCCGTTTGCCCCGTTTTCACCCCAGCCGAATAACTCCCCCAAAACCCTGAAAATCTAATTCATTTTCATTCCCCCTTTCCTTCTTTCATTTTACTCTTCGTCCCTGCCTTCTCCCCTGCGCAGAATCACACCGAACCATCTCCCTCCACCATATCCATCCTCCATCTCCTTCTCTCCTCCATAACCATTTCTCGAACTTCATCTCTCTTCCATCTCTTATCTCTTTCTCGCATCTCCATCTCTCTTCTCCTTTCTAATTCTCGCGATATCTCCCATCACTCACTCTCTTTCTCTCATTTTTGTGCAGATTCTGTTGGTAACTGAAGAAGTACGAAGCATTTGACGCAAGCACCATTACCATCGACATACTCATCTAACTGTCAAAACGCATCTACACCGTCCAGATTAAGGGGTTCGACGGCTTGGATTGATGGGAAGAGATCAGTTTCGACTATAAAAGGGGAAGAAGAGAGCCATTCGAAGGGATCAATGGTAGATTCTGGGAGTGACGTCCTAAGAGCCTCCATTTAGGGTTAGAAATAGATTAGGTTTAATTCTTACTTTTATTCTCTGTTTTGAATCTTAATTTTTGCTTTTCTTTTTAATTGATTATGGGTTGGTTTTGTTAATGATTTGTTCAGTTTTTGATGTAATTTTCGAATTGGTATTGAATTGGTATTTGATGCGTTTGTGTTCGATTTGATTGGTATTGAAATTTGCTCTGGAATTTGTTCTGTTGTTGGTTCGATTTGTGTTCCTTCTTTTTCCCTGTTCTCGGTTTGTAACAGTAGGGACTAATCCTTCTGTTTCTCCATTTTCTTTTCCCTGTCTTCCTTTAGCTGGTAGTAGGTAATATTAGGGTTTGTCTTTCTTTTCTTCTTTCTCCTTCCTCCTCTTTTTGTTACTAGGTTTAGGCATTAGTGTTGTTTTCTCTGTTTTCTTTGTTTTCTTTTGTTTCCATGTCTCGGTCAGTTGTTAGCTAGGTCTTATTAGAATTAGTTAGGGTTAGCTTTATTAGGGTTAATCGAATAGAGTTTCATTAGGTTAGTTCTTAAGGAAAGGTTTTGGTGAGCTTAAGCTAAGTTGATTTAATTAATTGAGTCAGATTTAGGGTTAGCCTATTTTAAAATTTCTTAAGGCTTTATTAATATTAGCCACAAACATCCAATCCAACTTTTAGTGAGGAAGAGGGCTAAGGGTCACAAATTTCACTCTCAAGTGGGGATTTGGGGATTCTTAGTAATCCAATTCACGATTTCTTGTTTGTTCGGGAGAAATCCAAGTAGATTGAAGATTAGTGAAGATTTAGTTCATCGAAGGTATAATCTCTTGTTCCTAATTTCATTATTAGTTGTAGTCTTATTGCTTTCCTATTTCATGCTTTTAATTGCTTTCATCTTTTATTGCTTTCTTAATTATTATCATGTCTAGGTTAGTTTATTGCTTATTTACATAATTTACCGCTTTCCGCATTGAGAAAAACCCCTTTACACAAACCGATTCCTTAATCAAGCCTAACACCCATCCCTGAGACCGACAACCTTACTTATAAAACCACAAAAATTACAACCGAACACTGATCAATTGATATTTGATTTCCAAAATCAACTCTTCCCATAAAGTAGTACTTGAATGGAATAACCTAGTTCAATACCGTAGGCAAGGTTGTTAGAATCAGGATTATATTTAGGATCGATTAGCGTAGTTAGGATCAGAATCATAGAATTGGATCAAGGATCATATGATTCTAATACAATAGCAAAATGTCAAAAAACTTTCTATAATAGTTAAAATCTTTACAAATGTTCACTAATGATGTAGCAATACATTAATAAATGGTATATTTAGTTGATAATATTAAACAAAATATATTTTTATGACAAAATTTTAAAGATGATAATGTGCACAAACATTATCAAACTCAGTAGGATCGAGGATCAAATCGTAGGATCCTAGAATCGTATTGCGATTCTAAGACATAATATTCAGGTTAAACTAGGATTGTAAGATCCTAACTACTTTAAGATCCTGGTATAGTTGGATCGTAAACTCGTAGAATCGTTGATTTGGATTGGGATTTTAATAACTATGACCGCAGGTTAAATCTAATTTAACCAAGAAGTTATAGACAACGAGATTTCAAGCCTAAACATTTAGACCCCAACATCAAATTCTTTGGGTTTGATGTTTGTAGAAAACATCAAGTGACACTAGTTATGAGTGTGACATCACATGTTACGCACATTCAAGTTATGCCCAACCTCATGAAAACCAATACTATCATGAGAGCCATCACGAGTACAACATCAAACGCAATAATTACTCAAAAGGGTCAAAATGAATCCAATACGATCAGGTGAGCAATCGTCAGTACGACATTTAACGCAACAATTACTGCAGAGGCTCAAAATGAGAGATGAAAGGCTACGAGTTTCACCAAAATCCCAAGTAAGATACCTAGTGTCATGCTCGAGATTCCTTGTCAAGCAAGGGGTGAAGCTCAAAAGCGCACCTATGGTTAAGGCAACAATTGCCACAATCAAAGCTTTCCCATCTTATACCGGAAACCCACATGTGATCGTAAAGGAGAAATGTAAAACAAACATCCAAAACCAATATCCAATCAATCAAAGCCAAGGTTCAACCTTAACAAGATTATTACATCTAATAACCAATGTTAACCAACATAACATGCCAAATAAACTATTAATCTAACATGTGTAAACCTAATAAATCATATCTTCCAAGATTATAACATAAAAGGCATAAACAAGCAATCTAGCAAGGCTACCTAAACATGATCTAACATTTGAAACATATAAGAGAGATAGGAAAAACATAAGCATTCTATTGAGGGTGGGATACCACTGATGGGTTAGGGTTGTCTATACCTATTTAGGCCACAAGAAGAGGTGGGCCCTATCTAATCGGGATCAACTCGATTAGGGGGCGAAATAGGAATCATAACTATTAGGATTCCCACCTAATCTAAACTAATCTAACACAAAAATATATGATAGAACTAAAATAGCAGAGGCTTAGTATGCTTGAACATCGCCCCGAACTTGTACTCTTGAACGCTACGGAGTCCAAAGGGACTCCGAGTAGAAGATTCCAAAAGATGAATCCTCCACAAAAGGTCTACGCAACACCTTTCGGCATGACTGCTAGACCGTTTCAACCATTGACGGAGGGTCATTAGGGCAAGGAGGGGCCATTACCCCCCCCCTGAAATTAGAAAAATTAATACTATCTAGTAAAACTGTTATTCATGTTTCTCTAGTTGTTAAATTGGTCGGGTTGTATTTGATCATTGCTGATGTCTCAGGTTTGATTCTTGCTGGATTGCATTTTGTTTTTTCCATTTGCTTCCAATAGTATGTTACTTCATATTATCATTATTATTTCATTTTTGCAAACTTTTTCAACCCTTTACTTTTAGGTAGAGACTTGCATCATATTATACAAAAATTAGTATTGTTATGTTATTTTAATGGTATATTGGATGCTAAATAAAATACAAACTTAAATTATTTAACAATCGAATAGTATTTTTCAAAATAATTTTTCTATTCTATTGAGCCATAATTTTTTTCAATTATTAAAACTTATAATAAAATAGGTTTACTCACTCCCTTTGTTCGTATTATTTGTCACAGTAAATATTTTTTGTTTCATAATATTTGTCATTTTATAATTTCAGTTAGATGTTAATCACTAGTTCATCAATTTTGTTAATTGTTAATTATTTTTCATCCCTCTTTCACCATTATGTATATCCATTAATTATGGGGCAATTGTTATATTCTTTTTGTGTAACATTGATACTCTTCCTAAAATTCCAAAGCGATTAAAAATATGAAATGGAGGCTAGGGAGTAGTATTTTTGCCCCCCTTGATATTAGATGTTGGCTTCGTCCCTGGTTTCAACCCCGGTCAAACCGAGGTCAAAAGAGTATGTTTGACCGTATCCAATACGGTCCGTCCTTCCGTCCTTAGGGCGTTTCCCGTGAATCATCCCGAGACTCCTAAAACCGGAAACTTTCATAGGAAAGCTTTTCCTGGTATCCCTTGAATCTCAAATATAGACAATAGCCTTATAATTGGCCACTTGGGATGGAAAGACAAATTTTTCATCCAAAGGGACCCCCTCTATATAGGGGAGAGGGAGGGGAAATGAAGGTTTTATTTCCGATGTAAGACGCCCTTCCTGGGAATCACCACAGACCGTGGTGAGGTGCATATTCAAAATCTGCTACCTAGGAGGACACCACGGACCGTGGTGGCTGTTTGTTCCCCATTTTGCATGTTTTTATCCCCTTTATTTAAGGTTTTTTGTTTGTTTTCAATAATTAATTTAGGAATTAATATTATGTGTTTATTCATTTTACTTGTTTATTATGTTTTTATTCATTTTATTATTTTAGTTTTTATAATCAGAAAATCAGAAAAAAAAAATTTTAATATGAAAAGAAAATAAAACAAGACCCAAGACTACCTAAACTTGGTCCATTTTTATTCTCCTCTAACCCATCTACCTACAATCCAACTGCCCTTCCCCTGGCCCAAACCCTTTATTCTCCTCCCTCTCAACCCAACTCACTCCCTAAACCTAGGTACGCCTAACCTTAACCCAAAGCTCAACCCGTTTACCCGATGTTCGGTTGTGTATTTTTTTGGTTTTATAAGTAAGGATTGTCGATCTCAGGGATGGGTGTTAGGCTTGATTAACGTAAATCGGTTTGTGTAAATGGGTTTTTCTCAAGTGCGGAAAGCGATAAATTATGTAAAGAAAGCATTTAAATCTAACCTAGACATGATAATAATAAAGAAAGCAATTAAAAGAAAGCAATAAAGAAAGCACTTAAAGATGAAAGCAATTAAAAGGCATGAATGAAGACAATGAATGAACAATGAAATTGGGAACGAGAAATTATACCTTTGATGACTAATCTTCAATAAACCTTCAATCTACACTTGAATTTCCCCCGAACAAACAAGAAATTGATGTTTGGATTACCAAGAATCCCCCAAATTCTCACTAGTAAGTAGAATTGGAGTTCCTTGACCCTCCTCCCCACTAAAAATGGAGTTGATTGTGGCTAACACTATAAAGCTTGGAAAACAAGTCAACAATGGAGATGAGAGAGAGAGAGAGAAAACTTGTAAAACACTTCAATGGAAACTTGCTTGAATTGAGAAAGCTTGAGAAAGTTTGAATACAAATGCTAGAAATCAATGAAAGCTTGAAGAACAATGAAGAACAATTGAAAACTTGAAGAACAATTAAGAGAGATTAAAGTAAATAAAGGAAAGCAATTAAATCTAATTCTACTCCTAAACTACCTAGGCTAATTTATTTTTGGATTAATACAAGTGGGTATTTATAGAAGAAGGAAAAATACAACCCAAAACCCTAGAACAAATCGCAGCACGCGCGTCTGCAGACAGAGTGGCTCGGGCGAGCCACCCCCTGGCTCGGGCGAGCCAGCGTTCTGGCTGGTGTTTTTGTTGCCCTGAGCTTTGGCTCGGGCGAGCTGCTCGCGCTTTTCCTGCCGACTTCAAACGCGCATAACTTCTTCATCCGAACTCCGTTTTAGGCCCGTAAGATATCGATGGAAAGCTCTCGGTGTGTACTTTAAGCTCCCAAAATTTCAGAGCAATCAGAGTTGTAACGAAGGAGTTATGAACCAAAGGGTGAAGGCACACGTATTTCAAACCTTTGAGTTTGTACCGTTCCCCTGTTTTGCGCCAATCTTGATATGGAATTTCCAACTTCGGTTTCGCCTTGGCTCTCGGATCGGGTTGACTTGGTTTGACTCGGATCTTGGCTCGGGTTGACTTGGTTTGACTCGGGAAATAGCTCGGGATTCCCTAAAAACCTTTAATTAAGCCCAAACTTTTTCTAACTCCTTATTTTCCTACAAAACACCAAATCATTATATCTAATATATAAATAGGGGTTAAAACAAGCAAATATACCCTATAAAAGAGAAGAAATTCGGCTCGGAACGAGGCCGAACACCACTCCAACACAAGGGTTTGCTCGCCCCGAGCAAACTAAAAACGAAGAAAAGGACTAAAAAGAAAAACTAAAAACCTAACTCACTTTCGCAGGAATCACGGATGCATTTAGCACGTGCATCAAGCCCTTTAAACCCCCCGGCAGCCCGGGTGGACGAGGTAGGTCTCGTGAGGGTTTATAGCAACTAGACCCACAAAAGCCATAGAAAAAGGAAAGAGGGAAAGTGAAAAACAAAACAAGTTTAAAAGAAAAGAAAAAGAGAACTGCTCGTTTCAATGAATCAGGTCGTTTCAATTAAGAAAACGGTATTAATCCTCCAAAAGGAACCGTTATGAGCATCTCACAACTCTTAACTCAAACAACTGCCAGTCTTAGAAGTTTTTGATTCCTTACACCTCATGTAGAGTTTAATCCCATTTGAAAGAATTTTAAACAGTTCTAATCGATCCCGGACGACCCAAAAGACTCACACCCGAGCTTACAAAACAGCGAAACGAACAAAGGAAAGGAAAGAGTTGTCCTTCCCCGCATTTGGTCGCCCTTGGCTTGGTGAGGGCCGCAGGTGATGCAAGGAAGAGCCCCTCACTTTATTAACACTTCAAACTTTTTCTTCTTTTTAATGTCGGTATTAGCCTTATTTTCGGGAATCGACGGCCCATATAAGGGTATACCCTCCCAACACGGTCTTTTCCATTCGCCTCCGTCGCAGCGATATAGGAGGAGGATTAAGGGCATCCGTGCCGTACCACCGATACTGTGCCCGCATGTTGGCTAAGTGTATGGTGGTTGATATCGTAAAGTCGACGCCCCACTTTGTCAAATTTTTAATTTTTTGCTATTTTCTTACTTTTGCTTTGGCTTTTGCTTTTTCTCTTCTTTTTTCTTTTTCTTTTAGAAAACAAGCTCGGATATGAACCCTCAATCTCCCGCCAACTGCAACACAAAAAGACAAAATGGGATCTCACTAGACACTTGATGAAAAGAATCTAATTAAGGTAAGTCATGACAATCGCCCAAGTTAGGGTCGAAAATGCTCAAACCGGTTTCTTTCAAAGAAGATTAAGAACGGCTTCCTGATTTCAACAACGAAATCCAAGAAACAAAGCAAAAACAAAAACAAAACGAAAACTTTCAAGGTTTTTCACTCCCTTTTTTCTCCTTTTCACACAAAAATTTTCAAATTTTTCGACACAAACTCGAAAAACGAAAACAAAGACTCAAAACTAGGTGATCTACCCATGACAAATGGAAGTATCACCCCCACTCCCACACAAAACTTCACAATGTCCCCATTGTGAGAAGAAGGGTGTCACAAATAAGGTAGAAAACCTAAAAACACACAACAAACACATAACAAACAATAATTGGTGGCGACCCGAGCCCACACGGCTCCAACAACAATAATATCCCAACATTCACACTCAAGGGGTTCACCACTCAAAAAGAAAATCAAGCATGCATCATGGATCATCGATATATTCACATAAAGAGAGGGTGGAAAGAAGTTACCTCAAGATCTTCAATTAAAAGCACTTAATCCACGATCCAAAGAACATCACACCATAGGTTACAAATAAACAAGAAAAACATACTATGTGTGATGGTTTACATGCAAAATAAAAAAGGAAAAACAAACTATACAAGACACTAAGGACTAAGAACTAAGAAAACAAACTAAAATATTTACAAAACGACTCTTTTTTTTTTCTTTTCTTAGACTCGAATACCGGAATACATACTACCCTCCCACTCCAACACAAAGAGGTTGTCGTGTCCTCAAAATGGAAATAGAAGTAGGTTAGCAAGCACCCCAAAATAAAAGAAAATGACACACAAAAAGAAAATAAAAGAAGAAAAGAAAGACCAACTCACTAATTATACAAGAAGGGTGAGGAAGGATATTACCTCAAAGGTATCTTATCAAGAAATTCACTCCTTCTCACCTCAAGATATCGGGCATCATGTCAGAACCATTCAACGCCCGGAGTAACAAATCATGCATCCTCTCATGCATCTCAGAATGGTGGTGGTAAGAGCACACTCGCAATAGCACATAAACAAACATTAGTGCCCTTAACAATTTATCAAATGCTTTAAAAAAGTCATAGAACTGATGAAATTCATGAATATACAAGACTTTTCTAGGCATGGTGAAAGAAGACATGACAAATGGATCCTCCCATTGACTCGTAAACGGAGATTGGGTATACAAATCAACGGAAGGAGGCAATACAACACATTTCTGAACATGCTCATGCGAAGACTTGGATGCAAACAATTATCAATTTCCATGCAATTTTCATCAATCACAAATTCCAAATCACCACTTTCATCCAAATAATCATCACAATCGTCAATAGGTGATAAGGAAAACAGAGGGTTAGACCACATCATAACACTCCCAACATCACACACAAGCACATCTTCATCTTCATCAATATCAGACTCACTAGAAGAACTATCAACATCAAAAGACAAAGGTGCATCATCCAAATCAACATAAAAAGTGAAAGTGGAAGGTTCAGGGTCATAACTCATAGTGAATGACTCATAAAGCATGTCATCATCAAAAGCATCATTGTCAACAACCAAGTTCAAACAATCATGATCATTCCCCAAAGAATTATGCTCATCATCACAAGTATGCACATCAATGGACTCACATACAAGGGTAGCTAATGCCTCACTAATGCAATGATCCTCAATGAAAGTTAACAAATCGTTATCAAGCACACATTCAATCACAACAGATTCAATTTCACTCTCAACAAGATCATGCTCAATTACATCATGGCATTCACTAAACTCAATCTTTTCTTCACATAAAGGCATGGACAATGGTGTGGACAATGGTTCATCGTCTAGCATGTTTTCAACAAATTCTACATCATCACACACAGAATCATCATGTTCCTCATGCTCACTAGGTGGGGCTAGAGCTAAGGAATTACTAAGTAGTCCAAGGCATGGTCGGTTATAATAGTCATCATCCTCATCATACACAGCAGAATCAACATGCATTTCAGGACTCAAAGACGATGAATGACCTATTTCAACATTCGAATCAACCATTTGTGAAGAAGGAGTTACTACCCTTTGATTACTCTCATGGACAAATTCACGCATATACTCATTCATGTTGGCACATAATTTTTCTACTTCTGCCTTGAAGGAAACCACTGTAGCTTGCAAACGAGAAATTGAACTATGATACGGCGAATCACACAAGGAGCACACGGAAGGAGACTCAACATCGACACTTTGGGAAAGATCATAACAGTTTTCCACATATCCCCCATCATAAGATTGATCATCAACATACACGGGGTATTCACATGATTGTTCAGTTTTGGTCCCAAAGGGTGGTGCATAAGGATGTTGGAAGCTAGGACTAACATTTTGTTGTTTAAACTCATAGGAATCCCTAGACAACCATTCAAGTAACTCCCATGCTTTTTCTTCACCTAAACAAGAAAACCCGTAATAATCTAAAAGGTTTCGGGTCTCATAATTCACACCCTCACTAACAATTCCCAAAAGAGATAATGTATTATAAAAGATACCATATAATTCACATTGAACACGGTAGTCACGCAATCTAGCAAAATACCTCCAAAATATTTCATGCTCAAATTGAGGGAATTGGGGACTATCCATAACTCTCTTTTTTCTATTTTTCTAATTTTCTATTTTTTCTTTTCTTTTCTCACTTTTTTTTTTTATATTCAATTTTTTTTCGCTACATTTTTTCTAGCATAATCAAGAAAGCAATAAATATGTACACACAAACCAATAGCCTAATCTACCAAATAACGCCATCCCCAGCAACGACGCCATTGTTCGGTTGTGTATTTTTGTGGTTTTATAAGTAAGGATTGTCGATCTCAGGGATGGGTGTTAGGCTTGATTAAGGTAAATCGGTTTGTGTAAATTGGTTTTTCTCAAGTGCGAAAAGCGATAAATTATGTAAAGAAAGCATTTAAATCTAACCTAGACATGATAATAATAAAGAAAGCAATTAAAAGAAAGCAATAAAGAAAGCACTTAAAGATGAAAGCAATTAAAAGGCATGAATAAAGACAATGAATGAACAATGAAATTGGGAACGAGAAATTATACCTTTGATGACTAATCTTCAATAAACCTTCAATCTACACTTGAATTTCCCCCGAACAAACAAGAAATTGTGGTTTGGATTACCAAGAATCCCCCAAATTCTCACTAGTAAGTAGAATTGGAGTTCCTTGACCCTCCTCCCCACTAAAAATGGAGTTGATTGTGGCTAACACTATAAAGCTTGGAAAACAAGTCAACAATGGAAATGAGAGAGAGAGAGAGAGAGAGAGAGAGAGAGAGAGAAAACTTGTAAAACACTTCAATAGGAACTTGCTTGAATTGAGAAAGCTTGAATACAAATGCTAGAAATCAATGAAAGCTTCAAGAACAATGAAGAACAATTGAAAACTTGAAGAACAATTAAGAGAGATTAAAGCAAATAAAGGAAAGCAATTAAATCTAATTCTACTCCTAAACTACCTAGGCTAATTTATTTTTGGATTAATACAAGTGGGTATTTATAGAAGAAGGAAAAATACAACCCAAAACCCTAGAACAAATCGCAGCACGCGCGTCTGCAGACAGAGTGGCTCGGGCGAGCCAGCCCCTGGCTCGGGCGAGCCAACGTTCTGGCTAGTGTTTTTGTTGCCCCAGAAGCCTGGCTCGGGCGAGCCAGCGTTCTGGGCAGTTTTTCCCTGCCGACTTCAAACGCGCATAACTTCTTCATCGGAACTCCATTTTAGGCCCGTAAGATATCGATGGAAAGCTCTCGGTGTGTACTTTAAGCTCCTAAAATTTCAGAGCAATCAAAGTTGTAACGAAGGAGTTATGACCCAAAGGGTGAAGGCACACGTATTTCAAACCTTTGAGTTTGTACTGTTCCCCTGTTTTGCGCCAATCTTGATATGGAATTTCCAACTTCGGTTTCGCCTTGGCTCTCGGCTCGGGTTGACTTGGTTTGACTCGGATCTCGGCTCGGGTTGACTTGGTTTGACTCGGGAAATAGCTCGGGATTCCCTAAAAACCTTCAATTAAGCCCAAACTTCTTCTAACTCCTTATTTTCCTACAAAACACCAAATCATTATATCTAATATATAAATAGGGGTTAAAACAAGCAAATATACCCTATAAAAGAGAAGAAATTCGGCTCGGAACGAGGCCGAACACCCGATAATGCTAACCCAAACCCTAACCCACCTAACCCTCAAACCTAGCCTACCCGTCTCCCCATTTCTCTCTTTCTCCCTTATTTCCTGAGTTCCAACTCTAAAGCCCTATTAGTAATTCCACTAAATTTCTCACATTGTCTTTCTCACTCTCCTCCTCCGGCATGATTCCTTCTCTTTCCCTCTTATCTCCCTCCCTCTTTCTCTCTCTTCTTTCTCTAATTTTCGAAACCCAGACAGTCATTGCCTCAGTTTCTCTTTCATCTTCCCCTTTCTCTACATCTCTCCTTTGTTTTTTTCACATACTCTGCCCTCTCATCACTTTTTCCTCTTATTATCTCTCTCTCTCTCTCTCTCTCTCTCTCTCTGTCTCTGTCTCCGATAATCCAGGGGAAATGTACAATCGAAGCAACAGAGGCCAAGCATTGTAACACCCCCGACCTAGATTCATAACCACTGGATTATCACAACTCTCTAGTTAAGGATTTTCGAAAAGTTAAAAATAAGTTCCACAACTCTCTAGTTAAGGGTTAAAGCCAAAAATTAGTGTAATGGCTTGAAAATAAGTAATCAAGAGGGCTGGTTCTGTAGAAATTTCAGTTCAGGAAAGAAACTTTGAGAATTCATAAACTTAAAGAATATATATCGTATGAAAGTGTGCTAGTAGTCTATGGAGAGCTTGAATCATATGCCATAATTCTTATGTTGACCACAACTTCATAAAAGGTTTGGAAAAACCTCTAAGAGTAGCTTGAACATGACACAATAACTTAAAAATTCTGGGTAGCACATACTTACTCTGCTGACTTCCATGGTTCATAATTTTTTACTCCGACGTCCAATGAGTGCACAATACCCCATTCCAGAATGCTTGCAAAGCGTACTACAACTTTCATGTTGAATACTAAGGACATTAATACCTCCTTTATACCTAAAAAAGCCCCTGAATCTACTGCCCAAAAAATCGTATATAACAGATCCCTCATATTAATTTCGCCATAATTTGAGTTATACGTATCGAAATCCCGAAATTCCAAAGTCAGGTTAAAACTAATACTTAAAGCTATGAACTCATACAATAATTTTGGTCTTGGGACGACCCGATTGTCCCGAAACCAACAATATCCAAGTTCTAATTCACTTTGACTTCCTAGAATCCTTCTTTTGTCATTAAACCCCATTTCTAATATTTTACATCATCTTATATGCTTATCCATTGATGGCCAAGCTTCAAGTTAGTAATGATATCCCTCCAAATGCTCTTATCAACTCTCTATAAGCACATGTACGTAAGACCCAAAACAATAATATTATACTACAACTAGTATCAATTTAGTCAAATCATACCCTCACACCTTAATCTGTCACTTAGTTACTTACAATATAATTATCAATTTAGTCTCACCTATTTACCATGGACAGTAGCCAAGGCTAAGTTTGCCCAGACCATCAAAATTCACATGCAGGTTTTTGTACTATCATCGAAGAAAAACCCATTTAATATCATACATTTACACCCCAAGTTCTCAACTTTTATTGAGACATAACATCAAACACATGGCATGCACAACTCATAAACACGAATCAACCCAAAACCAATTGGTAATTCAAAGTGTACTCACTCTAAATACTTAAATTTGATAAGAAAAATAATTAAATTTATAAATTAAACAATGAAATTCAGATTTCAAAGATGTTTGGGGTTTACCTTCGAGTGGAGCGAGGAAGAAAGAGGAGCCAAGGGGATGGTGGTGGTGAGTACCAATGGCCCCGATGGTATGTGACGGTGGCGTAGACGGCGTTGTCATCGGCTGGCTCCCGAACAGTGGCTACGAGGGAGACAGAGAGGGGGTATGAAGACGGGAGAAAGCATATGCATGGAGAAAAAGAAAACGTTATACGTGTGGGACTAGTTTCAAATGAAGGCCAAGCAAACTAACATATGATGTTCACCAAAACTAAAGAGTTGGGTTTAACATTTTTATTTCTTTTATTTTTTTAGGCCCAAAGAGAATAATAATAATAAAATAGTTAATATTCCAATTCTTCTCTCCACTTT
This sequence comes from Portulaca oleracea, assembly GCA_029582165.1. Classification (NCBI taxonomy): domain Eukaryota; kingdom Viridiplantae; phylum Streptophyta; class Magnoliopsida; order Caryophyllales; family Portulacaceae; genus Portulaca; species Portulaca oleracea. The sequence goes on from CM055880.1 coordinate 23,263,254, forward strand.
TACTATTTTCCTACAAAAACCCAACAATACTGATCTAAGGTCTCGGGATAAAATTTGTAAAATTAAAATAACGAGAGGAAGGCTTGAAATAAAGTGGGGAGGTGGAATAAATTGAAATTTAATAAATTAAGGAAAAAAAGATATGATAATAATATATTATTAATATTAATAATAACGACGAATCAGTCGACTTGATAAAATTTGGCCAGGTATGTAACCTGAATATTCCGAGAATAAATTGAATAGCGGAAATTGTCACATAAATTATTTATATAAATAACATACTAAGCTGATGACAGTCGTTGCTTCGTTCGAGTCCTGCAAAAACACAAATTGGTATCTTGAAGAAAAATGCGCGAATTAGTTAATTACAGTCAATAATTAATTTAATCATACTAGGTTAGGGTTGAGTTATTACAGTCTACCCCCCCCCCCTTAAAGGAAGTTTCATCCTTGAAACTTGATAGAAGTAATTATTCACTGGGAATGTATGAATTGACACCATTTTGGGCATGTTGTCACAATTTTATTACTCACCATTCTGAATGCCACTGTCCTTGAATAAGTAACTAAGCCGGCTATTCAAAGGACTGCAAACCCGTATTTTCACATAACTTTTCAAATAAACTCTTGCCTATGAATCTCAAATCTTACATGCTACTTACACGTTGGGTTTCAATCAGTTTGGCTATTTGGGTTGACCTAATTCGTATTTTCGTACTGGAATAAGTGTCACACGGCGTATCTCCAATATAATTTGTCCACTTTGCTTTCACTCTTCTTTAAAACGACCAAAGCACTCTCCAAGTACTATATATATTCTTAAGTTACCATATAATTTAATCCCAAATTGTCTAAAACCAAAGGCCCCCTTTTTTTTCTATAAAAACTATTGTCCATATTGCCCGACTCTCCACTATTAGTCATAACAACCCCTTATAAAGTGTTGTGTATCATACTCCCCTTATTTCATTGAACATACTTAAAGAACATTCATCTGCCTATAATTCGCCTCATTTCATTGTCACTAGCACTCCTTCCCCAAAGTTAATGATAATAATGGAGAAAAAAAAGTGTAGTAAAAATAGATGGGTGTGAGTAAGATAATGAAGAGACAAGAAGGTAAGATTGATGATAAGTATAGATATGTATATCCAACAAAATGATTGAGTCAAGATCTATAACGATAGCTTTAATATTTCATGATGAAACGTGGATAATCCATGAGTTCAAAGTAAATGTCAGATATGAATGATGATTAATAAAAGACGATTGGGAATGATAGTGATCAAAATGATTCCAGAACAAGGCAAATAATAATTGTCATGAATGAATAGTAAGGATGGTACAAATAATTAACTTGAATTCATTTGGAAAAGAAATATCAGGGCGAACTTTTGATGTCAGAACAAGAACAAACAATAATTGTCATGAATGAATAGTAAGGATGGTACAAATAATAAGAAGTCAAAATGGGTATCGAAATTTGAAATTTAAGGGTCCACAGTGGAAATAATAAGTAACAACAAGGAGTTATAAAGAATGATAGTTATGAATAACTACTTGAAACAACCCAAAGGTATATAGATTATTGGGCTGTAATAATTATAACAAATATTGAGAATAAATTTTGAATTCAATATGCTAATTAATTGAAGAGAATAATGATCGCTCACGAGAAAGAAAAAAAAATAGACCAAGTGAAAAGTCACATAAAGTGAATGAAGTCAATCACCAATGAAGATATGGATTGATAGTGATTAAAGAGAGGCAATAGTCATGAGAAAATTAATCTGAGTTGGTGGCAAAATTGGTAAAGACATACTGTTAGGTGAGAAGAATAATAGGCCAACTAGAATGATATAATCTCATAAGAATTCACGGGGTCATGTAAAGGTGAGCAATGACATAAAATGATCAAGTGGATTTCATTGCGGAAAGTAAAGGAGTAAATGTGATGTTGGGGAAAAGGGAGTACAATTTGGATTAATGGATTGATTGATGAAATCGGTGAGGTGCATAAACTAAAGATTAAACATGAATATGTAAGGTTGGATTTAAGTTTCTAACAGGGTCAAAGGCTAAAGGGGAACAATTGATCCCAAATTGAATGGATGAGATATCCTATGCTTATTTAAGATTCACAAATATGATGATGAAGGAAAACTCACCATGAGGGATTATAGTATGAATATGAGGCAATTGGTTCATGTAATGAAAATAGAGTATAATGGTTAAGTAAAAAGTTTGAATTTGCACAATAGCTGTTTAAGCGAAATAATTAGGTATATAAGTATTTGAAATTGAATAAAGGATGAGGGGGGCTTTTAAATCCCAAAATCATGCTAGATATCACCCAAAGCAATTCCACCATACATATTCCCCTTTCAATGTCTATACCTTCCCCTATAGCTCTTCCTTACTCATGGATAATAGTTCCCCAAAGGAAAACAGGATCCCGGCTTGGAGCGTTACCGATCGCGTGGTGGGAGTTTGATTGCTTGAGTGAAGAAGAATAACAATAATAATAGCTTGAATAACAATGGAGATAATAGAAGACCTTGGCAAGGAATGTCCACCACCTTAGTCTAACATTTCACCATGATTAATTAGGAGTAATCAACCATCAACCATTAAACAAATGACTTGAACACCACCAATAATACTTGGGTAAAGTAAACAAGATTTGGGAGAAGAGGCTTGGGGAGCTCTCATTCATTAACACATCATAATCACATAAGCTGCCTTGGAAAATGTGCAAAATAAGTATTTATACCAATTGAAAGAAAAGAACAAAACTCAGCGTTTTAAGCTAAACAAAACACGCTAAATCAGGCAGATCGCGGGCGTGACGCCATTGGTAACAGGCGTGAAGATCTGGGAAATAATTGTCACGGGTGCGAGCTCAGAAAGTGACGGGCGCTACCAGAGCGAAGACTCCAGGCGATTTGGAAAGTGCACGATCGTAGCAGGCTCTACGGTGGATCGTCACGGACGTGACGAATTTCTTCCCCAAATTCCCCTAAATGTCGAGCGGGCGCTACCACCTAGGTTGGTTCGTCGCGGGCGCGACCATAGCCGTAACGGCCGCGACGCAGCTGCTGCTTGGTGTTTTACACCTCCTTTGACTTTGTTGTTTCCGGGGTTACACCCGAACCCCGATACCTCCTATTCTCCACTCTCGGGACGACCCGGTTCGGTCCCGAGGCCTCCAGGGCCGGTGTATCAAGCGAGCCCTCCTAAGGGGTCCCGGGGTCCATCCATTGGATGGTCGAGACTAGCCTCGCAATTCCGGGAGTGACCGATAAATTGTAGCTCGAGGCTCGAATTGGACGTGGCGACTCGCTTAGCGGAGATCACAAGCGCGGAAAATGGAACGCGGACCTCTTCATTCTCCCCTTCTTGAAGAGGATTTGCCCTCAAATCCGCGTCGGGTTCAACATCCTCGATGTAAGGCGAAAGATCCCCGATATTGAAAGTAGAGGAGATACCCATATCACCCGGAAGATCAAGCTTGTATGCGTTGTCATTTATCTTGGCCAAGATCTTGAATTGTCCCTTGCTTCGTGGCATGAGCTTGCTGCTCCTTCGGGAAGAGAACCGTTCCTTCCTGAAGTGAAGCCACACCAATTCTCCAGGTTTGAATGTGATCCCACGGCGATGCTTGTTAGCTCGGGCCTTATAAAGCTCGTTGGTGCGCTCGATCTTCTCTAGAATTTGCCGATGAAGCCTTTGGATCTCGGCGACCTTCTCACTTGCTTCAAAGCTAACCCTCACCTTTAAAGGAAGAGGAAGGAGCTCGATTGGAGTAATAGGGTTGACCCCATAACAAGTCTCGAAGGGCGAATGACCCGTAGCAAAAGAGGACGATCAGTTGTAAGCAAACTCGGCGTGACACAACTTGGCATCCCAATCTCTTAAGCTCCTACTCACAAGACCCCGAAGCAATGTAATGAGAGTCTTGTTAGTTACCTCAGTTTTTCCGTCCGTTTGAGGATGATACGATGTGCTAAACAAAAGCTTCGTCCCTAGGAGCTTCCATAAAGACCTCCAGAAATGACCTAAGAACTTGGTATCACGATCCGATACAATAGTCCTCGGAACACCATGCAAGCGCACTACCTCCTGGAAGAAAAGTGTAGCAATTTGTGTAGCATCATCGGTCTTCTCGCAAGTAATGAAATGCCCAATTTTGGAGAAGCAGTCCACAACGACGAGAATTGCATCTTTCCCACGCACGGTCTGGGGAAGAGCCACAATGAAATCCATACTTAAATCTTCCCACGGGCCATTCGGAACCGGAAGGGGTGTATATAGCCCTTGGTGGAACTGACTTTTGGCATGGTGGCAAGTAACACACTTGGACACCACATCCTGCACATCGCCTCCCATCTTCGGCCAATAAAAGTGCTCTTTCAACATGTTGATGGTCTTATTGATGCCAAAGTGACCGGCAAGACCACCCCCGTGAACCTCCCACACTAGAAGTTTCCTCAACGTGCATTTTGGGACACACAACTTGTTACCTTTGAAGAGAAATTCGTCTTGCAACAAATAAGGCACATCACCACCACCGAGGTGTGATTTGAAGTCATCATCCTGTTTATAGAACACCTTCAAGTGTTGAAATCCAAAGACCCTTGCCTCCACCACAGAAAGAAGGGAATGTCTCCTAGAGAGTGCATCGGCAACCACGTTAACACTCCCCTTGTGTTTTGCCACAAAATTAAAACCTTGGAGAAACTCAACCCAATTGGCATGTCGAGAACTAAGCTTGTGTTGTCCGTTCAAATATTTAAGAGCTTCATGATCCGAATGAAGGACAAACTGGCTAGGCCTCAAATAGTGTTACCAATGATCAAGTGCTCGCAAGAGAGCGTAAAATTCCTTGTCATAAGTAGAATAATTCCTCCTCGATCCGCTGAGCTTCTCACTGAAATAAGCGGTAGGGCGTTGGTTCTGCATCAAAACGGCTCCAATGGCTACCCCACTAGCATCGCAGTCCACCTCGAAGATTTGTGTGAAGTCCGGGAGAGAAAGTATCGGGGCCTCACATAGTCGAGCCTTCAACTTCTCAAATGCCCCTTGGGCTGCTCGGGTCTACTCAAAGGCGCCATTTTTCATACACTCGGTAATAGGGGCGGTAAGGGTACTAAAGCCCTTGATGAACCGTCGATAGAACGAAGCAAGGCCGTGGAAACTCCTCACCTCTATGATAGTAGAAGGAGAGGGTCAAGAGCGAATGGCCTCCACCTTCGAGGGGTCCATAGAAATACCCTTGTCGGAAACAATATACCCAAGGAAGGTGACTTGGGGAGTGCAAAATTCGCAATTCTCCAGTTTGCCGAAAAGTCGTTGTTGCCGCAAAACCTCGAACACCAACTCCAAATGTGTAATATGCTCCGCTTCACTCCTCGAATATACCAGAATATCATCAAAATAGACCATGACAAATTTACCAATAAAAGGTCTCAACACTTCGTTCATAAGACGCATGAACGTGCTCGGGGCGTTGGAAAGCCCGAATGGCATGTCGAGCCATTCATATAATCCTTCTTTCGTCTTGAATGTCGTCTTCCACTCATCTCCTTCCTTCATGCGGATTTAATGGTAACCACTCCGTAGGTGAATCTTTGAGAAAATACGCGAATCATGTAACTCATTGAGTATGTCATCAAGTCTCGGTATGGGATACCGATACTTGATGGTAATGTTGTTGATGGCTCGGCTGTCAACACACAATCTGAAGGTACCATCCTTCTTCGGAACCAGGAGGGTCGGAACGGAACACGGGCTCATGCTCTCTCGAACATAGCCTAATGAGATAAGTTCGTCCACTTGCCATTGTAACTCCTTGGTCTCCTGCGAGTTGCACCGATATGCCGCCTTGTTGGGAACTGGAGCTCCGGGTATAAGGTCGATTTGATGTTCAATGCCCCGAATGGGTGGTAGTCCCGGTGGAAGATCTTCGGGAAACACATCGTAGAATTTGGCAAGAAGAGGGGTAACGAGAGGGTGCTTGGGTGTCACTACCTCACTTGTGTTTGCCTCTAAGAGGAGCAAGGCAAAAACGACCTTCCCCTTGCTTATGGCTCGCTCGACCCGTGTCTCACTCAAGTGTTTAGGCTCCTCACTTCCCACCTCGGGTTTAGGTGGTAATATTTCATGTGGTGCTAGTGGAAGAAGCTTAACCTTCTTGCCCTTGTGGACGAAAGTGTAGGTATTCTTCAGCCCATTATGAACAGTTTTCTTATCAAATTGCCACAGTCGACCTAACAATATGTGACATGCGCTCATGGGAACAACATCACAAACAACAGAGTCTTCGTAGTTAGCGCCAAAAGATAAATTCACTAAAACATATTGCTTACCTTTATACCTTCTTGGTCGTTGAGCCATTTGAGCGAATAAGGACGAGGATGAGGCAACAATGGTAATCCTGACTTGTCAACCATATAGGTAGATGATACGTTAGTACAACTTCCTCCATCGATAAGAAGTTCGCAAACCTTGCCCTCGACAAAGTCATGTTTGAAAAATAGTCTCCCGCTGAGCCTCGTCAAGAGGAGTTTCTTGGACATGCAAAACCAGGCTCAAGACAAGGGCGTCACCTTGCACACGCGACACAGCGGCGGTACCCTCATCTTCACTAGTGACCGCATCCTCAACCACCACTTTAGAATCATCCCGGGCTACTTGTAGTTCCTCATCAATGTCCTGAACCTCCTTGAGAGTCAAGGTCCGCCGGTTCGGACAGTTCGCCTGATAGTGACCATATCCATGGCATTTGAAACATTTTCTTCCCTCCATACGCTGAGTAGGATCCGTAGGAGACGCCACAACATGTCCCTTCCCTTTGTCGGTATGGGGTATCGAAGGAAACTTGGGTGTCTCACTAGATTTGGGAGTGTCCAATTGAGGAAGGGGACAGCTGGACGCTGGAAAATAGGCGCGTGACACCGGTTTGGAAATGGCCTTTTCTTTCCTCCGTCATTCAACCCGAAGAGCCAAACTGCACAAGTCATCCATGGAGTAGTATGGTTGAACCTCAACTTTCTTGGTAACCGAGGAGTCCAATCCATTCAAAAAACGCATCATGGTATGCTCTTCCGGCTCTTGAAGGCCACTTTTGATGAGGAGTTGTTCAAATCCGAAATATATTCATTGATGGATCGTTTGCCCTGGGTGAGAGCATATAGCCTTCGTAGGACGTCTTGCTTGTAAGTGTGGGGCAAGAAACAACGATTCATCACTAGTTTAAGCTGTGTCCAAGTAGAAATCCTTGCCTTTCCTTCACGAGCCTGTTGTGCCTTCATGTTCTCAAAGCAAAGCGAACCGGCTTTGGTGAGTTTCACACTCGCAACCTTATATGCCTTCTCTTCATCGTAGTCCTTAGTCTCAAAATTCCTATCCATCAATTAGACCCATTCGATGAAGTCATCCGGATCATTGGAACCATTGAATTGGGGAATGTCGATCTTGACGTCGAGGAACTCGTCACGAGGGGGTCGATCATGTACTTCCCGACGTGGACGGCGTCGAGGGGAGCCTCTAGCATCGTCACTCGACTCAATGTTGGGAGGAGGACGGACAGGGCTTGGTGCACGCCTCCGATGTTCGATTTGAGGTTGACCTTGACGTTGTACAGTCAGGTTGCTCACTTGTACCGCAATCACTAGAAGAGTCCACTCGATATTGGCGTTATGATTCTCAGGGGAGGTGAACCGTTCGTCCATAGTGGTGAGTCGGTCCTCAATACCTTGGACTCGAGGACTCCTCCGGTGACTTGGTTCTTTTCGATCGGAATTATCGTGGCCATCCATATTGAGGGAAGGGTATGGGACGATATGTGTTTGGGATATTTTGTGGAGTTTGAGGGTTTTCTTGTAGTTGGTTTGTGTTTGGCTAAGGGTTCTTTGTCTTTTTTTCACTTAGACATTTCATGGAACACCTTGCAGGCACAATTTTCCAACTCTTCCTCAATGCTTCAAATTGCTTCAAAATCACCAAATACAAACACAATACAAAGTATTCCAATACTCTTGGAAGGCACAGGGGTTGGGGATCACCAATAGATGCAAGAAATCCAACAAAACCCAATACTAGAGAAATACTATCAAGAACAATGAAGAACAACTCAAGCAAATAAAGAAAAACCACAGCTCCGATACCAAATGGAGCGTTACCGATCGCGTGGAGGGAGTTTGATTGTTTGAGTGAAGAAGAATAACAAAAATAATAGCTTGAATAACAATGGAGATAATAGAAGACCTTGGCAAGGAATGTCCACCACCTTAGTCTAACATTTCACCATGATTAATTAGGAGTAATCCACCATCAACCATTAGAGAGATGACTTGAACACCACCAATAATACTGGGGTAAAGTAAACAAGATTTGGGAGAAGAGGCTTGGGGAGCACTCATTCATTAACACATCATAATCACATAAGTTGCCTTGGAAAATGTGCTAAACAAGTATTTATACTAATTGAAAGAAAAGAACAAAACTCAGCGTTTTAAGCTAAACAAAACACGCTAAATCAGGCTGGTCGCGGGCGCCACGACTTGGGAAAGAATTGTCACGGGCGCGAGCTCAGAAAGTCATGGGCGCTACCGGAGCAAACACTCCAGGCGATTTGGAAAGTGCGCGATCGCAGCGGGCACTACAGTGGATCGTCATGGGCGTGACGAATTTCTTCCACAAAATGTTGACCGTTGTCACAGGCGTTACCTAGGGAGGGTAACCAGCGCTACCACCTAGGTTGGTTCGTCGCGGGCGCGACCATAGCCGTAGCGGCCGCAACGCAGCTGCTGCTTGGCGTTTTACACCTCCTTTGACTTTTTCGTTTCCGGGGTTAAACCCGAACCACGATACCTCCTATTCTCCACTCTCGGGACGGCCCGGTCTGATCCCAAGGCCTCCGGGGTCGGTGTATCAAGTGAGCCCTCCTAAGGGGTCCTGGAGTCCATTCATTGGATGGCTGAGACTAGCCTCGCAATTCCGGGAGTGACCGAGAAATTGTAGCTCTAGGCTCGAATTGGACGTGGCGGCTCGCTTGGCGGATATCGCAAGCGCGGAAAATGGAACCTGGACCTCTTCACGGCTCCATGCTTAGGCTTCCAAAGTGCCTCATACATTCTTAATGTCCTCAGTTTACCCCTTAACCACTAATGGAAACCCTTAAAACTAAATTAAACAACTAGAAAACTATAAACATTTTTTTGTTCCTTAATATCCAAGGGAAATTTCGGCAGAGTTTCCTCTATAATATGGATTATCCCAATTTAAAAAGTACTTATTATAAACCTGCAAATGACAATTTAAACTCAACTGGAAACAATAAGGGGTCACACACCCACTTAACCACAATCAACAACAACCCAACGATTTTATGTACCTTCAATACCCACACAAGCAACCTCATATCATTCTTTTGGTCCCTACTAATTGATTTGAATTTCCAAAATTATCTTGTGTATCTTGAATTGCATATCAATCCTATATAGGGGTTAAGAGAACACCCACTCTTACCCTAACAGCTGAAAGGCAACCATGTCCCAAGCCCCCAAGGCCTAGAAACATGCTTCATGTATTTCCAGTTTGCGTGCGATGATCATCTTATGACATGGGTTCTTGATGTTGATCCCTAGGCGGAATAGGAAAGAGTAATAAAAGAACATTGAGTTCCTAAGCAGCTGGCAATGATACTCATAGTAGAGGCTCACCTAGGGAGGACCAAGGTCTCCTTAAAGCTTGTATGGGAGGGAAAACTCCACCCTCAAGGTTCATCAATATTGTGATAGATCCACTCTTCCTGGAAACTCATCTAATCAAAAAGAAATAAATTATCAAAATAAACAACTCATAACTCATGTTGGTTAGACTTAGTTAACTGAATCTAAAAGCATATTAAGTTGGCGTCAATCCAACCAATTTGATGGGGCTCTCCACTAATGACCATAAGGCTACTTAAATAAGGGTCAAACCCTCTATTCAAATCATAAAACTTAATTTGACTAATTTTGTCCATCCATCAAGCCCACATACTATTTGAAGTCATAATTAAACTCTTGGCCTCTACCATTATTTCACAACATTCGACTTCAGTTTGCATATGCAAGAAAATCAACTAAGCATCAAAAGGAAACCAACTAATATTCCCAAGAGGGCAACTCATATATACTTTGATTCCTCCTTTTATAACTTTAACAACTCGCTACAATATTTATCTCCAGAAACTTCCGCTCTCATACGATAACTGTAACACCCCCAGATTCATAACCACCGGATTATCACTAAATATTTCATAACTTAACGATTAACACATCAGATTGAAGAAAACCGAGGGCATTACCGCCGTCCACCATCATGGACAACGCTTAACAGATCATTAACATGAACACCGATACAATGAAAAACTCCCAAAGAATACTATAACATATCACATACTCACCAAGAAGAATTTACATTAAATCTTTGAATTAATAGTTTTCATAACCAACATAAGAAATTATAACCAACTTCAAAGTTGGTTAACTACAACGATCCATAGCAATAAATAATATAAGTAGACCATGTAACTTTAGCATAAATAAGACCTCCTGGTTCTCAATCTAATCAAACTTCCTCTATACACCTCAAAAAACTTCATAAAAGGACTTTTCGAAAAGCTAAAAATAAGTTCTACAACTCTCCAGTTAATGGTTAAATCCAAAATGAGTGTAATGGCTTGAAAACAAGTAAACAAGAGGGATGGTTCTGCAGAAATTTCAGTTGAGGAAGGAAACTTAGAGAATTCATAACTTAAAGAATATATATTGTATGAACGTGTGCCAGTAGTCTATGGAGAGCTTGAATCATATGTTATAACTCTTATGTTGACCACAACTTCAGAAAAGGTTTGAAAAAACCTCCTTAGAGTGGCTTGAACATGACACAATAACTTAAAAATTCTGGGTAGCACAAACTTACTCGGCTGACTTCCATGGTTCGTAACTTTTTATTCCGACATCCAATGAGCGCACAAGACTCCATTCCGGAAAGCTTGCAAAGCGTACTACAACGTTCATGTTGAATACCTAGGACATTAAGACCTCCTTGATACCTAAAAATGCCCCTGAATCTATTTCACCAAAAATCGTATATAACAAAACCCCCATATAAATTTCGCCATAATTTGAGTTATACACATTGAAATCGCAAAATTCCAAAGCCGGGTTAGAACTATTAGTTAAAGCTATCAACCCATACAATAAATTTGGTCACGGGACGACCCTATTGTCCCAAAAACAGCAATATCCAAGTCCTTATTCACTTTGACTTCCTAGAATCCCTCTTTTGTCATTAAACCTCATTTCTAATATTTTACATCATCTTATATGCTTATCCATTGATGGCCAAGCTTCAAGTTAGTAATGATATCCCTCCAAATGCTCTTATCAACTCTCTATAAGTACATGTACATAAGACCGAAAACAATAATATTATACTACAACTAGTAACAATTTAGTTAAATCATACCCTCATGCCTTAATCCGTCACTTAGCTACTTACAATATAATCATCAATTTAGTCTCCATTATTTACCATGGACAGTAGCTAAGGCTAAGTTTGCCCAAACCATCAAAATTCACATGCATGTTTATTGCACTATTATCCAAGAAAAACCCACTTAATATCATACATTTATACCCCAAGTTCTCAACTTTCGTTGATACATAATATCAAACACTTGGCATGCACAACTCATAAACACAAACCAACCCAAAACCAATTGGTAATTCGAAGTGTACTCACTCTAAATACTTAACTTCAAATGGAGGGAGGAAGAAAGAGGAGCCAAGGGGATGGTGGTGGTGAGCACTGGTGGCGCCGATGGTATGTGACGGTGGCGTGGACTGCGTCGTCACCGGCTGCCTGCCGGACAGTGGCTACGAGGGAGACAGAGAGGGGGGGCTGAAGACTGGAGAAAGCATAGGCATGGAGAAAAAGAAAATGTTGTACGTGCGGGAGTAGTTTCAAATGAAACCCAAGCAAACTAACATCTGATGCTCACTAAAATTAAAGAGTTGGGTTTAACATTTTTATTTTTTTATTTTATTTAGCCTCAAAGAGAATAATAATAATTATAATGATGATGATGATGATGATGATGATGATGATGATGATGATGATGATGATGATGATGATGATGATGATAAAGTTAACATTCTAATTCTTCTCTCCACTCATACTATTTTCCTACAAAAACCCAACAATACTGATATAAGGTCTCGGGATAAAATTTTTAAAATTAAAATAATGAGAGGAAGGTATGAAATAAAGTGGGGAAGTAGAATAAATTGGAATTTAAAAAAATTAAGGAATAAAAAGGTATCATAATAATAATATTATTATTACTATTAATAATAACGACGAATCGGTCGACCTGATAAAATTTGGTCAGGTAAGTAACCCGAATATTTCGAGAATAAATTGAATAGTGGAAATTGTCACATAAATTATTTATATAAATAACATACTAAGTTGATGACGGTCGTTGCTTCGTTCGAGTCCTGCAAAAACACAAGCTGGTAACTTGAAAAGAAATGCGCGAATTAGTTTACTACACTCAATAATTAATTTAACCATACTAGGTTAGAGTCGGGTTATTACAAGCATCCTCTACCCTAACATGCGCCATCCACCACCATTGCATACACCTCCTGCAAGATCCATCTCCACCGTCCATACTGAAGTGATTCAAGGGCCGAGACTTGAGATGGAAGGCAGATATTCAGCTATAAATGGAGAGGAGAGGTCGATTGTGAAGTGCATGATTGGTTTTGGGGCGTGATAACCCGAGCCTCCATCGAAATTAAGGTTTGTTCTTTTGTGTTTAGGATTTAACTTAGTTTCTAGGATTAGATTATGTTTTAATTCATGGTTACTGTTTTATTCATTCTTTGCTCGATTCTTTGTGTAGACTTAGATTTATATGTATGTCATTATTGTAGTTGAATTTTGGATTTTATTTACTCGTTTTGTTAACTATAATTGATTCTTAGTGATTCTTGTTTTTATTCTGGACCCATTTTTCTTAGTGTTGATTTCTGGGTTGTTAACCCTCATTTGCATACTTGTATGTTGTGTTAATTTCTCTTTTGATCTTCCCTGTTTTTGTGCCCTATTTCTTCTGTCTGTCATCCTCTGTCTCTTCAATTGTCCCCTCCCCTTTTTTTTTGTTGTTTTTTTTCTTGGTTTCATTTGTTTTCTTTCTTTCGTTTAGTTGTTTTCCCTTATTGTTTTTTTTTTTGGTATAGATGGCAGTAATTTAGGTTACTATTGTTCGGTTGTAATTTTTGTGGTTTTATAAGTAAGGATTGTCGATCTCAGGGATGGGTGTTAGGCTTGATTGAGGTAATCGGTTCGTGTAAGGGGTTTTCTCAAGTGCGGAAAGCGATAAATTATGTAAAGTAAAGCAATAAAACTAACCTAGACATGGAATTAAGGAAAGCAATAAAAGCATGAAATAAAACATGAAATTAAGAAAGCAATTAAAAGCATGAAATCAAATGAAATAAGAAATTATACCTTCGATGAACTAAATCTTCACTTGAATCTTCAACTTCTAATTGATTTTCCCCCGAACAAACAAGAAAATTGTGAATTGGATTACTAAGAATCCTCAAATCCTCACTTTGAAGTAGGATTTGTGACTCTTAATCCTCCTCCTTACTAAAAGTTGGATTGAATGTTTTGTGGCTAATCTAATAAAACATTAAGAGAAAACAAGAACTTTACTAACCTTAACCCTAATAATCAAAACAAAGCAGAGACCCTTATGAAAACAATCCTAAGATTAACACTAATCCTAATCTGACCAAACTTGTACTAAATCTAACATTATCAACAAGACCGAACAACAAAGGAAATTTAAAACACACTAACCTACCTCTACAGCTCGAAAACTAAAATAGGGAACAACCTAAGAGTGTTTGGATAAAAATGTCACTAAACTTTCCGATTTGGGCAAAAATGTCATTAAACCATAAAAACTGTTAAATCAATCCCTAAACTTTTCATTATGATCAAAAATGCCACTCAACCCATTTTTTAACCTACAATGGCAGGTAAATTGTAAAAAATGAAAATAAAACCCAAATTGATAATAGCTAAATTAAAAAAAAGAAAAAAACTTTTTGTTGATTATTGCCCTAGAAGGCTAGAACTGACGAAGGGGCTCATTTTTCTCCATCAAAAGAGCAAGCCCTTCTTTTTCTTCACTTTTCCTGCCACTAATCTTCTTCTTCTTCTTCTTCTTCTTCTTCTTCTTCTTCCATCTCCATAGCCAACCTTTCTCACTTTCCCCTGTTTTTCTTTCTCCTCTATTGTTTCTGCTCCCCTATTTCTGAAAATGTCCTCCTCATCGCAGCAAGCAAGGAACCGTTTCAGTTGTGTGAGTTGTTATTGTACTTCACAAAAGAATCATCGATGCGATTGTGGGAGGGCGGAGGTTGTGCTGAAATCGATGACCGAGACAAATCCCCTGGGGTCGCCACTGAGGTGGAGATTATGCAAGGATGATGGATTTTTCAAGCGGTGGGGTTTTTAATCGGGGTTGGTTTAGGGTTAATGTTGATCGACTACTGCGACATCACCATCACCGATCGACTCCAGCTCCTTCCGACCAACTTGCCACCGCCTTTTACAACCGTCGATAGATAATTCTGGGTTTTCCGTTTTTAGGGTTTAGAGTTATGCCCATTGGTTCCAGAAAGCGTGAGGAAGAAGAAGAGTTGGGAAGTTGGGGCCTTGGGGGTGAAGCAGAGAATGGAGGGAAGTAGGGAACTGATGAAAGCCTTAAATTTTCCTTTTCCCTTTTCTATTTTGAAGTCAAATTTTTTCAAAAAATTGTAAACTAGTATTAACCAGCTACAACCAGTCAAAAGGGAACTAACAATGGTTTAAGTGGCATTTTTGATCATAATGGAAAGTTAAGGATAGATTTAACAGTTTTAATAGTTTAGTGGCATTTTTGCTCAAATTGGAAAGTTTAGTGGCATTTTTATCCAAGCACTCAGCAACCTAATACATACTGCTAACCAAAACAGAGAAGAAGAGAATGAAAGAAAAGAACACAACCCAGCTCCCTACTGCCCATTGACCGAGCAGAGGAAGAAAAAGGAGACATAATCATAGGAGAAAGACAACAGAGACGAGCCAAAAAAACAAAACAAATCCCAGAACCAAATCAACAAGAATAACACGAATCAATTCGGAAAACTTCAAATTACCATTTCCGGAACAAATCGAATCAAATCCCAAAACGCAACTCATCAAACATTAAGAACAATCCAATACTAATTCGAACATTACATCAAAACTGAACAAATCATTAACAAAACCAACCTATAATCGATTGAAAAGGAAAGTGAAAATAAAGTTTCAAAACTGGAATTTAAAGCATGAATTAAAGACATAAATTAAAACTAAATCTAATTCTAACCCTAGAATCGAACCCTAGATGGAGGCTCTTGGGGCGTCACTCCCAAAATCAACCATTGATGCTTCAATCGACTCCCTTTCTTCCCTTTTTATACTCGAGTTCGTCCCTCTCCCTTCAATCCGAGCCGTCGAATCCCTTCTAGATGAATGGACAAGATGAATTTCGACAGTTAGAGCTCGATGGTGGTGGTGTGCATCTCTTCTGTTGCTCAACCGATTCTGCACAAAACAATGAGAGAAGTTGAGTGATTTGAGTGAGAATATCGCGAGAAATAGCACAGAGAAGAAAAGAGAGAAGGAGATGAGACGAGATGAAATGAGATGAAATGAGATGAGAGAAGAGAGAAGGAGATGAAGTTTATGGGGGTGGGGGGTGTGTGGTCTTCGCAGAAAGAGAGAACCAGAGAGAAAAGAAGAAATGGGAACGAAGAGGAAAAGAAGAAAGGAAAGGGGAATTGAAAAAAGTGAAAGAGGAAAGGGGGGAATACTATTAGAATTAGGGTTGGGGTTTCCCTTGTACTCGGCTAGGGAAATAGGGGGAAAAGGTGTAGGGTTATAGGGTTGACGGGTAGGTGGGTTTGGGTATTTAGGCGGGTAGCTGGGTAGGTGAGATGGGCTGGGCTGAGAAGAAGAGAAAGAGGGAAATAGGAAAGAGATTGGGCTGGGTTGAGTTTAGGAATTAGGAAGACTTAGGTTTCTTTTTATTTATTAATTTCCATATGTTTGATTCATATTTAACAATAATAATAACAAAAATAATAAAATGCTATAAAATCTAATAAAAGAGTAAAAACATAATAAAACTACTCAAATAATTATTAAGGACAAGCAAAAATACCCTATAAAAGAGAAGAAATCGGCTCGGAACGAGACCGAACAAATATCATATGTTAAATTGGGTCATAGTATTAGGTATGTTTAATTATAAAAATGATGCATTTTATCTCCTCTTGTTTTGAGTCTTCGCATTAGCAGTAGAGGTAGGGTAATTTATTTTGATTTCCTTCGTTATTTGGTCTTGTTGAATATGCTAGGTTAATATTATGGGTCAATGTTAATTAGTTTAGGTTAAGAATTCTAACTAATTTTGCATTTAGGACTATGTCTCTTGTGGGTCAGATTAGTTTAGGGTTTAATAAGGTCTAATGGGTGTTGGACCAGAAATGGGCAATTGCCTTTGGGCCTTTAGATTAGTTTAGTGCTTTTAAGTGAATAAAATCCAAGTTTGATGAGTCTTAGGCTTTAATTAATTTTACTAATTAAAATGATTTGTCGCTAGTTAATCTAGGTTAGGGGTGTTTAAGGCTCTTAATACGGGTTTAATTAGAGGGTTTAGTTGGAAGGGAATGGTTAGCTTAGTTTAAGGAGTTTTCACAATCATTCTCTATCTTTTGTGGATGTTTAGTTGGCTGAGAGGTTGTTAGACCTCTCTAACACAATGATTTGAGCTTTTAGTGGGATAATTAGGCTATCTTTCATGAGAGTAAGGATCAGTTTAATAAGGGTTAATTACTTTTTATACTCTTAAGTGTTATCTTTCATGAGAGTGAGGATAAAGTTTAGTAGTTAATCTAATGCTATCCGTGATATAGGGGCTTAGAGTATTTTAATTTTAGTAGCAACTCAATCCTTGTTTAGTTTAGCTATAAACTTTCAATTTCCATTCGATTAGATTTCCATTAGGTGACGAAAATCAACCCTCGAACCTATTTCTTCTTTGTTTCAGGTTTTCATTGTGTCTTTATTTTACTTTCTAAAACACTGAAGAACACGGAATTTCAACCTAGTTGGTGAGAGCTCGAATAACTTTTAGGTTCTATAATCACAACTCCTTGTGACGACAACTATACCCGGTTGTATTGCAGCTTGAACAGTGACCCCACGATCGACCATGGTGGCCCTTGCCATCCTCCGTGGTGCCTCTTTTTCACCCCCTAGGGGTTTTTCGGCATCCCCGATTGAACACAATATTGACTCGGCCCTCTTTCCAACATAATCTTGCCTTTGGTACTGGCTTGTGTGACCCTGTGGGGCCAACTGGCGCGGTTGTGATTAAACTGTTCATTTAGCGGTTAAGAGATCTTCTAGCAAAGACGTCAACCACCATGCCACATTGGTTTGAGTATTCGGTTGTATTTGAACATTGTCGAGACATTCCCAATTGAATCAACCCTTGAGACTAAGGAGAAAAAAGAATAAGAAGAAAAGAAGGAAGTTGTGCAAAATTCAGCAAAAGAAAATTTATGTGATCACTCTTTCCATCATAACTCCTTCAATAGAGCTCTTGTGGGCTTGACATTTTGAGAGCTTAAAGTTTAGATCGAGATCTTTCCATCAATATATTATGGAGCCAAAGTAGAGTTCTGATGAACAAGTTATACACATTTGAAGTTCGACAGAAAAACTGCTCAGAAGGTACTCGCGACTGTGACCCTACTAGTCACGTGAGTGACCCATGTCTAACCAAGTTTTTGCCAGAAACAACAGTCACAACTGTGACTTCTTTATGTCTCTCCCGTGACCATCCATGTCATGTCTATTCCCATCAAGGGACACGCTCGTGATCATTCGCTGATCGATACTCCCTTTCGCAAGAAATGAAGATCACGCCCGTAACCTACTTGGTCACACCGGTGACCACTATTTTCCGAGAAATTTTCTAGCTCTTTACCCTCTCCCTATAAATAGTTAATTGTTATCATTTTCGACATAGATTTTGTGATTATGAGATTATGATGAACTTTAACATGAATGTATTTAAGTTTATATAACACCCCGAATATGTAGTTAAAGTGTGGCTTAAGAGGATTAAAATGACTACTTATATCACCAAGGTGCACCTTCTTTTATGGTAGCTCATCCGTTGGGAATTCCTCAGTTAAAAATGCTTGGCTGGGAGTAGTCTCAGGATGGGTGACCTCCTGGGAAGGTTTCCCAGGCAGCGTGTGAGCGAGGACAAAGCACGTTCGAAAGACTCGTGGTAATTTGTGGGGCTAGTCAGCGATCCTTGAAGCACTTATCGAAAATGTCCGCGACCCGGGAGGGGGTCGGGGCATTACAGATGGTATCAGAGCCGACCCGCGACCGTGAGTTGCGCCAGTGGACGACAGATCCTTGGGCAGTCACCTAGCGGGGCAAAGATTCTGGAGTGGATTGTGGCGCAACGAGGATGTTGTGCGCTTAAGTATGGGTGATTATAACACCCCGAATATGTAGTTAAATTGTAGCTTAAGAGGATTAAAATGACTACTTATATCACTAAGGTTCACCTTCTTTTATGGTAGCTCATCCGTTGCGAACTCCTCAGTTAAGCATGCTTGGCTGGGAGTAGTCTCAGGATGGGTGACCTCCTGGGAAGTTTTCCCAGGCAGTGTGTGAGCGAGGACGACGCACGCTGTAAAGACTCGTCGTGATTTGTGGGGCCAGTCAGCGATCATTGAAGCACTTATCAGTAATGTTTGCGACCCGGGAGGGGGTCGGGGCGTTACAGTTTACGACTTACATTCTCCAATGAAATCTTGTTTACTTTATTCATTATTACTAATAGTAGTGCTGCAAGTCTGTCCTTTATTGCTTAATTAGTTTTGGATCCAGGCAGTGTGTGAGCGAGGACGACGCACGGATTAAAGACTCGTGGTGATTTGTGGGGCCAGTCAGCGATCCTTGAAGCACTTATCAGTAACGTTTGCGACCCGGGAGGGGGTCGGGGCGTTACAGTTTACGACTTACATTCTCCAATGAAATCTTGTTTACTTTATTCATTATTACTAATAGTAGTGCTGCAAGTCTGTCCTTTATTGCTTAATTAGTTTTGGATCCAGGCAGTGTGTGAGCGAGGACGAAGCACGCTGGAAAGACTCGTGTTGATTTGTGGGGCCAGTCAGCGATCCTTGAAGCACTTATCGGTAATGTCTGCGGCCCGGGAGGGGGTCGGGGCATTACAGTTTACGACTTACATTCTCTAATAAAATCTTGTTTACTTTATTCATTATTTCTAATAGTAGTGCTGCAAGTCTCTCCTTTATTGCTTAATTAGTTTTGGATCCTTGATTTATCTAATCTTGGTGGATAGTTTGTTTTTGGTAGTGGAAATTTCTTTATCCAAGATCATATCCAACCCTCTTTGGTATTATTTGTGTGTGTTTTTGTGTGTTCTTCGTTCAAGTCATCATTTGATCATCCGTCAACAAACACAATCAAATTTGACCCACCCCGACCTGGTCCATGTTCTCATACTTCCATTTCTTTCGATCAATCTTTCTTGAGTTTTTGCTATTTTAAGAAATGCCTTCTTTGTGAAGAAGTTGTCGTCGAGCCACACAACCATCGGTCCAGGAGCGTCCATACGTGAGGGCCATAGAACCAAAATACCCAATTAGGGAAGGAATGGTCTCTTTGTTGTGAATTCAAATTTCCATCTTTCTCTTCATAATGCTCAAATTCATAATCTATGTGCTTATGTTTCTAATCTTGGTCATTAGATTGAAAAATTCAATATTTTTAAATTTTCATTCATGATTTAAGAAAGATGCATGTTTTATTCTTTATATTCTATAGGACCTCTTAATTTTTTGTTAAGTATTTAGTCTATTTCATCCATGTTTCTCACTTAAGAAGTGAAATTTATAAATTGAAATTTTTGTTTTCATTTTGTGATAGTTCTCCAATTTAAATTCTAAAATCATGGATCTAATTTTAATCTGTTAGGATTCTGGAATATGATTAGTTTTTCTATTATTTAGATTCTTGTTCTTTCTTTTCTTTTGTTTCTTTTGTTTCTTTAAGGTAGTGCGTGTTTCTGATAGCACAATCTATGTTAGGATTCTTGAAACATGCAGCTTGGAGGATTTGGAGAGATTGCTTGCCCACGAAGGTAAATCTATGTAGGAAGGGGTCCAAGATCGACCAAATCTGTAGTAGTTGTGGGGAGGGTTATGAGACAAATGACCATATTTTTGCCGATTGCCAGATAGCTAAAGCGATATGGAAAATGTCAATCATGCAGCTGGAAGTAGGGAATAGGAAAACACAAGATGTGGGGAGATGGATGGAGGAGACCCTTAAAACCCTAGACAAGCAACATGAAGGTGCTTTCTTAACTATTCTTTGGAGCATCTGGGGTGCAAGGAATAGAAGTGTTTTTAATAAAAAGATGATTGATCCGCTGACAGTAGCAAACTATGCCACGGACTATCATAGCAAGTTTTTGATAGCACAATCTGAGGGTCGAAGGATGTCGGCAACATCAAGAGATGAGAATGAAATGTGGAGGAGACCGGTGGCAAGATTATGGAAGATAAATGTCGATGCATCCGTCGACAGGAACGGCAAAGGGGGATGGGGAGTGATTCCAAGGGATTCAGCTGGGAGAGTGGGGGGAGTTCAAGAGGTCTACCGAGAGATGGCGTGGAAGATTGAGGCAACAGAAGCAGGGGCTCTGAGACAAGGAATGATGTTTGCAAGAGAGATGGGGTACCGAGAAGTAGAGGTCGAGACTGACTGTCAAAGTATGGCTCTGGCAATTATAAAGAACCAAACGGTCAGTATAGATGCTCAAGCCATTGTTTAGGATTTTCGCCTGCTAATGTCGTCCTTTTATACTATTAAAGTGTCTTGTTGCCGTAGACTCTGTAATGGTGTAGCTGATGCTTCGGCTAATCTTGCTAGAATGAACTGTGTAACTAAACGTGGGTTGCTGGGTATCCGGATGAGGTGGCTGCCATGGTTACCTCAGAAGGAGACCTATGTTTTGATGTGGAATTATATATGTTGTCTCTTGTTTGCCTAAAAAAAAAAGGTAGTGCGTGTTCCTTTTTTGTATTCAAAGGCCTTTGTTGTTTTGTTTTTAGGCGTGCAAAGACAATGATAATACACCACAATTTCTTCCATTCTCTGTGACTCCTTCTTATCTTATTTCTCATATTCAACATTAATTCAGAACCTTTCATGGTATCAGAGCGTCTAGACTGACCCTGTACCTGCTGTTCCATCCTTTTAATCCCACACATGGCTGTCGTTTCCTCATATCAAAAATGACAAACCAACTTAGATCCCTCAAACCCTCTGTTCATCCACCCTTGAGATCACCCCGAACAGTCCTTGGTTGCAGAACAATTCAACGGGGAAGACTTTGAAAACTGGAAAAGATATGCTACAATAGCCCTCTTGGCCAAAAATAAACTTGATTTCGTAGATGGTTCCTACATTAAGCCAATCGCGTCTTCACCTATTTTCCCTCTCTGGAAAAGATACCAGGAGATGGTCATCTCTTGGCTACTCAACTCCTTGCACAAGAACATCAAGGAGAGGTTCCTTTATTCAGAAACACCGAATGCGATGTGGAAGGTACTCATAGAGAGATATGGCCAATCTAATAAGGCGAAGTTATTTCAGCTCCAATAATCTGTGAGTGGCATAGCGCAGGGAGATCTCGACATTGCTTGATACTTCACCAAGTGCAAGAAATTTGGGACGAAGTACAGATGATCGATGGCCTACCCTGTTGTGGTTGTGGCAAATGCACATGTGATACAGGTATTAACACAGCCTTGCAGAGGTATAGAGAAGATCAAAGAATCATACATTTTGATGGGCTTAAACGAGAGCTACACAACTATGAGGGGAAGTATTCTGATCATGACATCATTTCCCGCGCTTGGCCAAGTATATGCAATGTTATTGCAAGAAGAAAGGCAAAGACAAGTTAGACAGACCACGAATTTTTTGTCTGGGAGTGCCTCTTTTTAGCCTTCAACCCCTCTAACTCCAATCCAAGAAAGAACAACTTGTATTGCAACCACTGCAGGAGACCAGGGCATAACATTGAAAACTGCTACAAGATTCATGGCTATCCCAACAGGAACAGTGAAAGAGGAAACAATTACAATAAAGGAAAATCCGATCAAGGAAGGCGATTTTCCAACATCGTACAAAACACTGAGGACGCAACCGAAAACTCAAGACAAAAATCCATGTGGAACGTATCGGGATGGGGCCCGAGCATCGAAATCAATGGTCTCCAAGCCTTTCCGCACCCCCTTCATAAAACAAGAGGAAAACGACTTCAAGGTCGGGTGCGGCGTGCATTTTAAGGCGGACCAGGGACCTTGGAAGCGTATTCGGGTCATCCCCGGGTGTGGCATCTACTTCAAATGGGACCCCGGACCATAGCAGTGGAGCTACGGGTCCTTATAGGGACCTACTTCGGGCCTTTAAAAGGGTTCGGAGTCATTCGGAAAGAATAAGCGAAAAAGGGTCAACGTGGGTTGTCGGAATCGACGTGCCTTCACGCTTTGGGATATTACGCCTTCAATATAACTTCGATTAGTCTCAAATTTGGGGAGCTTAAAGTACAAATTGAGAGCTTTCCATCGATATCTTACGGGCCTAAAACGGAGTTCGGATGAAGAAGTTATGCGAGTTTGAAGTCGGCAGGGAAAAGCCGCCCAAAACACCGACTCGCCCAAGTCACTGGACGGCTCGCCTGAGTCAGTCTTCTGTCCAAGCTGGTCACACCTGCGACCTAGAGGGTAGCGCCCGCGATGTCTGTGGCAGGTTAATGGCTCGCCCGAGCCGGTCCCATTTTCTGCCGATTTTGCCTGCCAAAACGACTGTGTTTTGGGCTTTATCCATTTTGTATAAATACTTGTTGGCCCTCATTTTCTGGATAGTTTTTTGACATTTGAGTATATGCTAGTGCAGTTGTAAGGGTTCTCCCTTAGTTTTCTCTCAAAAATCTTGTTACTTTATCCAAGTGATTTGGTGGTGTTCAAGTCATTCCTTTAGTGATTATTTAGTGGATTACCTATGATAATCATGGTGGGGTGTTAGGCCTAAAGTTGTGGATTACCTAGCTCAAGGTCATATCATTCCTTTGGGCGTTCAAGGCCCTTGTTCTTGTTGAATATCGATCATCCATCATCACTCAAGCTAATCTTCACCCTCCACGCCTACGGTAACGCTCCACCATGTCTAATACCTCAACCAATGATGTTTCAGGAAAACAAGTCTTGAATAACTCAAACTTCACTCTCCCTGGAATGAACAATCAACGAACACAACAAATGCTCCAGTTCATGTCAAGATCGCAGAATGGCACTGGAGAAAATAATCAGTTGGAGGACGAGACAAAAACAGCTTACATGGCAGGTATGAAATATTCAGATCCCAACTTAACGTGTTTAATTTCAACTGTTTCAGATCTAAGTTGTTTGAGAGTCTTTGGGTGCTTGTGTTATGCCTCCACCCTCAAAAAGGGAGGTCAAAATTTCATCCTAGAGCAATACCGTGCATCTTTCTCGGTTATCCCACAGGAAAAAGAGGCTATAAAGTGATGACCCTAGAGACTGAGAAATTCCTCATATCCAGGACATTAAATTACAGAACACACATTTCCATTCTTCTCTAAAAATGACCAAACACAAATTTTCCCTACTGTTCCTGAGATTTCATGTGATAGTGATTACATCACTTACACTCAAGCTGACAACAATGAAACATGCACTAATGAAATTCCAGCCACATCCTCACCTGTTTTGCCTAGTCACACTAATGGTTCCTTAAGGCGTTCTACAAGAACACACAGAGCACCTGTATATTTGCAAGATAACTCTTGCTCAGCTTTCCCTGAAAACCAGAAAATTTTTTGTCTTCCCACTGCCACAAACCTGACCCTTCAGGCACCCCCTTACGAGTATTTTTCCCTTAACATAGACAGTCAATTCCTATTAGAACATCTGAGTTACAATGAACCTACTTCCTATTCTCAAGCATCACAACACCCAGGATTGCAAGAAGCTATGCAAAAAGAGTTTCAAGCTCTCCTGGAAAATAACACTTGGGAGATTGTTTCTTTACCTCCTGGAAAGAAACTGATCGAATGTAGATGGGTATATAAAGTGAAACACCGAGCAGATGGCACCATAGAAAGGTTAAACGCTAGGCTAGTGGTAAAAGGATTCACTCAGAGGGAAGGAATAGACTACCACGAAATCTTCTCACCAATGGTAAAAATGACAACAGTTCGTACTCTTATGGCTATAGCAGTTAAGAGGAAGTGGGTCTTGTACCAGATGGATGTCAATAATGCCTTCATACATGGTGATTTACATGAGGATATTTATATGAAAGTATCTTCTAGTTTGTCTACTAATGTTCCTAATGTAGTTTATAAGTTGACAAAATCCCTCTATGGATTGAAACAAGCATCAAGGCAATGGTATGATAAACTTGCCACCACTCTTTATAAACAAGGTTATTGTCATTCTAACAACGATTACTCGCTTTTGTATAAGAAAGTTGGTTCGTTAGTGACTTTTCTTGCAGTATATGTCGATGATATCCTCCTCGCCGGAAATGATTACGAGGAAAATACAACGCATCAAGATCTTCCTGGATAAAAGCTTCAAGGTCAAAGATTTGGTGTATGTCACCTACTTTCTAGGAATAGAAGTTCTCAGAACATCATGAGGTCTATTGCTAACTCAGTAGAAGTTCACAAAGCAGCTTATACATGACTTTGGTTGTCATTCTACGTCAATCGTAGTTACTCCTTTGGATTTGAACTCGAAACTGACACCAAATTCAGGAGATTTGTTTAAGGACCCAATATTATATAGACAGTTGATTGGGAAACTGAACTACTTGACAAATACGAGACCTGATATAAACTTTTTAGTCCAACATTTGAGTCAATATATGCAAGCACTGACTATCACACATTACAAGGCAACTATTCATGTTGTCAGATACTTGAAGGGAAATTGTTCTCTTGGGATTTTACTCAATAATGATCCTATTTGTGATCTGTTGACATATTGTGATTCGGATCTTTGGCAAGATTTCCTGTCTCTCATGCCCCGCCTGGGCATCTTCCTCACATTTGAGGAGATCAGTTAGTTGGTTCGTCATTTTCCTGGGTAATACTCTTATCTCCTGGAAATCTAAAAAGCAACAAGTCGTCAGTCTTTCGTCTGCCGAAGCTGAATACAGAAGTATTCGAAGATTGGTGACTGAACTTGCACGGCTGACCAGATTGCTTCACAAGCTTACCATCACCAACATCATTCTCATACCGATAAAATGTGACAACCAGGCTGCCATTTACATAGCGAAGAATCTGGTGTTTCATGATCGAACAAAGCACATTGAATTAGACTGTCATTTCATTCGTGCTAAACTCATGGAAGGATTGATTGTTCTATCTCATATCCCCACCAAGCTGCAGCTTGCCGATCTTCTTACAGAGCCTCAAACAGGATTTCAGCATCACAATTTATTAAACAAATTGGGGGTTTTCACAACCACCAATTTGAGGGGGGTGTTAGGATTCTTGAATCTGATTAGTTTTTCTGTTATTTAGATTGTTTTTCTTTCTTTTCTTTT